>CM057929.1:8054597-8510024 GCA_030141595.1 Chydorus sphaericus | reverse complement strand
TTCAATTAGGCTCATCCGATAATGAAGATGATGTCTCGGCCGATGTCATCCAAAGCGGTGGAGACGCCGAAGATGCCGTCAGAAGTGTCACCGCAAAGATTGAATCCAAACGAGCGGCACAACCGGCATCAATCCAAACTGTCGGCTCTCAAGCAGAAAACCAACAGCCTGATGGAGCAGAAATTGCGGCTCAACGACGGTCTCCAGCAGCGCGGCAGTCTAGTTCAACGCAAAGAAGACCTGGAAGGGCTCATCGATTCCGCTCAAGCCGACATCCAGGAATGGAAGATGGGCTTGAGCCCCTTATAGGCAAGCAGATTGCGGCCGAAACGGCCCATTCGGATGCCCAAAAGAGGCGCAACGTCAAGATGGAAGAAGCCCGGAAGAAAGTGGAAGAACTAGTCAACCAGACTCGATCACTGACCAATTTAGACGCGGAAATCCAGCGGTGGACTAGTCTGGGTAAAGAGGCGGAGCTGGAGCGAGGTGGAGCCGAAGTGGAACGTTGAAGAGGGAGAAAGCTCAGCTGGAAGAGAGGAAGGAAGAGCTTTCTACCAAATCTGGAAATATGAAATTGGCTCTGAGCAACTGCGAGAACGAAGAGAGGAATTTGAGGAACAATTTAAAACTGATTGTTAACTCTACTGATCGTCAAGTAGTTACGTCAGAATTAGATCGGTTGACTAGAGAGCTGGAAGGATACAAAATCAGCTACTGGTGAACGAGATCAAGCGGAACGAAACCCAGTTGGATACCTGCAAAAACAAGGTAATTTGATGGTTATCTTTTTCTTGAAAAACAAAGTAATTAACTTGATTTATTTGCAGTTGAGTGAGCTGAAAGGTACTCAACAGGAGATAGCCAACGGTATTCGCGAACTGGAAGTGAAATTACGGAGGGAAGAGTTCGCCACCGCGAAGAGAAGTGGAGGGAGCAGGTCCAAGATTTGGAGATCCATCAGGCTGTCAGTGAAGATCTTAGCAGCTTCTACAATGCTCTAGAATGGGCTTTGATGAAATTCCATAAAGAGAGGATGGAGGTGATTAATGGAATGGTCCGGGAGATGTGGAGGAGCACTTATAAAGGCAAAGATATACGATTACGTGGAAGTGAGAGCGGAAGAATCCGCCGGAACTGGTGAGATATTTTGAAATTTAAAGTAACATTTTTTTTTGCGTTATAAAATCTATATTTAAAATTAAATTGAATTCACTTAATTACACCTCAATTAAATTCTAGTATTTGAAAATTAAAGTTAGTTAAATTCCATATAATTTTTTTGTGGAAATGCGGAAATTGTTTTTGAATTGAGATGATTGCTTCCTTACTGCTTTCAAGGTAATTCCCGGCGTCAGTATAATTACCGCGTCGTCATGGTCAAGAATGGTGTCGAAATGGACATGAGAGGGCGCTGCAGTGCCGGCCAGAAAGTAATGTTGCGTAACCATCTGTTTTATTTTATAATGATTCATGATTTTTTTACTATTTACATTTAGGTCCTTGCTTCGCTTATTATTCGCATGGCTCTCGCCCAGTCATTCAGCGCCAAATGCGGCGTCCTCGCACTGGATGAGCCGACGACCAATTTGGATGAGGACAACATTGCCAGTCTCAGCGATACCATCTTAGAGTATTTAAATTTAATGAATGACTCGTCAAATATTGAATTATATTTAATATTATCTCATAGACTTGCCAGTTCAATCACTCGTCAGAAACGGAAATTCCAGCTGATAGTCATTACTCACGACGAGAAATTTTTGGAGAGGATGTCGAGGGACAAGCGAATGGAAAAGTTCTACCGCGTCGATCGCAATCGACAGTAATAAATTAAGAAATATTATATATTTTCTTTTAATCACACTTTTATTTCTGCTTAGAAATGTATCAGAAATTCGCCAATACGACGTCATGGGAGCCTCCAAACGAAGAAAAGTGATTCCATTCATTTAAAAAATGTCAATTAAAAGTGATAATTACAAAGATATTCTCTCGTTCTGGTGAAAGCTATATAATATACTTTCTCTCTGGATATACAATTCGGTTTGGGGTTGACCAATAGTATATGTGCGGAGAAAGGCGCATGGGTTATTCCCATTTCAGAAAGAGAGAAACCCTCTGGGTATGTTAATAGACAGCAAGTCCGGCTTCAAAAGCTCAGTTTCGTTTCAGCCGGCGTCTTAGAGTGACACAGAAAAATGGCAGTATTGCTGGACCGGTCTTCTTTTGTAATAGTACTTTCTATTCTACTTATACAAGGTCAATCCGCTCTGCCTAATCCGGCAGGTGATCATCAAGTTGTAAGACTTTTAGCTGACTTTAGTATAGATTTCTATAGACACACTGTTTTCTGATTATTTGTGGGAAATTAGGTCAAACGTCAGTCTTCTCAATCGTCGACGGACGCCGTCTTTGTTAAACGATTTAGGAGACTTCTTTCCAGCTTGATTTCAACCGGATACGTGGAGCTGCTGCATTCCTAACAGCATCGAGTGAAGCTTCACAGAAAGTGGCTGTGGTAAATAGTTAATAACAATAACAATCTTCCTGTAGATATTTGATTAAAATGTATTTAAAATTAGGGCGGTTGGAAGTGCGGCTATTCCGCCTCTATTGAACGTTACAACGATCTTTCTCCGCGTTCAAGACTCTTCACGAAAGATTATGACTCAACTTCTCCTGTAGTACCTAGTGATGCTAATATCAGCACTCTTACAAAGGTTGGATATTATACGTTCAATTTTAAAATAGATTTTTACATAAAAGAGGTTTCTGTTTACAGAGAGTTAATCAAGGTGTTGGACCGGCAGTCGAAACATTTAACAAAGCCTTCAATCAGACAATTCCGGCCGAGTTCTGGGAGTGGAGGTATTTTCGCCAGTTTGATGGGCGCCGACGTAACCCATCAGCATCTTCATCTTCATCTGGAAGTAATGAGCCTACTAGAGTCAATCCGAATGATTCCAGAGATCCCTGATGTTATCGATTGGGATAATTGAAATGCAATAGAATCAAGGCATATAATATCTTTATACTTTTATTTCTTTTGTGGTAGTATAGTAATACACGTTGTTATATCTCTTTTATTATTATTATAATATCGATTGTTTTATTGGGGCTATGTATCACAGGTTGCTTTGCAGAGATAAGCGGTGTGAAACGTAACTATCATATATTTTTTGCGAGCATGATTCGCAGAAAGGAAGATATAAAAGAATTGTGGTTTTATGGCAAGTTCTTAAGTTACTGATTTCTTTTAGCAGATCACTATAGTAGAGTAGAATGGATGAATAGTAGGATTCTATTGTTGAATGGCAATAGAATCGCCCCACTTTCACAAACTTTAAAAATAATCACCGTTAAAACTATTGGAAATAGATCACCCCACTCTTATGATTCTTTTTTCTTCCATTCAACAGTCAAGGATAATTATGATAGGCGCTAAGGATGCTGCAAAAAAAACAAAAAAAAAACGAATCATATGTAACGCCATCAATAATGAGCAAGAAATTTTAATGAAAGATTTATGTGATGTTAAAAAATATATATATTCGTTACGACACATAATGTGTGAATAAATAATAATATAATGCACTTAAAACCATTTTGTTTTTTTTCGCAATCACACTAATAAATTATTTTGACTTTAATTCACCTTCTAACTATTAATTATGTAATTATCACACGCGTTTTTACTGAGGGTAATGCACTCTCTTGGATCTTTCATTTCGCCAAATTTAAAAATTATTTTTAAAAATTAAAATGATTTAATGGAAACATAATTTCTATTAAAGAGGCAAGTTTCATAGGGCACCCTGGCAGCCTTTGGCACTATGCAAAAAGAATGTATTTATGTGCTATTATAGCTGTCTGGCTGGACTGCAGCAGACCTAACTTACGATGATATTGTGACTGCTGTATTTGGAAAATAAGTGAGAGTTAGCAGGCTGTATCGAATAACCTTGAAAGGAACAACAATATTTTCCTGAATGCCCTCAAAATCTCTTAATATGCGTCATGCTTTTGTGCATGTTTTATGGGGGGCAATGGAGTGTTACAGTGCGTCAACATACATTTCTTGAAAATAAAATGATAGAAACAGAATACAGTTGTATTGTTATTTAAATATCATGTCAAACAAATATGAAGCTTTTTTAAAAGAATATTATAACGCGGACTTTTATTCAAATGTTAATATAGCTCAACTAATATAGTTATGTGGAAAAATGCATGTAATAAGCATAAATGCATTTTGTTTTTAATAGATTTTAATCTCCTTATTAATATCAATCAACAGTTAGTAGCTAATGTGACTTAATTACTAATAGTCGGCGCGGATAAAAAAGTTTATCGTTACAGACCGACTTGATATTTTAATTATAGTCTTAAAGGAATCTTTATGATTTACTTCACTTTATTATGGTTCGACGTGCTTATGATGTCATAAAAATACATTAAGTAATTAAATCAATTTTCCGATACATTTTTTACGCAGTTTCTTGTTGTTTATTAATTAATTATTATTTAGTTAATTCTACGTACAGATAGCATACGCCATCTACTGGTCATTTTATTACAATCGATTTGATTAGAAAATTTTTCAAATTTTACGCTCGATTTTCTCCCTTTCGCTGCTGAAAGTGCTGATCGAGAATTCCTTTATCAAACAATCATTTATTAGTTACGTGGTCGACTTCTAATTAAATTTAATGTTATTAAAAAATACTGTACTTTACCGAATTTAGGCCTATTCATTGAGTCATCACAGAAGACTCACTGACGAATCCAATCTGTTCCATTAAATTACAAAAATTGCTGAATGGATTTTTCAATAAAGTATCAAACTGATCAAACTCCTTAAAACGCATAAAAAGTAAGCTCCCGTCATAAAACAAATATCGTTAAATATAGATTACCTTGAGAAAGCCATCATCAATAACCATCACTCTGTCTGAATTCGTAACTGTGTTTAAACGATGAGCAATAGAGAGCACAGTGCAGTCATTGAATTTGTCTCTTATTACACTTTGAAATATCGCACAAGTCCTACTCAATAAAGTAATTTAGTAGTATAGTTTATAGACACCTATAATTCAGGATAATAGCAATTTAGTCATTTATCTCACCTTAGGTCGATGTTGGCCTCATCGACAATGAGAATCCTGTTTTTACAGAGAACTGCTCTAGCAAGACAGATCAACTGTCTTTCACTCATCGATAGATTACACCCACCCTCAGAAACATTAAAATCCAGACCGATATTTGTAGCAAACCTCTTGCATTTAACATCTCCTAAAGCCCTCCTTAATACTGAGTCGCTGTATTCTTCAAATGGGTCTAAATTTAACCGTAATGTTCCGGAGAAAGGATAGGATCTTGTGGAATGATTGAAATTTTAGATCGGAGCTCGTTGAGGCCAATCATCTTTGTGTCCATTCCATCGATTAATATATTCCCTTCTAATTGTGTTAATTGAAATAATGCGGCAATCAAAGATTTTCCGGCTCCTTTTTGACCAATAATACTAATCTAAATTATCAGCCATTAGTCTAGTTTTTTTAGGAGTTCATATTTTATAGTTAATAAACCTTTTCTTTTGATTGGATAAAGAAAGAAACATTCTTCAAAATTAGCTTGTCAGCTTTAATAGAAACGTTATCGAACTTTATGCTCCCTTCTTGAGGCCAACTTTTTTCTAAGAATCGAAAAATGAAATTAGTCCAACTTTTCAAATATAATAATTAATAGCATAAACTATTTACCAGTAGTAATGCAACCATGAAAAGCAGTTTCAGAAGTTAGTTTACCATATTCAATCAATCTTTTAACTTGAAATCATTTGATTCCCCGTTTCGATCAACTGTCTTATGCCCCATTGCATAAGTCCGTTGAGTGTTATCACGCTAGATATCGCCAAGCCAGCTTCACTGCTATTTATACCTAATTTAGATATGAATAAACTTGTCCTTATTATGATGTTCAAATGAAATATTGTAATATACTTTCTCGAAGAGCTACGCAAGTGTAAGTTACACATCCGATGTAAATTACAACAACGCAATCAGTCCATAAGCCGAACCATCGAATAGCGGCTAAAGATATGTAGCAAGCAGAATTGTATGCATCTTGGAATTGGTCAAACATTCGCTGGAAAGTAGATTGACATTTGTGAGCTCTTACTGTAGTCAAACCAGCCAAAGATGAGAAAACATGAGAAAAAACTCTGCTCCGACCTTTTCTTACAAAATAATAAATTTCAACGAAATTAACAAGTAGTATCTGACATGCAATTAGTACTTACTAGTAATTTCCAATCGTTTTAGATTCCGGCTTGGTTTAAGTACATTTTTGCCAGTCCATAAATTATGAAAGATAGAAAAACTGCAGGAACTATGAGCCAAATGTTGATGACTCCAAGAACAACGATGGTCCCAAAAAACATACAATGCGCGCTAATAAATTCAAATTGAGAAAATGAACGACGTGTAAATAAAATATTTCATGCCAAATTATAGTAACCGAAATGAAATCGAAGAAAGTTGGTGGCAACTGATCATCGATTGTTTCAAGATCTTTAGTGAAATCCTTTTAGTATATTATCTTTTAAATCGAACGTTAATTAATTAGATTGTTAAAATTCAGCATATAAATTCTCACCAACAGAATTGTGATTAAAAAGGAGATGGGCGATTGAACGACAGCCTTCAACATTCGATCATGCAATTTGATGGAAGATCCAATACAAATTTTCGCAAATTGAAAACATCGGATAAAGGAAAAGACAAGAAGAAGTCCAATAAGGATCGAGTAGATGTATACCCCCATGTTAGTGTCCACTTGTTGCTTATGGATTCGCTCTGGATTGATCCAAATGGTGAGCCAATAGTCAGACACACTGAGAAGCGACTGGGCGATGATGCAACATGTACCAAAGAGAAATAAGGAAAAGTAGCTAGAACCAGCTCGAAGGTAGTCCCAATAAGTCGAAAAACCGATTTCATCATTTCCTTGTTTCTCTTCTAGTTCGTTTTTCTCAACATTCTCTTTCTCACAATGTTCAATAACCTTTTCTGGTGAAATTATGTAAGCCAAGTGCATGTCATTTTTCTTGAGGGCTTCATAAGTCCCGACAGCTTCCATTCTCCCCTAATTGAGTTCAGGTTAGGTATTTATTAAATTCAAATATGATTATATGCAGCACATGTCTTATTACCGCTTTCAGAACAAGCAGCTGATTCACATCTCTAAGATAATGATGAAGATGTCGACTTGTAAGAATACGGATTTTGTCCCTTAGAAAACCATTAATGACTTCACGGAAAAGATTCCGACCGACGTCAGGATCAGTTGAACTAAAAGGATCATCTATCAAGTAGATGTCAGCGTCGACATAGAGACAACGAGCTAAATTGATGCGCGATTTCTGCCTTTTTGTAAGCTTAGCATCGTCCGTTTGATCTCCATGTGTTAAAATGCTAAAATCTTTGTTAAGCCCCGTAGCTATGATCACTTTATTGTATCGTTGGACGTTGTAATCAAGTCCACAGAGAATGTTCTGCCGGATTGTCCCAGGAAAGATCCACGGCTCTTGAGAAGCATAGGAGATGGTCCCATTGACTCCAAATCTGCCTGTTAGAGGCTTTAGTTCACCCAACAACAAGTTCAAAAGAGAACTCTATACAAAACAAAAATATAATTAAAATTACTTTCTTGATGCTAGGTTCATGAGATATAAGTATACTTTTCCTGAGCCAGCATCTCCGATGACAGTTAAAATTTGCCCTGAATTGATTGCAAATGAGATATTTGTAAGTATATTTTGATAATCAGACGAAAAGTCGTCTTTGTTGATTTCTGGTTTTCTGACTGTAATTCGTTTACAGTAGACTTGGCATTCATTTCCAAATGTTTTGTGTCGCACAACTTGGTCTTTCGGAAGGTGATTGCTCACTTTTACTTCTTCAAGCATCAAAAAGGTCTAAAAATCGAAATTGATAATATTGTTTAACCACAGGTAAAATTCTGCTTAATATAGATCTACCTCAATTCTTTGGATAGAGATGCGGGCCTGTGCGACCGAAGTGATTGCAAGTGGAAAATACCACGACATATTAAGCCGAAAATTTTCCATTAGGGCAACAGCCAAAAAAGCCTAAATTTAAAAAGAAACATTAACTCATATTTCCGAAATACCAAAAAAGATAATTAGTATACAAAACCTTGGAAGTGGTTAAAAGATTGTTGTCAGTTCGAACATACACGAGGAAAATGAGGAGGATGATCACTTTTGAAGTTGAGAAGAAGAGGCACTCTTTGATAGCCCAACACATTGCTGTTTGACGAAGGAACTTGACTTCTAACCTTTGATTGTATTTGTACATATATAGTTATTTGCAAACAAATGATGAAAAAAAGTATTAACCTACCTTCGATACAAATTAACCAATTTGATAAACAGTTCTTCCCAGGCCAAAAATTTAATGAATCTCATCCCAGAAATGATTTCACGCATATTTCTAACTCGATCGCTCGTCTTTTGAAGCATTCTCAGTCGTGCTTTAACAAAAAGTCGTCCCATCCAAACTAATCTCCAAGCAATATAAATATATTCTTCAAGTATAATATCAAATATTTTAGAAGAAGAATTATTAAAAAATTACTTTGCAGAGGAATGAATAATATTAAAAGAGCCATTCCAGCAGTCACAGATAAAGGTCCGATAGCATGAGAGCACATCACTGCAGTAGTGATTACGCACTGAAGAGGTGCAACCCAAAGGAAATGGAACGAGTTGGCAAATGAATCCAACCGGTCGACATCATCGAACATCAAATTGCTTACTTCATCATTCACATTAATTTTACATAAGGATTCTTGATTTAGCCTTAAGCACTAAATGTATGAAAATGCAAAAACTGTTTATTTATATGAGTTATATTCAATTGTAACATGGAACATAGAGTATTAATGTAAATTGCCTTTTTGTAAATAAGTGAACGAAGAGCAGCTTTCGCGTTCATACTGACGTAAAAGTAATTGAAAACGTAGGAGTGAATGATTATTACTTGGAAAGCTGATCCAAGAACCACGCCTGTAGCGTAAATGTAAGCATGTTCTGCTGGTATCAGGCTTTCGGGCTCAAAGTAACGTAGGAGTTCTGCTAAACAGATAGGCTGCACAATTCTAAATGGAACAAATATGCGAAATTTAATTAAAAGGGAATTTGTTTTAAATGAGTCTAGGCATATACCTAAAAAGACATTCAACAACTATTTCTAAGAAGCCGAGCGTAAAGAATCTTTTTCCAAAGGAACGATACAAGGCTTTGGTTAAACTTGGTTTGCTTGGCTCCAATTTTTTCCCCAGTTCTTCATCCTCACTCTTAATACTATTCTTATTCTTTTTTCGCTGTGTAGTTTCAATAATCCATTCCCTAAAATATGATGAGTAAAGTAAAGTATGAATTGATTTCCCTGTGACAATTATTATAGTTGTGTTTCAATTATGTATATACTTATCCAATTTGCATCTTAATATTTCGGATTCGTCTTCTGCAAGAATTTTGTGGAGGTCATCTGTTTCAAGTTCTTGCTCATTTCCCAATCTCAAGAAGGGAAATACCCACCTATCAGTATAGAACCACAATTGCCGTTATGTATTAGCATGAAAGTAAAGTAAACCAATTATAATAATGTAAGCCAATAAGTTTATTCATACCAGAAAAATAATTTGGAGATACAATTATTCGATCTTAAATGGAGATTCACTTGTGGATTTTTGTCGTTTTCTTTCATTTCTTTTTCTCTTTGTGCCGTATAACGAAGACTGTCACTACCTATATGCTTTAAAAAAGTTGACTGCCATAGTACGTCTCTAACTGAATAGTAATGAGGGTAATAGTATTAGTAGGTTAAAGTACTGTGTTATTGGCGTGACTCATTTCATATGCAGCATAAATAAATTACACATGTGTACCAATTAGGATAACAACGGCAATAGCAGATGTAGACTACAACGCGACAAAAAAAAAAAAGGAACGGGACGGCCAACCCAAAATCAACTAGTTTATATGCATATAGAATAAGTGACTTAATATGGTGGTTAATATAATAATATAATAATATTTATGATGTTGGTTAATACAATATATGGTGTGATTTTTGGTGATTTTACTGTACATAATCTCTATCTCTCCGATGTAAATTGCCGGCCTTTGGAGGAGGTATCACCCCATATCCCGGTTAGTAGTCATTTCGTAGTAATTGATACGTTGTAGATGTTGCGATTGAGATGGTTCAGGCACGTCTTCTCCAACATTAGACACACAAATTTGATCGATTACGTATTGTGTTTTTGAGTTGAGATCCCAATCGTATGTCTTTGAAATCATGTGTCATTAATCTTTACCGATAATCTATTAAGAATGGACTGTCCTTCAAAAGGAAGCGAAACATTCTGGATAGTTAGGCCTTGATTAAAAATTCCGAATTTTTAAAGTTCACTAAAAACGTTTCCCCTGTGTTCTCTGTACGACAAAAATGACTTAAGATCTTTGTCCTAGTGTCCTACAGATGATATAGGGCACACGTTGTTGATGAACTCTAAAAGCGCCGAACTTTTAGTTAAGGCTTAGCTTTTAATTTTGTAAGCCTTCTAGTTCAAGAATGGACCTATCTTAATAGATTTCGGTAGCCGGATGATTGAGCGGACCTCCCTTTAATAGTTATGATTTTTTTTAACGCGGGACTATTTACCTGTGATTAAATGGAGGAAATATAAAGGTGTTCTTATACGTGACCTAATCAATAACTTGATGGGGATTTACGTTAATAATCTAGGTAAAAGCTACTATTTTTCACTTACATCAAGGTTATTTGGTTAACCTTATTCTACTGTAGACAAACTCTTTTACTTTAGGTTTTTTTACTACAATTTAATTTATGTCGATGAAATTGGAAAACAGTTCTTGCAGTATTATGTATAAAGAGTTTATTTCTTGTTTTATTTTTTTTTTTGCAAGAAAATGCCTCGATGCTATCAAAACTTAGAAGTTTTGCGGAATTAATACATTTCCAGGAGTTGAATTTTTTTATCAATGCTTAATGCTGCGCGCTTAATACACAATGTGGTATTCAACGTTTTTTAAAAGGGCAATTTAATGCTGGTGATTGATAGAACTATTGACATTTGAGATACTATATTATTCCCATTATTATTACACATATATATTTATACAAATAAATGTAATATCTACCAGATGAAAAGGTTTGACTTTATAAATGGGTAACATGGTATTGGGTATTGGGAATATTTTTTTTGTGATTTTAAGAACGGTAACAACATATTATATAAGGTACACACGAAACAGGTTAGCATCACCTCAGGTGATTCACCTGAGTGTGTTACTAAATGTTTAATTGTAAAGCTGAATATTATAATATACTGTTATGGGTTACATTTAACATTGCTGACTACAATACATTGATAAACAAATCCAATAATATAACTAGTGCAGTCTGTTCTTACTCAATTCCATCCTTGTTTTGTGGGATATTGGTAAAATAATTTTCATTATACCTTCGTTAATTTTAAATAACAATATCGTCTCAAATTTTTATAACTAAATAACATTCTCCTAAGCCCTGCGGCCCTATACATACTGAAGAATTTAATCTAATATTTCAAAATTACACCTAGACCTACTCATAATATTTTAAGTAAACCTGCATTTATAAACTGCATATGTAAACTAGTTTATATATATTTCTTGAATTAAATCATAATTGTATTTAAGTTTAAGTATATATACTAAAAATTTTGGGTCTACTTAGGTCTACTTATAAGTTGTAAAATGGAAAAATCCACTTATAAGTGCATGTGGTATACCTAACCCTTAAGTAGTTCGAGATACTTAAAATTTAAGTATTTAGTGATACTTAATGTAAGTAGGTATATATACCTAATAAGTAGAATCTGGTAATTTTTTTAATTTAATTAAAAATAAACTTAAATAGATATCTTATGTCAATCCCTACTCCAATACAGTTCCCAACAAGCACTTGCTCTTTCTCTGAATCAATCAATAGTATTATTATAATTGCATACATCGAGGATAGATCCTTGGACTTCAGATTGAGAGTCTGAAGCGTTAACCATTCAGCTATATGGACCAATACATTGCAGCGTTTTCTCACTACATATATTTGATTATGTATACTTAGCTCCTTTCGATTAAGTATTATTAGGTAGAAGCTAAGTAGACTTGTTAAGTAGTTCCTTCATAGTAAGTAAATTATAGGTTCCAAGTACACAATTTTTACTTATCAAATGTATGTTATGTATCAACATAAACTTAATAAGTAGATCCCATATATAAACTTAAATAAGTATTCCTACCATACTTACCAAGTATGGCAATAACTTAAATTTTTATCTACTTAGCTCTACTTACAAGGTGTATACTTATTAAGTATAACTTAAGTAGAGTCAATTTTTTTAGAGTGTAACATGTTAAACGAAAAAGCTAAATTGACTTATTTTATAAGGTATGTTAGCGATTAAAAAGCTTTTTTCAGTGATTCAACATCGTTTGAGAAGCGTAGGATGGGGGGGGGGGGCAAATAATGTGCGATAGCTGATAAATAAGCTCAATTATTTTTCACACGAAAAAGAAAAAAATACTAACACATGGCCGAGAGTAACAATGTTTCGATTATCCAATAAAATCTATACATCTGAGTATACACAACTAAGCAGCCAAAATTTAAATGAAATTATATTGTTGCGGTCTAGCCGTCTTTCCATCTTATAATTTCACACAGTTTTTTAAAAGAAAATTATTTACTTGGAATTAATCAGACAGTAGCTCACATATAAATCATATATATATATATATATATATATTAATTCTATAAATTTTTCTACAAATAAAATTGCCTGCTTTAAAAAATCAACGAGTTTGCGATAAAAGTATAAAGTATCATACTATAATGATTATTTAAACTTAAGGAATAGTCAAATTAAAAGCTTCTACCATTTTATACACAGTGGCTATCGTCGAATCGTCTTCATTTGTTTAAGGTTTCAGCAGGTTAGCTCTATTGGATTTCAGGTTTTTGAGTTGGGTAGCCCTACTATCCGACAAAACTCACCTACTAAATGGTCAAGCCAGCTTTCACTCAAAAGTTAAGTTCGGACTCTAAAACGGCTGAACATATGGACATACTTAATAGTTATAGTAACACGAAAACTTAAAGATGCAACATAAACCCTTTCGTAGTTTCATAGCCCCACATAAATTAGTTAAGATTCAGAATTCAAAGAGGAAATTTCCAAGCCATATAAAAAAACGCATTTCGATTGTGCTGCTCAATTTGTTATTTGTACTTAGAATGTTTATAATTTGATGTTATTGGCTTGGGAACATTAGGCTACTTTGTATTCCCATGGATTAAACTGTTAAAATTCCAAATTTCCCTAAAAACTTACTACATATTTAACTTATGCAAATGACAAGTCACCACATGTTCTGAAAATCTGAATATAAGAAGTACATCATGAAGAGTTTTTACAATACTTTAGCGTTACAACTTTTTTGAACGCCCTGCGGAAATCGTCATTTCCAATACCGTAAATGATAGGATTGATCGACGAATTTATGTAGGACATCCAAAAAGAATACTGAAAAAACCTGTGATTTCCATATGACATCAAAGTAAATTTTCGATTCAAGAAATGTTAATGGAAAAATATTACCACTCTGGCAAAGTACCGGGCAAATATCCATCAATCTTAAAAAATAACAAGAGTTGTAATCAAGAATCGAATCAACTTTAAATTTTTTTCAATGAATAACTTATTGCTTACCATAATAAATAAGTAAGACGGAACCCAACAGATCATAAAGCCGATAACAATGTGTCCCAAAGTGTAAAACGCTCTTTTTTCCCGACGAGCTCGTGCAAGTTCAGAATCGTTTTGCGTTTTTTGTACCTTTTGTTTCGATTCACTTTGAGAGTGATCATTGCGATTTTGATCCTTTTGGGTTTCCACATTTGAAACCGAAGCCTAAAAAATGGAGAAGTAGGGGGTTAAATTAACATATATTCTGAATCAAGAACAGTTAATGTATAGGGAGTATTGCGATTGGGTTTTCGTCCGCTAAAACAACCCCTTATTAGTGGCATTAGGTTGACTTCTATCTGCAAGCATTGCCCTTTTCCCTCATTCTCCCCTCGCAGAAAGGGAGAGAATGAAGGAATGGGGGAACAACACGTGTTGTCTGCGAAGGGAGAAGGGGGGAGAATGAAGAAAATAGTAATGCTTTCAGACAGAAGTTAACCTAATGCCACTAATAAGGGGCTGTTTTAGCGGACTAGCCCAATCGCAATACTCCCTATTGGTCGATATCTGTTTATATGAAGATCAGAAAACAAAAGAAAAACCAAGACTTTTGCATAGTTAATGGACTTCGATAGACACACGGATATTATTAATTTAATTATATCTAGCTTCCAAAGGTAATTACAATTATTTATGATCTAATTTTTAAATAGCTCTTTATTCTCCTATTTTTATCATACCATAGACGGTTCTATGTGCTTTGCATGAGCTATTTGCTTGTGTCGACGCTGCATTACATAAAATAGACGGCCGTAAGCACAAAGCATTACAGTAAATGGGATGTAGTAGAGAAGGACAGCTGTATAGACTACCTAAGGTTTTTGAATTAACAACGCCTAGTAAAACAAATGTTAAAAAATGCATGCCCATCGGATTTAGAAATTTACCCATTGTGTACTCTTTCGTGTAGAGTTCCAAAGGCAGGTCCCAGGATCGTCAGGGTTATACTTACGATCATAAACGAAAGCGGGTAGCCAAAACCCGATGACGTACACCCAGGTGCACATAATGATGACAAAACTTTTAAATCCTGAATTGTGATTACGGTAGTGTACAGACCAAGTCACCGACCAGAGGCGATCAATACTATTTTTCAAGATTTAATGCAAATAAAGACAAAACAGAAACAGTATGAATTATAAACAAAATAATACCTAATCGCAGCCAAAGTAGCAACGGATGCAAAAGTCGTTGTTGAATCAGTAAAGCTCCAGAAACTAATATTTTATAGTTCAACAGTAAATAAAAAACGAATATTAAATCTTAAAATATTTAAAAAGTTTAGTTACCAGCAAGTAGTATAGTTGAAAGGGAAGTAATCGTGCATCGTATAAATGGTGTAAATACTCATGGCGATGGTGCCGACTATAAAATCGGTGACAGCCAAGTTGACAAGGTAGTAGTTAAACGGAGTTTGTAGTTTCTTTTCGAATGATACAGAAAGAATCACCAGAAGATTTCCGGTAATGGTAAAAAACATGATAATGAAACATCCAAAAAAGATTCCGATCTTTACTCCAGTCCATTCAACAGGGCCAAACACAAGTGTACCATTCAAAGAAGTATTAGTCTTTTCACTCAAATTTTCTTTAACGGAACTTTCGTTGAAAAATGTTTTATTAAAATAAATTATTGATTCTTCTGTTGATGAGTTAGTTGTGCCGACTGAATTTAAGCCAAATCCATTGGAATCGTTTTTCAATATAGAACTGTCTTGAACTGTCAGAAAACTTTCATTAAAATTTGCACTATTCAAAGAATCGGTTACGGACAAGGAGTTTTCTGTAACATTGAAGGTATCAGTCACTGCAGTCGCCCAAATGATAAATATATTTTTTGCTACGTCACTGATATTTGACATTTTCTTGATAGCAATTTTGTAACTTATTTTTCAACTTTGTTAAAAGAGTTCTACAGAGCTTGTTCGAATGGTGAACGCAGCGTCACAAATAAATGAAAAAGAAGACCATTGTGCTTTTTTAAGATACCAAAAAAAGAAATCGTGATCTATCACCATTAAGTGTTTCATCGCAAAATACGCCAGTTCATGATACGTTTCATTAGTAGTTACTTAGTGGTTGAAAACAGCATAGCCTACTTTAGAACTATCGATGATAGTCATTGGAAGGCATTAACATAGTGCAATGCCGGGAAATCAAGATGGAAATAGCATAAATTCTATAACTCCTAAAATCTGGCACGATTATGAAAATGAACCTTTATTGGTTCCCAATAATGTAATCTAAATACGGGTGTAAATTGAAAAAAATGATGACAAATCAACATGTCTACCAAGATAACAAGGCTATGGTTTTCAATGGCAAATGTTTTACAGCTTTTGAGCTTCAGTTTCGTTAAATTTTTGTTTGAACCGACTCAGTTTTGTATTTTAAAAAATATTTTGAAGATTATTATCATGAGGGATGTATATAATACACAGGCCTACAGTATGTTTCTTATTAAATTTTTAATATCTGTATTGAATCTCTTTGAATGCTATTTTTTCAAGTTCAAGATCTGTATTAAAACAGGGGCAGGTATCCAATGGTTTTTCTCGTTCTATTACAGCCTGTGTCCTACACGCATTTCCTACACTGTATTGGATAATAAACGAGGGCTTTGATTTCTTAAATCCTATCATATCCTAAATGACTGCTATAGACTTGGATCTGCAATTACTGTTGATCTCGTTATCTATGTTCGTGTATTATTTAATTAACCCTATTAATAGGAGTTGGTTTTTTATACAAAGAAATAAATTGTTTGGAGGGATTTAGAAAGACTTTTTCGGTACAAGGTCATTGTGAAAATTAACTGTATGCCCTAGATATACATTTAACTATAGGTTTGAAGGCCGAATATAGCGTGCTTGTTGACACTAAACGTCAAAATTCGAGTTTAACGCAAACCTCAATTCTTTCATTAAACTATAGTAGCTTAAGACGTTCACATGTAAAGAGTTTAATTATAAAAATATCAATATAAAAGAAGAAGAAGAGAAATCTGATTAATCATATTTTATATGAAAATTTTGAGGGATGCGGGAGTGTGGATAACAGTAGATTGGTTTCGCTAGCAAAAATGCAATCTAAGTTTGCAGATTAGATCAAACTTTTACAGTTGGATATACAGCATCGCGAAAGGAGGGAGGGTGACCTTTTCCCCATGTTCAGGGGGAAATGGAGCATATCATACATAAATTTCTTGTTGTATGATGTTAACATCAAACTTATATCGAAAGGATTTTGGTGTTTGTTTTTTATGTATCCATCACATTTTTCGTGCTGATGTTTGCATCAACATCATACATCAAACATCACATCAAACATTAATTTTTCCGACCTGCGACAATTCGTATACCACTTTTTTTTTCGTCCAACAATACAGATTGTTTTGTCTCGATGACCGAACTGATTGAAAAGTAAGATTGAGAAAGTGATCATTATTGTTTTTTTTTTGTTTTTTTTTCACATCAAATGTTGAAAACGTTACAAAAAAGTCCACATCAAACATCAGGGAAAATATTTTGATATTGATGTTACATTATAAGATGTATGTGTTGTAATATGTTGCACCGAACATTAGATAGGAAAAAAGAAGCTGCATGAAATTCAACTAATAAAACCTCAGAAATTTATTTTTAGGCGAGGGGTCCCTCACTCCCAGAAAGTAAAAAAAAAGTCGACCGCAAAGTAGGAAAAGGAAGGTCATAGGAAGAAAAGTAAATCTTTAGTGCAAAAGGCGGGAAAGTCAAGAAAGTCAGGAAAGGTAGCGAAAAAGGTATAAAAGGAGGGAAAGGAAAAAAGGAGACGATACTTAACCCTTAGGCGATCAGCTGATCAATTCTTTTTCGCTGTGCTGGCCCACTTGATCATTCACTTTATGCACTGATTATTTATTTTTGGATTTCTTGAGCTGGTCTACGTTAGATTTAACAAATGAACATCATAGTTTGATGAATGATGCTTATTATGACTTTTTGTGATTATTTTTGTCTTCCTTATTTAAAAATAAACACAAGGGTAACCTGTTGTCGCTAAAGTGGACCGAAACTTTACTTGGCATAATTTCAAATTTATGTCATTTATTAACTTTTTTTACAATATTTGTCATAAATTGGCTTGTATTAAATTAGATCCGAATGACAAACATGATATAAATGACATCACAGTAAATTAAAAAAAAAAGATAAAGGGTTTCGATCCCATCATCTCTATGTCATAGAACCAGTACGCTACCAATGCGCCACATTGCATTGTCAATTGATGCTTTTTTCGTATATACATACTACGACAAACAATGTCGGTGACAGTGCAATTTACATCTGGCAACGCCGATTCCTAAAAAGTAAACAAAGTAAGGAAAGTCACCAAAGTGACGAAAAAGCCGACGGAAATGATTTCCTTTGCTCTCTTTCTGAGAGTGAGGGACCCCTCGTTTTTAGGTTTCTCATTAGAACTCATTGATAACCAATATTTGGTTAAATTTTTTTTCAGAAAGTATGAAATAATATTAATTTTTCAGATAAATGATAAAAGAAAAGATGAATAAATTTGTATCAAACTCAACCAATAAAACCCCAGAAATTTGTTTTTATGATTCTCATTTAAGAACTCATTGATGACGTTGGTTCAATATTATAAAAATTCAAATATGCAGAATGAAATAACATCCACTAAATGATTATTTATGTGAGAGAGGGCCTTTGTCATCATTCGTTTCATTGGCAGGGTTCCCTGAATGAACCAAATCACGTATTCTCTTTTATTGTGCTATTTTTTCTTACTTGTTTGTGGTTTCCGATTTAAAAAAGTTTGATCCAAGTTGATGAAAGGCATTTCAATAGTGATGCTTAGAAGGAAAGCCGTCATGAAAGAGGCCATCATAATTGCAAAAGTAATCATAACTGCATTCAATTTCGTGTAGTAGAATGGTGTCCGAGAGAAACCCACAAAGTATATTTTAATGTAATCACTGTGGATGAGATAAACGTGTAACTCAGTCGACCTAGTGGGATAAAACCTTTCCACGACATTAGGGTATTGACAAAACCTAAAATGTTTCCAATTAGTTTGCTAGATATAAACTAGTTTTACAATGATAGAAATTCAAGTATAGGAATAACCTGCACAGCCATTGACGCAGGCGAAAACGACCCAACCGACGACAACTGCCCAGATGAAGCGGTATAAAACTCCATAAGAAACACGAACACCAGCGTTCATAGCAGGTATTAACTTTTCCCCTAGAGAAGGTACCAATCCGTATATAACAACCGGAATGGTTGCTAAAGACACGATCCAACCGCGAATATAACCCAACTCTATATTTTAAAGAGAAAAAATTAAGTAAAATAAAGCTTTTAAAAAAGTGTGTTGTTTACACATATTTTACAATTTTCAATGTTGTCTTTTTGTATTTTACGATAATCCATCCCAGAAGAATCCCAGTTAAATATTGTGGCAATCGACCCCATGTTTGACAGTAATACCAAAACCAGTAGGATTTTCTCGCTTCTATCCTGCAATATATTTAAAATATATTAAAATGATAAACAAAAACCTAACGAAATAAAAAATATAACGTACGGTGTCTCTAGGTCAAAGAATGTGGCTGGCACAACCCATAAAATGAAAATTGCCGCCATCGCACCAAGAATAACCACAACAAGGAAGGTTATCCAGGCCACTCCAATTTTCTTGGGTCATCTTTATTCACTTGGGAAGCGAATGGATGCTCCTTATAAGTCTTTTTTAAAAGCGAATCGACCTAATGGGGTCGACTAAAAGCGAATGCATTCGCTTCTAGCCCGCTATAAGCCAACGCATTCGCTTCTTCCCGGCTAAAAGCGAACTCTTTCGCTTCTAAAAAAAATACCATAAGCAAATGCATTCGCTTTTTAAATTTGAGTAATTATTACAATGAAATTTAGAAGTGCATTTAAAAAATAACATATTTTACATCTGGCAGTTAATTTTCTATAGAAAACCTAGAGCAGGTGCACGAAATATTGCTAAATGTTTTTGTGGAAAACCCATACCGTTTCGCCTGGCTGCACCGACTAATTGGGTGGCAGCAGTATCCGACTGAGGACCTTCGAGCGCACCTGTAAACTTGTTTTCAGGGCTCCTATCTAGAAAAATTTAGCCGGTCATAGCCCAAACATTTTTGCTCAAATACTAAGAATACAACTTTTTGAAACAAAAAACATGCATTGTCATTGGTCCGTTGGTTTAATTTTTGGGGGCATTTCAATAAAAAAAATTAAAAACCCTTTTCATTTCCTTCATGGATTCTAGCACCGTAAAACGGAATTCCTTGGAACATAATGTGCCGTTTTTTTCTTGCTTTTCTCAAAAAAGTTATCTTAAAGGCAAATACTGTATATTGCTACAACAAAAAAATATTTTAAACGGTTTTGTTAGCTCTTTTTTTTAATGCAAATCGTCGCATCCAAATCAGACTAATAATTAATTAGAATTTTCCAAAAACATGTTCAAAGTTACCTATAGGGTGCCAATCGGAGACTATTTCAAACTTAAGGATTGAATTGATTTAAGATTTAAGATCTAACAATTAATATTTAAGATATAACATCTGTTTTAAAAAATAATTCACATTAGTTTTAAAAAATCAATTTTCTCAAAGATTAAGTAATTTGAATTAATATACATAGTTGCATATTATCCTTCCGATCATCGCATTAGATATAACATTATACCGTTGCTTTTCTCACAGCAGCCTTTCCGGTGGCTGGCCCTGAGTCAAGTATATTGGTCCATGGTTCGACAGTCCGATCATATGAACTTTTTTCAAGGCATAATATACATAAATGCCCGGGCTATAATTCGCGAGCGACGATGCTGCGGCTTTGGGAAAGCTATTATTTACTGTGCTAAACTTTTTGAATATTAAAAACTTTATTTTTCAAAATCAATTTTGTTATTAACGTTATGTTTTTAGATCTTAAATCTTAGATGTTAATAAATCTTAAAACCTAGAGGTTATTAAATCTCAAATCTTATATGTTAGATGTTAGATCTTAAATATTAGTCCTTGAAATCTTAACGTTAGATCTTAAATTAGAGTTTATGTTAGGATTGTTATATTTATGTTAGAAATATTCTCCGATCGGCAACTCATAGTTACTCCAACCTGGGGTAACAAATAATGCACTATTAGTCTATAAATAAGCAAAAAATTGTGCGGTGCGTTTTTATTAATTAACTAATATTTCAGCTCTCTTGAGTTGGAATGGCACGTATTTTGTCGTTCAATTAAATTTTAACGGGACTAACACCGCTTAAGCCAGCCAAGGTCGAAATCGTCAATTATTAACACATAGCTTAGTTTCATTATTTTCACTCCTAGTTATTAACAACCTGAATCAGTTTAATTGATCGCTAATTAGAGATACAATAAATTGGCCAAAAATAAATAAATCAATGTATTCGATGATGTGTGAACAGGAATCGACATTACTTGTCCCTAGCATTACATTCTGGACGTCGTAGGTATATAGGTAATGCGCCATAAAAGTTTCAACAGAAATATTTACAGTGGTAAAAAATATCCTTTAAAAAATGTAATTTAAAAATCAGAGAATCACGATTTGGGACTAGAAATCAACATCACCTGTTCTCAACATAATATGCTGATAGTCGCGCAGATGCTGCACCATGAAATATTTATAAGAAATACTATGCCAACTGAAACTATAATTACCCATCACCAATTATCAGGGTGAAATCTGAACCAGTCTATTTCGGGGCCAATTAAGCGGTGATATACAAAAAAAAATGCGCAAAAATTGCAATCTAAAAATCAGTGCAATATGATTCGCGAGCAGTGATGCCATAAAAAATTGTGAGATTGCACACCTTAAACAAATAAGTATGCATCGCCAACTGCAATCTATATGCGTGTTAGTTTTTTTTACGCAGTTTACAATTATATCAAATTTAAATTATATTTACTTTATACCGGTTTACAACATCACGGTCAGCATGATAAACATAATGGCATAGGAGTTGTATAAAAGGAATCGTCAGAAAGTTTATATAGGCTAAGAACCTAGCACATAGAGAGAGTAGAGAGAGAGATTCTTTGGGTAACATACCTAACTACAAGGTACGATACTTAACTTCGCAGAATAAATAAGCTATAAACATCATTCACGGTAAATTCTCTTAGTTTTTAGTCAGCTAAGCCATTATTATCACGTAATATTTGTTTTCTCGAAAGGATTCTCAGGACCTTCATGTTTTGAAAAAAAAATGATTACTGTAAATGTTCTAGTACCACTAGTATTTTATTGGCTGACATTGCTGACCTGCAAACAGGCGGCGTTGACATTTCAGCAGAAAATCAACCTAATTAGCCGTTCTGTTAAAAGTACAACTGTTGATCCGGTGGTAAAAACATCTAGTGGATTCGTGAGAGGAATAAACAAAATCGTGATGGGATCCCGAGTGGACGTATTTCTTGGGGTAATTATATATTAGCCAAGTGCAGAACTTTATAACTATTAAATATATCGTTCAACTTGTATATACCTATGATATGATGCTAGATTCCGTTTGCTAAACCACCCTTGAATGAACTTCGGTTCAAGAAACCAGTTCCCATCGATCCTTGGGCGGGAATTTTAAACACTAAAAAGCTGCCCAATACCTGCCTACAGGAGCCCTCCGATACTTTCGGAACAAATTTCACTGGGGAACAAATGTGGAATCCCAACACTCCCATTTCGGAAGATTGCCTCTATCTTAATCTGTGGGTTCCTAATGGCGCCACAAACGCCACTACCCTCATTTGGATCTATGGAGGTGGTTACAATTCCGGAAGCTCCACTTTAGATGTCTACGACGGATCGATCCTGGCCGCTGAAAATAAAGTCATCGTAGCTTCCTTAAATTACCGCATTGGACCCTTCGGTTTTCTCTATCTCGGTAATGATGAAGCACCTGGCAATGTTGGATTATTTGATCAAGTTCTTGCCATTGAATGGATCAAGAGAAATGTCCAGTCTTTCGGTGGGAATCCTGGGGCTCTGACTCTATTTGGCGAATCAGCTGGAGCTAGCTCAGTATGTGCTCTCTTGATATCTCCTGTCAGTCAAAATTTAACACGTAGAGCAATTATAGAAAGTGGTTCCATCAATACTCCTTGGAGTTTACCCACTATAATACCCGAAACGGCTATTAACGTCACTCGTACCATCATGAAGGATGCTGGATGTGATCCAGCATCTTCTGAAGCAATGGATTGTATGAAGAAAGTGAATGCTAAAACTCTGTCTCAAGCTCAGTGGGCCCACCCGATCATGAATGGGTTCCCTATAGGACCCACTATCGATGGAGTCTTTTTCCCCAAACATCCAATCCAAATGTTGAATGAAGGGACATTTCCAAAAGCTGAGATTTTAACGGGAACTAATAAAGATGAAGGTATGTTGGTACAGGTTTCAGTTAAATTGTTATAGATGGTTATTGGTCATAACTCATATTCGCATAATTATTATATTAGGAGCTTTATTTACCGTGTACGCCTATCTTAATTACTTCAACAAAGACTCTCCAGTTTCTCTCACAAAGAAGGCTTTCTTCGATATAATCGGCACTTATTTTTATAACCTGTCGCTGGTGCAACAAGCAGCCATAATTTCCGAGGTAATAACAGCTTAATATTGTTATCGTTGTTCTTGCTTTTCTAATACATAAAAAAATAGTACACAAAAGGCAACGTCGTTGATGATTCACCTGGTTCGTTCAAAAACATGGAAACCATCAACCAAATTTTTGGAGGTTTATAATTTTAAATAAATTTTTTTTTATATAAATATAAACTTATTTTTATATTATAACCATTATAATATTAATGCTATCGAATAAAGATTACATAATTACATGCCCCGTCAACTACATGGCTCAGAAATTTGCCGCACAAGGAAGCAGCGTCTATTACTACTATTTCACCCAGGTTTTATATTCTTTCAATAAAACAGCAAGTACTAGGAAGATCATTTTTTCCAACTTATTATTTTTAAAGAGAACAACGGATAATTCATGGGGAAAATGGATGGGTGTTTTGGTATTATGAAATCCTTATACTTTTTACTCATTTTAAAAGATCAGCGATTTAATAGTTCATTATTTGATAAAATAGCACGCAGACGACATAGATTACGTTTTCGGCGATGTACTGAAACCTTCGCGAGTGAATATAAGGAATAGTGAGCGTGACTTAAGTCGTCGGATCATGAATTACTTCACAACTTTTGCTGAACTTGGGTATTACATACGATTGAGTTACTACATTAGTTTCAACTTAACTTCGTCTTTTTATCTGCTACTATAAATAAGCTTGTACAATAAATTTATTAACTACGTTTTATATACTGAAGAAAACCAACGAAAGATGAGTTAAGCTGGCCGAAATATTCCGGAAGGGATCCTCAATACGTCATTTTGAACGCCGAGGTGTCTGGTCAAGGATTTAGGCTAAGGAAGGATTTTTGTGAATTCTGGGAAAAGTTGCTGAGTCTTTCAAACTATTGATAGCAAAGTAGAATTTTTTTACTGCTACAACAGAATATAGATACAGTATTTTACATATAGGGCGCAGACTGGGGTCTCTTTTTATAAAATATGAATAAACATTAGAATTGATGAATACACAAACAGAAATCCGTATGTATATTGTATAAACCATAAAAATATACTAATTACTTAAACTTTGTAACAATATACATACTAAAGATGACTTTTAAAAACTAAAAATGAGTTTGACTTAATTGGGTATAATTAAGAATTTCGTCCATAATATTTGTACATTTATGTACACAACAGACTAGAAACGTTAACCCATTGAAAAAAGGCATTTGTGAAAAATTAAACTCTTAATTATTGCTACGATAAGAATGTTGGATATATGAGAATACTTTATTCACTATAAATAGCATACACCACAGGAATCGAGAGAATACACACATATATACTGAAAGTATTGTAATAAAAGGTAAAGACATTACTTTATGCCATTATGTAGGTCAAGTATGACCTATAGACAAGCTTTTTCTTGTCTGTTTGTACAATTAAGGTGCAAACCCCTAAATAATCAAAGCAAAGATAAATAAACATGTAAAAACTCAAACAAATTAACCCCAGAAATGTATTTTTAGGATTCTCACGTAAGAACTGATTGATAACAGTGGTTCAATATTATGAAAATTCAAATATGAAATGAATTTTAATAATCACTAAATCATAACTTATTTTGAGAGAGAACGCCTTCACCATCGTTCATTTGATTGGCTGGATTCCCTAGGGTATAAGAAGAAAATGGAAAAATAAAAACAAATTAAATTACTGTAATTTTTACAGTGCTATGCATTGCCTAGTTTCCTACTTGTTTGGGATTTCCGATTTAAAAAAGTGCGATCCAAGTTGATAAAAGGCATTTCAATTGTGACGCTTAAAAAGAAGGCCAACATAAAAGAGACCATCACCACAGCTAAATACATCATAACTGCGTTCTGCTTCGTGTAGTAGAAGGGTGTCCGAGAGAGACCCATGTAGTAGATTTTGATATAATCATTATGAATGAGATAAACGACGTAGCTCAGTCGCCCTAATGGTATGAAACCCTTCCACGACAGTAAAGTATTGACAAAACCTAAATTGTTTTATCAATATACTAGGTATGACATTTAAAAAAAGTTAATAATATAATATTAGACTATAAAACGAACCTGCACAGCCATTGACGCAGGCGAAAACAACCCAACCAACGACACCAGCCCACACAAAGCGGTGTAAAACTCCATAAGCCACTCGAAAACCAGGGTTCATAGCATTTATTAACTCCTCTCCTAAAAACGGTACCAATCCGTACATGACAACCAAAATGGTTGCTAATGAGCCGATCCAACCGAAAACAATTAAACTCTATATTCAAATAAGTAAAAAAAAATGAGTCTACAAAATGGTTTTATATAACATATTATACCATTTTCAATGTTGTATTTTTGTATTTTACGATAAACCATCCCAGAAGAATCCCAGTTAAATATTGGGGCAATCGACCCCATGTTTGATAGTGGTACCAAGACCAGTAGGATGCTCTTGCTTCTATCCTGAACGATGAAAAATATGTTTTTAAAATAAGCATAAGCATAACGAAATATAAAAAAATATTGTATACGGTGTCTCTAGATCAAAGAATGTGGCTGGTAAAGACCATAAAACAAAAATTGCTGTCATGGCTACAAGAACCGCTAGAACGACGAAGGTTATCCATGCCACTCCGACTCTCTTCCATTTCCAAAGAGGATATACAAAGAGAGGACTAAGGATGAAGAGCTGCATATCGGCGGCCAAGTACCATGAGGGAGTCACGCACTTCAAACAACCGTCATCCGATATCAAGTATATAATTCAATAATCGTAAAGAAAACAAAACAGACTATATAAATATACTGTACATCGGAAGTTGTGAAAAAGTTGTTAATGTAAAGAAAATGAGTCCACCATTTTAGGCGACATGATTGACTCATTTGGTGGACAAAGTGCCACAGTGGACCTGTGCCTAAGTAAACTGAAAGAGTGGCAATAAATCCCAGCCAAAGGTAGTAGAATGGGGTGATCCTGAAGATTATTTTTTTTAAACACGTACATGAAAATAAGGAACAAAAACGTTTGAATAGTAAACAAAACCTTATGTATCGATGGAGGTAGAAAAAGAATATGTTAAAACGGCCCTCATGGCGTTGAAGGTCTCGAAGAAGAGAATAGCTTACTAGCAATCCACTCATCATGAAAAAAGTATCGACGGATATAGCCCCTCTTGTAAAAGCCTGCATGCTCCATTCGTACAAATCCTTTGATAATAATTCATACCAATTTAACACGATACAAAAATTAATACGATAAAAATGTTTTTAACAAATTCATTTCGTTACTTGTCTTTCGGGACCAAATGTGTTGTTTGTCGGAGAAAAATCAAAGAATCTATAGGCGTGATGGAGGATGATCCATGTGGCAGATAAAGTACGGATTCCGTGAAGGCAAGACAAATCAAAAGATGTGGCCTCGGTTGAAAGCAATTTTCGTCCGTTTTCCAAGGCGGAGAAGCAGTTGAGAAACTTCTTCCAATTACAATCGATTGTTGAATTATTGGTCAGTAATCTCCAACCATCATAGATCGTTGCATTTAGAACAAGTAATGCCAACAAACAGAGAATCGTTCTAATGTATAAATTAATGAAGAAAATTATATATTGTGATGTTGGTTGAAAAACTATACATATATAATTTATACAAAACAGCTATATCCGGTCCATCAAATTCTGGATCCAAAGCAACATTTTTCCAATTGTAGCAGTAGTTTTCATCAGTGATAATGGTAATCGAAGATGTTATATTGTTAGCCAGGAGTTTTTGAGTAATCAATTGCCTCACAGATAATCGAAAATCAAACGAACTACATGAAGATGGAAGGCAGAAACCAACTCTTGGAAGGTAAACTGTGTTTTCATCTCCGCCCTGCTCTCTGATGACTTTCTTGTGATTTTCTATACCCATAACAGGCATAGCAGGCCCTATTTGAAAGAAAACGGAACAAAACTGGCCTCGAAAAGAGTACGGTGTATCAATTGCGAGGCATTCGTCAAACAAGCCCGGAGATGATGTAAAAGTATCTTTATTCTTTAATCCTTCTACAGATAACAGTCCAGTAGCTCTGTACACTAAAAATAATTATAAAATAATATATTTGAATGCGTAATATAACTATTAATGGAATTTAACTTTTAATAGAAATGAAATATTGTGTCTCCTTACTTTTTGAAGCCCATTGTTCTTCGTTGAAATAAGCTTGAAGGTAAATCTGACTGTGATTGAAGCAGAGAGGGCTTCTTGTGTAGCTGGTCAAGGCTGTCGGAAAATGTTCATGTTGTTCTTCTGCGCGCACTAATAAAAGCCCGAATAGAGAAAAAAGTATAATAGATACATAAAAAGAATAAGAAAAGGGAAAGAATATAATCTTTTCTGAAACCAAACAGAAAGATGGCGACGAATGACAGAATTTCCGAAGCATTTCAAGCAAAGTTAGAAAGTGCAATGGCCAATGTGTGCTTATTATGTAAAGACATTTAGAAATGCATTTTAAAAACATATTTTACATCTGGCAATATTATTTTTGTTCTAAAGCAGGTGCATATAAAATGCTTCATTTTTTGTTTGCAGAAGATCTATATTACGATTCCGCCTGGCTACACCGATAAATTTGATAGAAGCAGTGGTAGACTTTGAAGTTTTTTTTATAAGGCTCACATCCTAACAAAATATGCCGGCCATAACCGAAACTTTTTGCTAAAATAATTAGAATACATAAAAAATGTCAAAGTTTCTACAAAAAAAAATCTATCTTTTAGGGTACATTTTTAAGGAATTTTCAAAAGGTTTACAAAACCTAAGATAAGCGGGGCTCAACCTATAGAATCCCAAATATTTCTTACCAGTTAACCAACGGTTGAAGGAGTTAAAAGTTCAAGTTTAAAGGGGTTGACCCCAAACAGGACCAATGTATTTACCGCTCAAAACAAAAAGGGAGCCCCTGCAGCAATTCAGTAGTGAAGGATGCCGAAAAGTGTGACCGACACACCTTAACCAGACTGATTCAACACACGTCCCATTTCGTTCCCAAGAGACAGAGAGGGCGCTGAGGTACAACGGTAAAGGAGAGAGGCAGGATGACCAGGAGCGCACGCACGCATATCACGGGCAGGTACACTCATACTCTCATAGGCACTAATATCTGACCTCTCCGCGGGGCAGAAGCCGGTTTTATTTTGGGATAGACCGTCCGAGGTCTTGGTGACGCATAGTGTACTAAAAAGTATAGTATGGGCCTTCTTGTTTCTGGGAAATGTCAAGCAAAATAAAAAGCGGCTTCTGCTCTGCGGTGGGGATCAGATATTTATGTCCACGAGTACACTACTTGATTAATACAATGTTCGGAACTTCAATTCAATTTCGTGAGGTTTGAGGTCTTGAAAAACACCAACCTCACAAAAAAATGAAGCTCAAACCTCACAAAAAACCTCACCTCACCCTAAAAATTTTGTGACCTCAAATTTGATGACCAACCTAAAAAAAAAAACAAAAAAAACCCTCACCCTTTTATTAACCTTTGCTTTGGTGGAGCTAGATAATTATTAAAGTAACGGTATACAGTATTTGTAAACGAAAAATCATTTGCGACTTAAATCGCACATGAAGCGATTAATTGATTGATTTACATGAGAACGAATAATGTTTTAAGTATAATTTTTTCGATATTTAAATCATTTTTCACAATAAAATCAACAACTCTAAGTCTAGAAAAGACATCAAATGAGATATTAGTTTATTAAAAATATTATTAATATTAATATTTAAAATATATATATATTTTATATTTAACCTTGAATTTGACTAGTGGTAAAGAGACTGCCCCAGTAGGTGATCCACGTTATATACTTACATTTAGGTATTTGCGGTTCCTGCTACTCTGATTGCTAAGCGACGGGTTTTCAAAACGCAATTTTTGGCAGCCAGCCAATTAAAGAAGAGGTATTACATAAAACGAAAACGAAAACACTCAAATTTAACGCACATCACCTAATAGGATTATGGTAGAAATTTTTGATTGATTGACTTTTTCATTCTCAAAATGTGGAGATTTTTCGTTAACTGTCCGAAAGAAATGAAAGGAAGAAATTACAAAAGAAAAGATAAAAAATTGTCTGCTAAAAATTAAACAAATTTCGAAATTGAGGTTGATCATTGGCCATTTTTTTAACATTAACCCTCAAACCTCAGCCTTAAACCTCAAATTTGAAGTAATCTCATGAGGTTCCGTCAAATGTGATGTTCCTCACGAATCAAGGTTCCAAAAACTGGAATCATATATCGGCAATTTCACCATTAACGAAAATCGAGCTCAATTTTACAGAATATTTTAGGATTTTCGTTACTTTTAAGATATGGTCTATTTTTCTAGATTGCTTCAGATTTTATTAGTCAATCCCTGCGGAATTAATATAATTTTCTCACTAAGTCTACTATTGCTTTATTTCTATCATATTAAAATAAAAGTTATGTATCATAAACATTATGTGAGAAATAAAAAAAACATTTGTATGGCTATCTTGAATTATACATAAGTCAAAATGCATCCTTTAATTTTGAAATAGTATAATTAAACCATCACAAACCACATGATTTAGCAAAATAAAATATTGTTTTGTCACAGTTCAGTCGATATGTCTTCTGATGGCGATTTTTCTCGGAAGAATAAAATAACAACAATTGTCCATAGGCCCTATTAATATAGAAAAATCACCCATTTAGAACCAATCTATTTGCTCAACATAGAAACGTACATATATACTTGAATCAAGGAGCATCAAGCATCTTGATAATAGTATACATGAGTGTTAGCCCCTTCACAACAATCAGAACAATATACTGTACCAATAAGGAAGTGATTCCAACGGTGAAATAGGACCCTATGCGAAAACCGACATGTTCAAATAGAAGCCCAGCTGCAGATGGCCCAATCGAAAACCCTAAGGCTAAACTTGAGTTCCATAGTCCACTTACTAATCCATAAGTATGTAAATTATCTGGGAATCCTCGCAGTCTGAGATGGGGAAGTGTGTTATTTAAAAAATATATATATATTATTAGAATAGGCTAATAAAGAAAAATACTTCGAGGCTCGAAGAGGTTCAGTGAAACCACATACTAGTAAACATTCCATTCCGATTGCAGCTAATACTAATCCTCCGATTGCTAGCGGAAGTGTTCTTCATATAAAATAATAATAATAATGAATATTGCATTTTAAGCAAAAAGTCAATGTAATATTTACGTTTCTAATGATAGGAAATGTATTGGTCCGATAAAAAAGAATCCTAGAAGTACAAACAACGTACCAAAAAGGATACATGTTTTCGGTTGTACCACTTTTTCGGCAAGACATCCAAATATTGGGCCAGTGATTGCAACAATAGCTCCTCCAATCGTGAATACTAAGCCCAGTATGGACGGAGACAAGTCAAACTAGAGTCATGTTAAGTATATAAGACGAAGTATTAGTAAGTATTAGTAGAAGTATTAGTAGTTTTTTTATTGTTATTTTTAAATTGATTAGTTGATCTTTGTATAGGTACTTGTCTTAGATGAGGCTCCAAAGTAGCATCTAGAAATCCAAGACAACAAGACCCAACAAAAACGCCGTATACTGCCAGAGTGACAGAAGGAATCTTGATCATTTGAAGAAATCCTCCTTAATCATTATTGAAAGAATGATAATATTTTATAATATGAAACTGGCTGAAACTTTAAACGAGTGCTTAAAATATACCCTCGTTTTCTGAGCTCTCGGATGCTGCACATGGACGTAGCAACAAAAAGAAAAGAAGGGAGTTTACTAAGAGAAGCAGCCCAACGAAGATGAAAGGTGTAACGTAACCACCCAATTCGAAGAGAACTCCACCTAACCCTGGCCCAGCAAGCATTCCAATTCCATAATAGGTTTGCAATGCGGCCTTTTACAGATTTAAAAGATGTATCGTTATTTAGAACTTCCTTTGCACAATTTGCGTTTAAAACACAAATTTTGAGCTTGAAAAAAAAAATTCAACTGTACGCATTACGGTTTAAGATTATAATTATATAAATAACATGTAATAACATGAACAAATACTAACAAAAGTGGTGGCAACAGAACCAGGAAACGCATCCGCAATCACAGCAAAGATTGCTGTGTGAAATGAAGTAGCACTTAAAGCCTCAATGATTCGGACAAGGAAAGCAAGCCCGATGAAAATTGCGGGGTCATTTACAAAATGTAATGCTCTGTGTAAAGTTTTATAAACGTATATCATTAGTCATTGAACGAGGTAACCCAACTGAAAATTTTCTATAGAGTTATATACAGTTTTCTATAGATCCTATACAAAAATCTATAGATTAAGGTATACATGGTAGCTAAAAGTATAGAGCCTGATATAGCAAGGTATATAACCATGTGCATATGTATACAAAACACTATACATTCAACTATAGTGTAAACCATAGATTCCATATAGTGTAGAAATAGTACTCTTTGTGTGTACACTACACTATACAGTCAACTATAGGTTAACTATAGATTCAATATAGTGTAGAAATAATAATGTTTGTGTATAAACTACACTGTACAGTCAACTATAGTGTGCACTATAGGGTACAACATAGTGCAGATATAAAAAGTGTTAATGTATACGGCTACGTTTTCAATCGAGTGATTATTAGTTATTATTTTAAAATGCAATACGAAGACACGAAGCATCTCTTATTAGGGCATGACTCGCGAAAGTTCGTCAATTAATGAAAATTACTTGACAGAGCCGTAAGAACTTAAAAATGGAAAAACAAGGATTTTTTTTCGTTCTCTATTATTATCCGGCGTTTAAAGTACATCTTATCAGGACACTTTCCGTTGACTGGTTTCACGCTTATCACGTACGTTTGGTCCCTGGTTTGGTATTCCCGGCATTGATTGGTGCCCACGCCAGACTGCATAGCGATTCATTATTTTTAAATTGGTTATATATACTTCTTTGGATGGATATCTTATTGTAGGAATAAAACAACTCTCTCGTAATCTAAAACTGATTGACGCAATATGAATATTAAATAGTGCGTATAGGAGTGTTCTCATTACTGCATCTTTGGATCTGGTAATCTAAAACATCATTATATAGGCCTATACCCTTTTTCTTTAAGACCTCGTATTTAAAAACACTGATAATCATTTGTAATAGTTTATTAACTTAATTAGTTAGTTATAAGGGAAATCTCAAAGTTAAGGCTTATTGGAGAATCCAGTATATACCTTATGAAAAAGTCCATTAGTAAATATCTCAAATAGCTCAGAGGTTAGCGAGCCGGTCTCAGAAGGCACAGGTAGTGGGTTCGAGGCTACCCGTGGTATTGCTTTTTTGTTTAGGGCGCCAAACTTAAATACTAATCAATAACATATAGTATGATTAGGAAAGTCAATCTGCGATTTTTAGCTGTCAAAATAGGAATTAATTATCACACGAAATCTGAATAATGAATATTATAGAAATCAACGTTGAGATTGTATAAAAAAAATTCCCCGTCGCTTGCTTGTGGGGAACATTTTTAAAATTCAAATTACGTTGCGTAATAGTGTAAAACACATAAATAATATAATTAAAATATGTGAAAATGGTCTAATCTGACCAATATTTTAATTTTGAGAATATTCATGTATAAATTGATCATATTGCTGTATAAATGTTTTTAGTTTAATCAGAAATCAAGTCTTAATAGTTGGTTTTATATGGGACAGACTTGTTAAAATAAGGGCATATCGAAAACTTTGTAACCTTAAAAATCAAGTTTCCGACAACAGTAAAAACATTAATACAGCAATATGATTGAGAAATGTTCTTTAAAATTAAATGTTGTTCAGATTTGACTATTTTCATAGTTTCTTATGCTATTTTTCACATGTTTTACACCATTACGCAACGTAATTAGCATTTTTAAAATTTTGCCCCCCAGTTAGCGACGGGGATTTTTTTTTATGCAATCTTATCGTCGATCTTTATAATGTTCATTATTCAGATTTCGTGTGATAATAAATTTCGGTTTTGGCAGCCAAAAATCGCAGATTGATTGTACTAGATGTATAGATGAGTATATAGAGTAGACCATACGATTGTGTATACCATGTCACGAAACAAGTTTACATTTTTATACCATTTCCTATACAATAATCTATAGCGAGTTGTATATGCCGAAAATTGTATAGAGCAGTCTATAGAACCCAAAATCTATACAGTTAACTATAGTTCAAACTATAGAAAATTTTCAGTTGGGAATGCAAGACTAAACCTTAAATATTACCCAAATAGAAGAGCAGAAGTTCCGAAAACGAAGAGACCACCGGTTGTCATCGGCCTTATAGTAGAGGCTTTTAACTGTAGTGAAAAAAAAACTTTATTCAAAAGGGAAAAATTTGCCAGGTATAAGAATTCAGTTTCCCCGTAGTGTAAAACTTTTAGGTAAAGATATCGCATTAAATTATCGTACCTTTCTCTTACCGGTACCTCTAATAATTTATTCAGAAATTAAGGGATGATTTACTTCTAAATTTCTATCATTTGATGAGTGTTTTACTTATTTAAGTTTTGTATGCAAAATGATTCTATATTACCATTGTCCACTGACAATAATGACGACAAGTAGTATTTTTTAAATGTGTACTTATTGAATATTTTAGGTGGTAATGAAAAAATATTTTTACATATTTGCCAAACCATGGGGAGAATATGAACAACGTTAGGTGAAAGCAACCAAAGACAAAACCTGTGAAAATTTAAATACAGTTACACAGTTATCCGTATTTATTTTTTATTCTGATTGCACTAAATACTTGCCATATTGGGAAGGAGTTGCCCCTTTTCGCTCTGCCTGTATTCATGATAAATATAAATGTAGCAATTATATTAACTATTTTTGAAGCCACTAAAAATAAAAAATATAGTCAACTTCGGCAGGAAAGAAAGGGGCTTGAATGCTTGTGGTGATGGCGGACGAGAATTGGCCTAATGCGCCAATAGCAAAAATAGTCCATTGATGCCCCGTCCAGTTAGGAAGACATTTTTTTAATTTTCTCATGCGTGAAGTTTGAATTGGACTTAAAAGTATAGGCCTATATGTTAAATGTGAATAAATCCATTCATTAATCAAGAATTTTACCTGAATTCTGTACATCTGTACTTACGATTCTTTAAAGTCTATCATTTTCGATCGAAGAATTTGAAGTCTATAAGAATAGTGTACATACATTTCAACATAATTAGTACATTTATTTCCATTTTAAAAGTTCTCCCCTTAAAATTTTACACATATAAATTCATAGTTTATTCCCAGTAAACAGACGAAGTACACTTTCTGAATGCGATACTTAAAACCACTTCTACCATATGTTTTAACGATGTCAATATTCGACGTGCAGTTCAATTTTTTAAAATACAAATAACATCTTCAGTCGTTATTGGCAAGCATATATTTATGACAGAATTTTCTAGTGAGAGATGAGTGCGCTGACAGAGCTATTTTGGTCTGTTCGACCTTTAAATCTTTACGTGATCTGAGTTCAGACCGGCGAAAGCCAGGTCGGATTAATTGTCTTTTTGAGCAAATATTTTATTTTTAAATTTTTAGTAAAATTAACAACATCATTCTGATTCTGATACTGTACTACATTTACCGAAAAATAATTGAACCAAAACTAAGTTATTGGTTGTTAATCGGGTACATCTGGCATTTATATATGGTCGTTGTCGTAATCATGTACAGTATAGTGTAGATAAACCTGAGGGGGCTTTCAGCGCTGATGCGTTCCCAATTATTTTATTTCCCACCTAAAATGAGTTTATTGGGTGATGATAGCCTAGATTAAATTGATGATTCATAAAATGAGCTGTGCAAATCAGAGAGTTTTAAAGGCATCTGCATTGGTCATAACCAATCCCCGTCAACCATTGAAATTCAATTAAAATGTTAAAATTAACATGCGAGGTATGAGCCCCACTCAGGTTTATTTGCACTATACTGTACAGTATGCATCCCTGGCCTATAGAAAAAAAAATGTCTGAAGTCGAAGGGGAAACATTGTCGGAACTCGGAAGGATAATGTTGCTCTCTTGGATCTGTATACCGAACCGACAAGGAACGTTATCGAAAGTATACAATATCTGTCCCAAAAGTATCGATACAAAACTGAAGTAGTGGAAAGAGAGTAAACTGTTTGATGTTGCTGCATACCTAAAAAGTCGAGCATATGATGCCTAGTAAACTTAAATTTTAAAAATCCCGTCATACTTACACACTGTGACTTTAAAAAATCAAAAGACGCGCGATATCCAAACAGTATCGTGTGTTTACTGCGGATTAATTACCGTGCTAAAATCCATAGTCAATGTTATAGCCTACTCAACTTCTTGTAGGCTATAAACGAAAATCTTATTTTTTTTTTTTACATTTCTAAAGACCAAAGAGGATTTTTTTCATTCAACAACTGTAAATTATTATCACTAAACACGCTTTTCAGGAAAATTTAACAGGAAGACTAGGAAGCAGCAATATACACATTTCCTGACATTCTGAGACGTATTCAAAGTCATTGCTGCATTTAAAAAAATATTTTTTTTACCTTATTTGAAATAATCGACTTGAAGCATAGAGAGTAGAGTTGTAAATATTTCATTAAAGAAACAGTACCACGTCAAATAACGTGAAACTCAAGCCTAGTGCAATTATTAATGATGATGAAAAATAAGGTGCACGTCTTCTACTGGCTGTGAGCACTAAACAATGAGAAGGAAATAGATGAAAATAACAAAATTAATCATTGGGAAATATCAAAATAAACAAACAAAAACAAAAAAAAACAATGGAAACACTTTTTTTTACTTTAAAATTTAGAAAGAAAAACAAAAGGCGATAGTTTGATAGACTCGTTGCATGCTGGGAGATGCATTTATTGTATAATTGTTTTTGAGGATGAGGCGATGAGCTTCCATTTTGAACCAGCTGTACATCTGGAACGGCGCTCAGCTGGTGTTGCCCATACCGTAGTTATTCAGAAGTATGCGAGAAAGTATGAAAGTTAGGTAAGGGCGCCAGACCAGCATATTGTTTGAATAGATTTTGAGGCTTGGGCTATACTTTGCCGCATAGCTTATCATACTTTAGGTTTAGGCTAAACTTTAACAAAAAAAAAGTGTTATGGAAAAAAGTTTAGTATTTTTGTTCCGATAATGTAAAAAATAATTCCGTAATATAAAATTCGCTGTTTTATATAACATTATTGTCAGATATTTTAAGAAAAAAAACGTATAGAGATATGAACAGTTATTGAGAATTTTTACTCCGTGAAGAACCTACTTTAGCGAGAGTCAAATACAACGCTTCAATAGATTAATAAATTAAATCAAGATACTTACCTCATTACAAATTAAATATTTATTTTTCAATATAAAAAAAGAACGAAAAATACCTCGAAAAATACGTCGTTACACTTGCGTAAAAAATTGCTCGACGATCCCGTATTAGACTGCTACGTTCGCAAGTCGTGATCTCGGTTGTAAAAATACCAGCGCTGGTTGAACAACTGGTAAAAGAAGCGAAGAACCTGATTTTCGGTTTTTACATACCTGATATTTCTACTTTTTTCCTTGTTCTTCCCAGTTGCCACTTCTTCTTTCACACACATAGACCTAAAAATCAGTTCACTTTTTCCCGCTACAATTTTAAAGGCAGAGAAAAATATACCGCTTCATTAAACTGCGCTTCATAAACTAAATCAAGGGACTTACCTCATTGGTTATTTGTTTTTTCAAAAAGAACAAAGAACCCACAAGTAACTTGACTTATTTTGCTAATATGTTTTATTTCATTTTGGTAAATTCTGTTTATCTCCCTTCAAATTGAAAAAAATACAGTAAGCCTTGTTTCGTGTTTTATTTTCCACTCATATTTACAACTTTTTGCTATTACTAGACTGTTGAACAAGGCTGTAAAAGAGACTGTGGCAATTCTGCATCAAGTTCTTTGGGCTGTCAAATTCCTGTAAAAAAAAGTTTATTAAGAATATTTATAGATGATTGAAATCTATTGAGCCAAATTTACCATCAAACAGCCTGCATCAAGAACCAACACCCTGTCCACGTCCATAATCGTATCTAATCTATGAGCTATGGTAAGCACAGTACAGTCATAAAATTTTTCCCGAATGGTTTGCTGGATCAAGGAATCAGTCCTAAAAATCACATCATTAACAATCGGCCACATTTAACTTAACGATTCGTAGGTTTAAAATATTGAAAAATTACTTTTGGTCGACATTGGCAGTAGCTTCGTCCATAACCAGAATGCGGTTCCTTTTTAAAATCGCTCTTGCTAAGCATACTAACTGTTTCTGGCCAATAGACAGATTAGATCCGCTGCCACTGATAGTGTAATTCAAGTCAATCTTAAGACCATCATTAGGTATAGAATTTGTGAATTTTGCATCATTCAAAGCTTTGCACAGAACTTTATCTTCGTACTCTCCGTTAGGGTCCAAGTTTTTGCGTAGTGACCCAGAAAACAAGACTGGATCCTGAGGTATTATAGAGATCTTGGATCGCAGTTCGTGGAGATCGATACTTTTACTATCGATCCCGTCTATGAGGATCTTTCCTTCCGGCTCTGCTAACCGGAAGAGGGCGGTTATCAATGATGACTTTCCGGCGCCGGTTCGACCAACGATTCCAATCTTCTCTTTAGGTTTGATGGTGAATGTAACGTTTTTCAAAATAGGTTCTTCCGCATTATTATAACGAAGAGAGACTTTGTTAAAATGAATTTCCCCCTCTGACGGCCAATCATTCGAATCTTTTCTTTTTGATTCCAATAAAGCATTTTCAGGTGCTAATTGACCATATTCTACCACTCTTTCTACAGAGATCATCTGGTTCTCGATATCAACTGTTCCTCTGATGACGAATTGAATTACTCCGGTCAATGCCATTGCAGAAGAGATGGTCAATCCAACTTCACCACTGGTAACATCTGATAAAAAGCAAACGTTACTGAGTGCTTTTTATTCAAAGAAGAATTAGGTGCATACTGCCATTAAGGACCAAGCAGGAGTATATCACGCAACCGATGTAAGCGACAGCAATCGCATCGATCGTAACAGCTAGCCACCGAGAAGTCGTTAGACACAAATAGTAAGCAGAAGTGTGAATATTTTGGAGCTGATCAAAAGTTGATTGGAAATGGGCAATGCGATGATGAGCTCTTATCGTGGTTAAACCACTCATAGAGGAAGATAAATGAGTGAAAACAGGACTGCGCGCTGAAAGCAAATGTGTACTTGTTAATTTTGTTTAAATAGAAAAAAAAATGAAAACTAATAATTACTTGTAGCTGCAAGTCTTCTTAGACTAAGTGCTGCCGTCAAGTACAATTTCCTCACTTTAGAGTAAATTATAGCGACGATAACGATAGGGATTAAAAGCCATAAGTTCATCAGACCCAAAATGCCAATAATGCCAACAATTTTGAGAAAAGTCTAAAAGATATACGATCAAATTTAACTTTACATGAATTTTTTTTAAAATTAAAATATTATTTACAAAAACTATGGCGGCAAATGTGTCTGGAATATGGTTATCCATGGAACCCACATCCTTCGTAAATCGATTAAGAATTTCACCTTGATAAATAATTACAGGCAAAATTAATATAAAATTATCGTTAATAAATGTTTTTTTAGACTAAATTACCAACAGGGTTGGAGTCAAAGAACGATAGTGGAGCTCGAATGACAGCCTCGGCCATTTGGTTATGCAAGTTAGAGGAGGATGATAAACAATAAACGAAGAAATAAACGGCACGGAAAATTGAAAATATAAAAAAACACCCAATCAGGATAGAATAAACGTAGATCCCTGTAGCTAACTCTATATTTCCTTGGTGCCAATTATTATCATTTGATTTTGAAGTAGCATTATTCGTGGAATGTTCCGAATTCGTCCAGAGGCTGAGCCAGTAATCTGATGCACTAAATAGGATCTGAGTTATAATGCAGGATGTTACGAGAAAGGCTAACCAAAGGCTTCCACCACCGGCTCGGAAATATTTCCAATAAACAGAAAGTGGAACTTTCCTAGATGACGATTTTGCCCGAGTTTCCTTGGCATTTATTTTTTTATGAGGTAAGAATTAATTTGCCAATAAAAAAAATTATCAGACTTACTTTACTGTTTGGAGTAGGAACAGTTTTAGGTAAAATGGTTTTATCCGACCCTGACAGTTTTTTGTTATGTCCATCGGATTCTTTCTTATTCTAATAATTTTTTGCTGTTAAAAATCTTAATTTGCTGGTTAATTGTCTTACTATAGTTGTACCTTTTTTGAGGGCACCTCTAAGTTAGTTGATTTTGCTCCGCGTCTTTGGCGAACAGTTGATTCTTGAGAAGCATCATCATTATTTACTACCGGTTCTTTAGCGATCTCATTTGTCATAATCTCTTCGTTGGGTTTTTCTTTATGTTGTATATCGACAACTTTAATCTGAGCAAGATCGATTCCTTGGTTTGTTAGTTCGGTGTAACTACCAAACGCTTCCATTCTCCCCTAATATGAATATTATGATTAAATAATTTAACTTAACTCAATATTAGAAAATAGTCAAACATAATTTCATTATACGTTATTGATTATGCAGACTTTGTCGACTTCTTTCAAATACTGCAGCTGATGAGTAACTAGAACTCGAATTTTGTCTTTAAGGAATTCATTGACGACCTCATCAAAAATGTGGCGTCCAACATGAGTGTCAACAGCACTCAACGGATCGTCCATCAAATAAATGTCGGCATCGACGTAAAGGCATCGGGCAAGATTGACACGCGCCTTTTGGCCTCCACTGAGAGAGGCGCCCCTTTCACCAACCTCCGTCTCATCCCCTTGCGGGAGGAGGTCTAAATCTCTCTCCAAAGCGGTTACCTTGATCACTTTATCGTACCTTTGTGTATCATACTTCAACCCACAAAGAATGTTTTGCTGGATAGTTCCAGAAAAGATCCACGGCTCTTGAGAGGCGTAGGCAACTCTTCCCTTGACTTCAACGCTTCCACTTGCAGGAGAAAGTTCTCCGAGAATGACGTTCAACAAAGAGCTCTGTAATATCATTTAACTTAATTAAAATATAATAATATTTATAAAATTGTTTTTTCTATTGCTTATACTTTTCCAGCAGCGACTTGTCCGACTATGGCTATCACCTGACCGGGTGAGGCAGTGAACGATACATCTGTTAGCGTGTTGCAGGTGTCTTTGGTTTCTTTCCACTTGGCAGTAATATTATTGACGCTTATTCTGCATTCAGATAATGATGGTCTTTCATTTGGTTCTAAAGAAGCGGAACCTGTACTATCCTCCTCCAACAGTAGAAAGTTCTAACACGATTTATTATTTAGCTCGTTATTACATAATTGTACTATTATAGCCAATATTATTCATATGTACTTCGATTCGACGTATAGCTGCCATGGTTTCAGATATGGCTCCCACGGCACCAGGAAAGAATAAAGTCATGCCGTCTCGAATATTGTTTAAAAGTGTTACGACAAGAAATACCTATTGTAATTATTTGTGTAATTAAATAATAAGAAATACTTTCGGTAACAAAACTGTTTACCTTATGAGGGGATAAAGTGTTGCCTAAATAAACATAAACAACCAAAGTGATGAATATAATTAATTTTGACAACACGAAAAGCAAGCTTTCGTTGAAAGCCCGATGAATTCCAGTTTTCTTGATTACATTTATTTCCATTCTAAAATTTTAATTAAGATTTTATTATTATTTAATAGTTAAAACATACAATAGTTAAATAGTTATTACTGGCGGCATGAATCGAGAAATTTCGCAAAAGGCTTTTCCCAAGCGTACATTTTGATGACCTTAATACCAGTCAAAATTTCGTTTGTAGTCCTGATTCTCTCATCTGTTTTATCGGCCTTTTTCAGCCACAGTCCAGAGAAAACTCGACCCAACAATCCTGTAAATAACTATGCCAGGTTATCCTACAGTTCTAATCTCGGTTCTAATCTGAGATAAGGATATCTACCTTGTAAAGGTGCGAAGAGAATGAGGATTGCCATTCCAGCAAAGCAAGATGACCCAACCACGTGATTATATAGAATCCATGTGGTAATAATAGCTTGAAGTGGTCCAATTATCAAATAATGCGGATAAATGACGGTTACCGTTTCAAAAATGCCTGCATCATTGGTCATCAAGTTGGCCACTTGACCCACATTAGTTGTTCCCAAGGTATTTTGATTCAGTCTCAAGCACTAATGAATTATAATTATTTTAAAGTACATCTAACCAATGGGGAATTCCACTAAAACAATTTTATTGCAGAAATCGATAGAGAATGTTCTGCTGATCATTTATATGTACACTTTATTAGGTCTAAAATCAAAATTACATAAGTTATAGCCGATTTAGTGAGCAAATTTTTGAATTAAGCCGCTCCCACTTTCATTCGCGCGGTTTAAGGACTAGCGGGGGGCGGGCCTTCCAAGAGTAGCCAGAAGCCCTCAGGGGTTCCTGCTTCTGCAGGTATACTGCAGCGGCATATGGATGCTGAACCCCCTCAGGCAGAACGGCTACTCTCTCTCCCCTACACACCGAGCTACTCGCCAAACCGCGCGAATGAAAGTGGGAGCGGCTTAATTCAAAAATTTACACACTAAATCGCTTAAAACTCGGTCAATAAATTTTTTTATTTTATCCTGATTGCACTATCTTGATCAGAATTTAATTTTATATCGATCCCTGCAATAAAATCGAAACCTTTTTTTTTAGTGGAATTCCCCAATACCTTTTTGAAAATAAGAGAGCAGATGGCCACTCTAGCCTGCATACCAATATGCAAACATTCAAGGAAATAAGGATGAATGACTAAAGAAGGCAATGCGGTACCCAAAAACACGGCTGTGGCATAAAAGTAAGCATGATTGACAGGCATACCGCTATCAGGGTCAAAGTAGTGTAGAAACTGTGACAGGAATAGAGGCTGTCCGATCCTATATTTAATTTTAATTACTCTTTTTCATGTAAATTTAATTTAGAACGCAAAATAGTTGCTTACTTTAGGATGCATTCAATAATCAGTGGAACAGCACCGATCAAGAGATACTTTAGCCCAAATGACCGTATTAAAGCTCTGCCAAGTTTTGAATTGTTCGAAGTCTCCCCAATGTTCACTTTTCCTCCTTGTTTTAGTTCCTTCTCCCATTCTCTGTAGATTACAATATGAATTAACTAATAAATCTGTATTCTCATATATATTTAAAAAAAATATAATTTACGTTAGAAGAATATTTCTTAATTTTTCTGATTCATCTTCTGGTGTAACTCTGTATAGATCTTCAACTTGTAGATCTCGTTCGTTACCCAGCTTAATTAACGGAAGAGACCACCTATAAATATAAATTAAGTATATATTATAGATACATGTTTTAATGTTTCTGCTTAAGTGCACATGCAAAAATAAAGATCATTCAAGTATGGGATAAAAGTTTGAATATTTTTTAAAATCACATGACAGTTTTTTACGATTATACTATCGAACTATTAAAACTGATAATGAATACTCACCAGAAAGTAAGTTTTGAGAGAATACCGGATTTTAATTTAGGATTGGTTGGCTGCATTTTTAGGGCTTCTTGGTTTGTATTCATTCCCAACACTGGCTATACAGCAAGTAGCTCAGAAGAGAAGAATCGAGATCGGGTGACAACTTATATTTTACGGTTGTATTACAGCGAGAAAGATATGAGTTTACCTTCGTTGGTTACCCGATTGACAATAAATAACGTGATAGGGCGAACGTTTCATCTTTTAAACTCATTTGTTATTACAATAGATAATTTCAAAGCGGTTGTTATCTGAACCAAGCGGCGATGAGAATGACATTCAATTCTTCTAATCTTATCTACATGGCGGTGTATTTCGAGCGTTCAACCAATTTAAATCTTAAATAGGCTTCTTTCTTGTTGTAAATTTAGCATGTTTTAAATTAATTTCAAAATTAAAGCCCTAAAAGAAGCGCGATTCTTTGATTTCTAAACTATCAACACTTAAAAAAATTATTAAAATTGGCTCAATAAAAAAGGTATGCAAAAAAAGCCAGTTTTAAATTTTATTGGTTCATATGCATATTAAATTTGAATTGCACTAGCTGTTTCAAAGTAATTATTCGAATAGATTAGATGTATAGGAAAGGGAGGTAATTTAACCACGTTCACCAGATGATGCGACGAATAGTGAATACTATTATAAATATTAAATGCCGGAAATTTACTGAATTCGTCAAGTTATTGATTCAATTATTCTATACGATTTTCGAAAATTAGACAAATCTAAATTAGGGGTTCCGGCAAGCATTTCGGCGACCGATTACGTTGATGAAATAACAACTAGTCAACAGCGAATTTTAACATGAATATATATATAAGAGTAAAAAGCAAATCTTCACAAGGTCTAAATTCTTTTTGAATAAAAACGTTACAAGGCAACTCAACTGCAGTCCAATTTTTTTTAACATGGGCACTAATTTTTAGTTTCTTTTTCTCGATTCACTCGACTACATACAATAATATAAAAATGATTAATTATGAGTAATGAGTAGATTAATATTAAAACCAATAACCTGGTGAGCTAGTTCAAGCAATTCAGATGCACATTCGGACCCCGTCTGCTCAACCAAAAAACGAAATAAACTTTTTGAATTTTTCAGCAATACAATAGGCTCTTCGAACTCCTTTGAGAAAAAAATGTTGAAAGTAAGAACCAAAGGAACTTATTTGGGAAATATGAACCATTAAACAGCCGGCGTCCATGACCATGACTAGATCAGAATCCATAATTGTGTTCAAACGGTGAGCGATTGTGAGAACTGTGCAATCTTTGAACTTTTCTCGAATGGTCAACTGAATTAGCGAGTCCGTCCTTATAAAATATATGATTACGTTAAAGATTTAACTGTTTTATATTATAACAGTATAGCATTATTGTGTTACTTTTGATCAACGTTAGCAGTTGCTTCATCCAAAACCAAGATCTTGTTCTGTCGAAGAATTGCTCTGGCAAGACAAACCAACTGCCTTTCACCAACGGACAAGTTAGATCCACCTTCGGTAATAGCATAGTCTAGTCCAACCTGAACATCTGTCAATAACTCTTTAAACTTTACATCTTCTAGTGCATTCCAAAGTAATTGGGCATCGTATTCGCCAAAAGGGTCCACATTTTTGCGAAGGGAACCTGAAAAGAGAACGGGGTCTTGAGGAATGATTGATATCTTTGAACGGAGTTCGTGAAGCCCTATGCTTTTCGTGTCGATTCCATCAATAAGGATCCTTCCATCAGGTTCCGTCAATCGGAAAATGGCAGTGATCAAAGATGATTTTCCAGCGCCAGTTCGACCTACAATTCCAATCTGGGAAAACAAAATTTTAGTGGTTAGAAAAATGATCTTGAACTGTTTCTATATTTCAATATCTACTTTTTGTTTTGATCGGATTATGCAAGTAATTTTATTCAAAACCGATTTATCAGATTTTTTGTACTTCAAAGACATTTGATCAAACTCGATATTTCCTTCGCTGGGCCAGTTTTCTTCTGGTTTCTTATCTATGACCCATCCAAAAATCAAATTTTATTTTGTATGTCAAGTTTGATGAATAATAGTTTAAAAAATTGGTATAAAGCCACAGTATAATGTATATAAACAATCGATAACCTTTTGTAGATTCTAAGGGTGCTTCTGATGGTAGCTGGCCATATTCAATCACCCTTTCGACAGATGTCATTTGGTTTTCTGTGTCAGCTGCCTGTCTAACACCCCATTGTAATGATTCTGCCAATGACATGGCCGATGAAATTGCCAAACCAGCTTCACTCCCAGTTAAACCTTGAAACATGTTAACAGGAACCATTTTGAATGATAATAAACACCATCTTATCAAATAGTTTAACAGTCTCACTTCCTTGCAGAGCTGTGCAGATATACGTAATGCATGCGAAGTATAAAAAAGCGACCAAATCCATTTGGATACCAAACCATCGTGCAGTAGCGATGTAAAGGTAATAGGCAGAACTGTGTACATTTTGACAATGATTAAAAACTCGCTGAAATATGACCTCACATTGGTGAGCTCTTAACGTCGTGAGACCACTTAGTGACGAAGAAACGTGGGTGAAAATCGGACTTCGCGCTACATGGAATTATTTTTAAATAAAAATAAATAATTAACGTAGAAATAATTAAGGTTACTAGTTGATTCTAAGCGCTTTACACTCCGGGCTGTGGCAATGTAGATTTTGCTTAATTTGTAGAAAAACAAGAAAAGAAAAACATTTGGTAAGAGGAGCCACAAGTTAACGATCCCAACCACCACAACTATTCCAATCATGTTCAGGAAAATCTGCGACACAAAATTTAGATAATAAATGAAGTCAAACCAATTGAGTTAATTGTTCTATTTTACTGAAAGGACTTCGAAGAAAGCGGTAGGAATCTGCTCATCCATGCACCCAATATCCTTGGAAAATCGGTTCAAAATTCTACCTTTAAATTAAAGTCAAATTGTATATATTTCTTTTTAATATAAAGCAAAATATCATTGATCAATTATCATACCAACTGGATTACTGTCAAAGAAGCTGAGAGGAGTGCGAATGAGAGCTTGGAACATTTGGTCATGCAATTTTATAGAAGAGACCATGCAAATAATGAAGAAATGGATTCCACGAGCCATCGAAAACAGAAACATAGAACCAATGAGGATCGAGTAAACGTAGATCCCAGTGGTTGTGTCCAGTTCATCCTTCCAAGTGCTACTATTGCTGTTGAAAGAACCATTCAAATGTTCCGCATTGGTCCAAATATTCAACCAATAGTCCGAACCACTGTAAAAAACTTGAGCTCCAAGTAAGAAGAAAACCATAAATGTAAAAGAGATGAAGCCACCGCCGGCATGAAGGTATTTCAAATAAATGGATAGACTGACGCTACCCGATTCACGGGTTTCTTCCTCAAATACTGGCTTTTCCTCTTCCGTTTTCTATATTATTTTACGGGCAGTATAACGACGTGCTTATGTATTCATAGAAAATAAATTTTATATTTCATATTGTTACTGAAAAAGATGCTATTGGGCAAATGATCGATGATGGCCGAATCTTTTGGAGGGATGTTTTGGATAGAAAATGAGACTTTGACTCAGTTTCATCCTGTAAAGCATTGTAGTTGGAATCGACATTGATAGAGTTATCATTAATGCCTTCTTCACGCTTAGCTCTATCAAAATTAAAACCTTGTTCCAGGAGCTCGTGGTAAGTACCAATACTGTCTACAAGGCCCTAAAATATATTCTTGATAAGGCTTTTAAAATGTCCGTTAATTGCATATTTGTGTACAGTACCCCTTTAAGAACAAGAATTTGGTCAACGGCTTTTAAATATTGAAGTTGATGAGTGACCAAAACTCTGATTTTGTCCTTGAGAAATCCACTAATAGCCTGGTCAAATATTTGGCACCCGACGTGAGTATCAACCGCACTTAGAGGGTCGTCCAACAGGTAGATATCAGCATCAACGTAAAGACACCGAGCTAGATTGATTCTAGCTTTTTGTCCACCACTGAGAGAGACACCCTTTTCTCCGACAGCCGTATGATCTCCTTGTGGAAGAAGTATGAAGTCCTTATCTAATGCGCACGCTCTGATTACTTTTTTATAGCGCTGAGCATCGTAATTAGATCCACATAAAATATTTTGACGAATGTTAGCTGAAAAGATCCAAGGCTCTTGAGAACCGTAAGCAATTCTTCCTTTTACAATACAGTTCCCAATAATAGGTACCAATTCACCCAAAATTACGTTCAGTACTGAACTCTGTTGTTATTATGGGGGTCTTTAATTAGAACCAATCACTTGGGTGATTAAAAAGTAAACGGAAAAATACCTTTCCAGATCCAACTTGGCCGATAATTGCTGTTATTTCGCCTGGTTTTACAGTGAATGATATATCTGTTAAAGTATTTGCCCCGTCCTGTTTATTAGCTATGTTTTGTGAGGGCCACTTGACTGTTGCTTTTGTACATTCGATACTACTAGACCCTCTTTGTTTTTCTGAAGTTTCTTTCTCATTTTTTTCACTTAATAGCAAGAAATTCTTTCATACAAAACACATATACAAGAATTATACATTATTAAGCGTAACTTAATTCTATGGTTTGTGCACCGTGCTAATACCTGTAGTCTTTGAATAGAGATATGGGCCTCTGTCATAGCAGCAATGGCGGTCGGAAAATACCAAGTCATGCTGATTCGAATGATATCGAAAAGTGCAACTGTAAGAAAAACCTAATACAACACAAACATTGTTAATTATGAACTTGTTAAGCTATATACCAAAACTTTTATAATTTTTTTTTACCTTTTCGGCTGTTAAGGTATTTCCCGTCAAAACGTAGACAACAAATGTAATAAATACGATCAACTTGGAGGAGATGAAATAAAGACTGGTATTAATGGCTCGATAAAGGGACGTCCGCCGAATCACCGCCACTTCCATCCTTATCACGTGTACAATAATATATTTTACAATGACATGCAAAAAGTACATTCTTAATTATGTCAACTCATTTTAGCTTTACTTTCGATAGGAATCAATCAAATTGGCAAACGGTTTTTCCCAGGTATACATTTTGATAACTCTCATTCCGGCAATAATTTCATTCATCGTACCAATTCTTTTATCTGTTTTTCCGGCAGTGTCTAAACGAAGTTTAGAGAAAACTTTTCCCATCCAAGCTACATAATGCGTAAGTGTATTACAAATATAGAGATCTATTGCTTGTGATTTTTTAGTAGATATATTTATATAGTAGAATCATACTTTGGAATGGAACGAATAAAATTAGGATAACCAATCCAGCCAGACACGAAGGTCCAATGACATAAAAGTAGAGTATAACTACCACAACAATCGTTTGAAGTGGGCCAATGAATAGGTAATGGAGGTAAATTGCTGTTGAATCAAAGCGACCTACATCATTCGACATTAAATTAACTATTTGACCTGTATTTGTCTCACTTAGAGCCATTTGATTTAATTGCAAACACTGAAAATCAAATTATAAAAATTAATGTAGCGATAAAAGGGTGCGTGTTTTTCGTAAATATATTACGGTAATTCATTTGAATTATAGTACCTTTTTATAAACTAGATAAGAAGTAGCAATTCTTAGTTTCATCCCATAGTGGAAACATTCAAAGAAGTAAGGATGGGTAATAACGTTGTATAATAAAGATCCAAGGATCACTCCTGAGGCATATAGGTAAGCTTCCCACGCAGGCATTTTGTTTTCAGAATCAAAATAGTTTATCAATTGTCCAAGGCAAAGTGGTTGACCGACCCTTTTTTAAAGTTACAAGATTTATTAGTTTATTAATATTTAAAAAACCAAAACTTAATTTTGAAAGCAGCTTCACATACCTGAACACGAATTCAGAAACCATGCCAGCCAAACTGAGGATCATGTAACCAGGACCAAACGCACGAAGAATTGCTCTTGTTAAACTGGGATATGTCCCACTTTTATTAGGATCCTTTGAGACTATAGTCTGTTTTCTCAATTCCTCTTCCCATTCTCTGATATATATTTCACATAACTTTTATGTTTCAACAATATTCTTCCTTAACAGAAAATTATTATTTTTATTTTCAAATATTACTTTAGTAATTTGAGGCCTAGTATCTCTGCTTCATCTTCAGATAGATGGGTATACAAGTCTTCAATTTGCAGCTCTTTCTTAGTTCCCAACTTCATTAAAGGATTTAACCACCTGAATGTAAATCATTGTAAATTGCAATAGCAGGTATACCCAGCTACGCATTTGAGCTATAATTTATGTTACCAGAAAGATAGTTGTAACAAAAAGTTTGCTTTTTCACGAGGATTATTTGGTTGTGGGCGATTTCTTTGGTTGAATTCGTCCATGGCGTTTTTAGCAAAATTTAACCTTTCGGTTTTGTTTTATTGATAATGGATAACTATGATTTTAAATATTACTTTAATGCAAAATAAGCTCTTTTGATTCTCAAACGAGCTTAATGTATAGATTTAGTTGTCGGAGATATGATATTCTACCTATACTGCTGCTACAAGTTTTCTATGGGTAACTGTATTGTAAAACCTAAATGACACGACGACGAAAAGAAAAATAGTTCATGTTCTCGTGTATGTTGTCTAAAAGCCAGATAGAACATTACATTTTTAAAGGATTTATGCCTTTATAGAAAGAACACAAAAACAATTCGTGTAAACTCATTTATATCTCATTGTGTAGCCGTACTGTAACTATTGTTATTCTTTCGTTGTACAGAATCATTTTATGTTCAATTGTTTTGTCGTCCTACCTTGTGGGGGTTTAATTCGGCTTGCGAGTCATGGCCTCAAACATATAATTCACTTTTCCCGAAACTTTAAACATAAAGAGGCGTAATTAGATGATTGCAGCAGTGATTTAAGTTAATTAAATGGGAAAAATGGCACTTATATCAGTTTGGCAGCTTTAGCTTTATTTTAAAATATCTATCACCAATTGGCAAAAACTAGTATAGGCAAATATATCAGTTTTGAACTACATTTTTAAATAGCCTGTACGATTTTCCCCCAAATTCGAGGTGCTTTCTTCTTTTTGCTTGTTTATTCGTACCCCTTGTTTTCCCTTTCTGTGTTCATGGCCACGCGAAAACTCGATTTCGCACTCACGCGCTATGATTTAAAATATACATGTACTCAAATTTATCTAGCATGATCTATGTAGTGGCCTACTTATGTCTAAATAGAACAGAGGTTTTTGATATAGTCAGGTTGGTCATATTGAAAAAAGCTAATCAATTACTTTTTTGAGTGTTCTTGGTGTCGACGAGTAGTAACCAGACTGCCATTACTTGTTCAATGTCGAGTTTAAATGGATGGCCATCACTGCTTAATAGGGTCTGCGTGAGCCAGAGTATTATTTAGTGACTTCGTACACTACTATTCATATATAGGGAATTGACCATGTTTATTCGTGTGAATAAAAGCCAGCTATACAAATAATTAAAAAAAATTAACGTTTTCAATCATCTCCGATTTTTATTGGAACAAAGATATAACATAATTTTTCTTGGTAAAACTATAGTATGCGACTACGCTTTTTCGTCAATTAGTTAAATTAAATCCCTTCAATCTCTTAATTTACTTAGTTATTAACTTGAAACGGTCTATAATCGGGACCAGTCGCGAAGCCGAAGTTGGGGTTTTGGGTGGGGAGAATAGAAGAATTTAAGTAATTTAAGTAAATTAAATAGATTAAGTAGATTAAGTAAATTAAGTGAATGATGGGATCTAAAGGGGATGAGAGAATGGTTAAACTGGTCATAGAACGGAGAGCACTGAATACTGCCTACTGAATTCGTTAAATTGTTAAATTGAATGAATATATTGTTAAATTGAATGAATATATTTTCGACTTTGAGAAAGCAGTCTATTCTATCAATATTTTTACGCATAAAATTAGGAAGCAAATGTCGACTCGGTAGCTCAATGGTATAGTGCATTGCTAAGAACTCTGAGGTCTACAGTTCAAAACTTCCTATCTGCTATGAAACCATCGATTGGAATACTTATACTTGAACAATAAATCCTAATATCTAAAGGATATGTATGTATATATATATATAATAAAATGACTTTATCTCTTTCCAGATCGAAATAGTTTTCTACCAGTCTTCAGCTCTTTATTCTCTCCTTCTGTCCACGTAACCGCTCGATTTTGTACTCATGCATATATTCTATTATCTAAGCAAGAAACGAATACTTCTTACAGGATGATATTGTATTTGAAAATCCACTTTTGTTGGATATGGCAACGTTGACTTGATAGCTTCCTCCCTCCTTGACTCCTTGCTCCGTCTCCCTTCAGTCTAGTTCTGTTGGCCTCCTTATTGAAGGTCGTCGCTCTATATTTATGTTTCGTGTATTATGTAAATGCCTCGATGTGAATTCGGAATATACATTGCGATTCCGTCTCAAACATAACAACTCCAATCTGTCTCTCTTGAATCATTTTTAAAGTAATCAGAGATTATACTCCAAACTCGCTATAAACTAACTACGTTTTATACGAATAATTAACCATTTTCAATTACAATTTTAAATTTATAATGTTTAAATAAATATTTGAGAATACACATTAATATATTTGGATTCATATCAATGATGAGCTGCTGCACATTTATTTCCGCTTATAGATCTTAACAAGACTGGAATAAAAAATTTGCACAAACACAAAACTAAATTTAATTTTAATTCATTTCCACAAATTATTAGCGTGATTTCTTGTCTAAAACGAACAGCATCATGTCACTAAATATATATTCGAAATGAGATAATATGATCATAAATATTTTTAAAAGTCTAACCTTGTGACTTTTAAAATTAATTAATCTAGTTCACATTTTGATCCCGTCTGTTCAACTAAACGACGGAATAAGCTTTCGGGATTTTCCAACAATACCGCCGGTTCTTCAAATTCCTACAAAAAATAATAATAATAAACTTATCATGAATAAATGAATAAAAAAATTAAAATATTAAACCATTAAACATCCAGCATCTATGACCATAACTCGGTCAGAATCCATAATGGTGTTTAAACGGTGAGCGATTGTGACAACGGTACAATCTTTGAACTTTTCTCGAATGGTCAACTGAATTAGAGAATCAGTTCTTGAAACAAAAAATCAATTAGTTATGAAATAAGATGTTTAAAAAAGAAAAGATAATGATTATTAATGAACTTTTGATCGACGTTGGCCGTTGCTTCGTCCAAGACTAAGATCTTGTTCTGTCGAAGAATAGCCCTAGCTAGACAAACCAACTGTCTTTCGCCGACAGACAGGTTAGATCCTCCCTCGGTAATAGCATAGTCTAACCCAGCCTGAGGTTCTGTCAATAACTCTTTCAGTTGAACATCTTCCAGTACATTCCAAAGGATTTGGTCGTTATATTCCCCAAAAGGGTCCAAATTTTGGCGAATGGATCCCGAAAACAGGACTGGGTCTTGTGGGATAATTGATATCTTTGAACGGAGTTCATGAAGGCCTATGCTCTTTATGTCGATTCCGTCAATTAGAATTTTTCCATCAGGTTCTGTCAATCGAAAAATAGCAGTGATCAACGATGATTTTCCAGCACCAGTGCGCCCCACAATTCCAACCTAGGAAAAAATAGTCGTGTAGTCTTAATAATAAAGCAATGTTGAAAGGCTTATAAATATAGATCTATTACTTTTTGTTTTGATTGAATGGTGCATGTAATTTTATTTAAAACAGATTTATCTGATTTTTTGTACGTTAAAGACAGTTGGTCAAACTCAATTACTCCTTCTTCGGGCCATTTTTCTTCTGGTTTCTTATCTATTTTATACATATGTAAAATATATGATTTTCTTTAAAACAAACTAGAATTTGCTAAAAGGTAGTCCTTTGACAGTTTAACCTTTTGTTGATTCTAAGGCTGCTTCAGATGGTAGCTGACCATATTCAATCACTCTTTCGACAGAAGTCATTTGATTTTCTGTATCAGCTGCCTGTCGGACTCCCCATTGAAGTGCTCCTGTTAATGACAATGCACAAGAAATTGCCAGACCAGCTTCACTACCGGATATGCCTATTAACATTTACCACTTAATTTATTATTTTAATGAATATCATTTAATAATTGTCCTAACTTCCTTGTAGAGCTGTGCAGGTATAAGTAACACATGCAATGTAAAACAAATTAATAAAGTCCATCTGTATAGCGAACCAACGGGAAGTGGCAAGGTAAAGGTAATAAGCAGAACTGTGAATGTTCTGGCAGTGATTAAAAACTTGCTGGAAGATATGCTCACATTGGTGGGCTCTTATAGTACTGAGACCACTCAAAGACGAAGACACGTGAGTGAAAACCGGACTTCGAGCTGTATTGAGTGTTTTCAATAAAAAGAAAGTATTTTTTATTATTATTGTTAAAAAAATACTTTACTGGTAGATTCCAAGCGTGTAACGCTTCTTGATGTCACGATGTAGACTTGGCTCAATTTGTAGAAATAGATGCCAAGTAAAATGATGGGTAGTAGAAGCCAAAAATTAACGATGCCGACCAGTAAAAAAGTTCCTAATATGTTCAGAAATATCTGGAAAAAAGTATCATAATAAATTGACAAAAACAAATTTCTCAAACAAATAAAATTTCTCTATACTTAACTGAAATTGCACTGAAAAATGTAGCAGGAATCTGATCGTCCATACACCCAATATCTTTGGAAAATCGATTCAAAATTCTTCCTTTAAAATAAGAAAAGATTTGCGAGTAAATATTGTTGAAAATATACTGGAATATTTATGGATGACGGGCACATCGTACCAACTGGGTTGCTGTCAAAGAAGCTAAGAGGAGCGCGAATGAGAGCTTGAAACATTTGATTGTGCAACTTTACAGAAGATATCATGCAAATAATGAAGAAATGGATTCCACGAGCGACGGAAAACAGAAACAAACAACTGATAAGGATCGAGTAAACATAGATCCAAGTGTTCGTGTCCGGTTTATCTTTCCAAAAGTCGCTGCTGCTGGAATTATTTGTCTGTTCCGCTTTTGTCCAAATGCTAAGGCAATAATCGGAACCACTGTAAAGCACTTGAGCTCCAAGAAATGAGAAAACCAGGAATATGAAAGAGATGTAACCACCACCGGCATGAAGGTATTTTCTATAAATTGAAAAGCTGACGCTACTTGGATTCTGGATTTCTTGTGACAAAATTGGTTCTTCTTCATCTTTTTTCTATTATGAAATTAGCATGAAAAAAATGATTTTTATCATCTAGTATAAAAGTATCCAATATATGAAATTACCGAAAAAAATCTCTCTTTATGGGATATTTTGTGTGCAGACCGACACTTAGAATCAATCTTATTTAACAAAGAGACATATTTATTATCAGTTTCTTGTGAGTCGACAATTATTTCGTGTTTTTCTTCAACGATTTTTTTTAATTTCAAGCCTCGGTCCACGAGTTCGATATTACCTCCAATTGTTTCGATTAATCCCTGCATAGATGAGCCTTATTTTTTAACGTATTTTTCAAACATGAATATATAAACTCACCCCTTGTAGGACAATTATTTGGTCAACATCTTTCAAATATTGAATTTGGTGAGTAACCAAAACTCGAATTTTGTCCTTGAGGAATCTATTAATAGCCTGGTCAAATATTTGGTACCCCACGTGAGTGTCAACGGCACTAAGAGGATCGTCCAACAGGTAGATATCAGCATCGACGTAAAGGCAGCGAGCTAAATTAATTCGAGCTTTTTGTCCACCACTGAGAGAGACTCCTCTTTCCCCGACAGCCGTTTGATCTCCTTGAGGGAGAAGTTCAAAATCCTTATCCAATGCGCATGCTTTGATTATTTTCTTGTAGCGCCGAGCGTCATAATTAGATCCGCATAGAATATTTTGACGAATGTTGGCCGAAAAGATCCAAGGCTCTTGAGACGCATAAGCAATTCTACCTTTAACATTACAGCTGCCAATAATGGGCATCAATTCGCCCAATATAACATTCAATACAGAACTCTGTTTCCATCATGGAAAATTAAATGTTTGTTAGCATAAGTATATTTTTTCGTAATTAAGATTTATTTAAAATTAGCTAGATATAGAGAAGTGTATACTTTTCCCGATCCAACTTGACCAATAATTGCTGTTAGTTGGCCTGATTTTACAGTGAATGAAACATCCGTTAGAGTGTTATTATCATTCCCTTTGTTATCAATTCTTGCAGAAGGCCACTTGACTGTTACGTTTTTACAATCAATTCTGCAATCTCTCACACTTAAGTCTGGATTTTCTGAATTTTCTGCTTTGCCTTTTTCGTCCAAAATCAACAGACTCTTCTCAATCAAAGCAATCATCATAATTACTAAAACTGAAAGCACGCTTTATCTTAGTTTGACGATATCATTTTTTACCTGTATTCTTTGAATTGAAATATAGGTCTCTGCCATAGCAAAAATACTAGCCGGAAAATACCATGTCATTCCAATTCTAATGTTATCAAAAAGGACGACAGTAAGAAAAACCTATTTCATTGAAATAATGTAGTATTGAAGAAAATCAATAGTTTTTCACTTTTTTGCTTGTGCTACTCAGATTAAATCAATCACCTTTTCAGCCGTTAAAGTACTTCCATTCAAAACGTAAACAACAAATGTAATGAAGATGATCAACTTGGAAGAGATAAAAAAGGCACTTGTGTTGATAGCTTGGTAGATTGATGTCCGACGAATACAAGCCACTTCCATCCTAATAAATGTTTTTTTGTTCACTTTTAAGTTTTATTTCTTAGTAATTAAAAAAAAAACTAAACTAAACCTTCGATATGAATCAATCAAACTTGCAAAAGGTTTCTCCCATGTGTACATTTTAATCACCCTCATTCCAGAAATGATTTCATGCATTATGCCAATCCGTTTATCTGTTCTACTAGCTGTTTCCAACCGTAAACGAGAAAAAGTTTGACCGATCCAAACTGACGTAGTAATGAAATTATGTTTACATGTTAGTTGGCATAGTTATTGCTGACGATAGTAAATTTAATACTCTGAAATGGAGCATCAAAGACCAGAATGGCCATTCCAGCGAGACATGAAGGTCCGATGACGTAATAGTAAAGAATAACTGCCACAATAGTAGCTTGAATCGGACCAATATATAGATAGTGAAGATAAATTGCGGAGGAATCGAATCGGCCTACATCATTTGACATGAAGTTAACTATTTGTCCTGTGTTGGTTTCAATTAGAGCCTTTTGGCTCAACCGTAAGCACTGCAAATTCGTAAATCAACAATTATTATGTTACCTTATAAAATACCTTATATAATGAAATTAAATAATTAACCTTTTTGTAAATTAGATAGCAAGTAGCTATCCTTAGTTTCATCCCATAATGATAGCACTCAAAGAAGTAAGGATGACTCGTTACAATGTATAGTAAAGATCCAACGATTACTCCTGTAGCATAAAGGTAAGCTTCCCAGGCAGGCATTTGACTTTCTGGATCAAAATAGTTTATCAACTTTCCGAAGCAAAGTGGTTGGCCGATTCTTCATACAAGTGATATAATTGGCATAAATATATTCTATAAAAAATAAAAATAAAAGTGTTTGTTGTTATAAGGTAGTACCTTAACACGCATTCTTGAACAAGGGCCACCAAACTTAGAATCATGTAACGAGGACCAAACGCTCGAAGAATCGCTCTAATAAAACTAGGATTAGTTCTATTTTTATTTTTATTTTCGGAGTTTATAGTCAGTTTCTTCAATTCTCTTTCCCATTCTCTGAAAATTAGGTATACAGCATATTTAATTAAAATCCTGCATCGTGATAAGAGTTATAGTATAACATATACTACTTTTGTAACTGAAGTCCTAGTATCTCGGTTTCATCTTCAGGAAGAGCTTGATATACATGGTCAATTTTAAGATCGTTTTTCATCCCCTGCTTCATAAGGGGATTTAACCACCTAGATACACATCACAATTACTTATTTTAAATGCAATAGACCTATAATAGTCTATGTATGTATTTTTTGCATTGCTGTATTCTTATATGCTGGTAGATGCATTCACATGATAAGTATAAAAATTACCAAAAAAATATTTTGAATATGAAGCTTGTTTTTGTGCGAGGATTGACTGGCTGTTGCTGATTTCCTCGATTCAAGTTATCCATGATGGCTGATAGGAATAAAGTAGAAAAACGAACTTCTTTCGATACTATAATCAAACTCGATTTTTAAAATTCCTCTATTCATATGTTAAGCATCAGCTATATATTTTTTAATGAGTGAATAGTAGTAAACAATAAATAAAACTGACAAAAAACTTAAGAATTGTAATGAAAAAATGTCCACTGGATAAAGAACCATCGTGTGATTATCTAACATGTCTACTTAAATTAAGTTTTAAAGGGGAATAGGAGGTACGCTCAGAGGGGAGACGATGCATTAGATTTAGATAAGTATTTACCTTTTAAAATTTCAATAGTTTAAGACCAGATCAGTGAGCAGGTTATACATTAGATTACACACAGTAATTTTTTAAGAATGACTGTTGCATTGGAAAAAAATCATGGTACGATTCTACTGAGTTAAACTACTGTGGCATTATTGTTTTAGAAAACCAACTGCTTAAATAGATCATTTCAGAATCCATTGTGCATAGCTATACAGCTGTGGTAGCTAGGCTACGATGCTTACTTATGTTCGTTTATATCCTATTGTAATCTTAGAAAGAGAAAGAGATGGAATGAAATGTAGCGTTTTAAGTTTTTAATTGAAATCGTTTCTTATTCTTCAAGCCAGTAACAACCAAACGAAAATTAACCGTAGTAGTAATCAGTTACCTAACCCAGTGATATTGGTACCATCAAGTCGGGTAATTTCGGACAAAGATGGTAACTTCGGACTTATCAATATATTAATATTTAGTCTTCTCGGTATCATAATGACGGTATCATAAAGTTTGGCGATATCATGATGACACTTCAAATAATAGAAAAAAAATTTGAAACACTCAATTCCGTTCAAGAGTTACGGATTACAAACGATGCAAATCGAGGGGATTTTACTATAATACCACGGGTGGATATAAACGTGAAATTTTCGATTACAAACTTAAATTTTTAAAAAGAGGAAAAAATAAACTTAAAAACTATTCGTAGAACATAAATAGTTTTCTAAATTTGACAGATATATATCATTATTTCAGTGTATGATTTACTGAATGTAAACATTTGGAATTGAAAGAAATTAATTTATTTTCTAGAACGATATCTTTGTTTTACGGTACCATGCAGGTAACTTTTACTTTTGAATAAAAATAACTACCCTTTTCAGATATATTACTTTATGTACATGCTATCTCGGTTATAAAAAATCATTTCCCAATATTTTAATTTTTATGCCGTATTCATTTGCCTTTGCCTAACGTCTTACCATATAATCCATTTATGACGAATTTTTCCATCTTTCGCTACTATACAGTTAGACGTTTTTAACCTACTGTCAAATTTTATTAAAATTATGAAGTATACACACTTGTAAATAACTATTAATAATATTAACCATCTTCCTTTGAACGTACTTCATTCCTACACCCAGAACGCGTCAGGATGTTTATTTTTAAAACTCTGCAGATATGATATCATGTTTTATTATAATAAAGTATATTTTAAAGAATTAAAATTGTTCAAACGGGATCTGCATCCCTTTCAAAGCGTAGTCGCTTTGGTTTACAGTTTACAGTGGCATTCGAGAAAATCGGAGGGATTATGCATGAGTTTACAGTCAAGGCGCTAGATGTCTTTGCAGCTTGTAAGGCAAATTTACACACAAGCCCGAAGGAAAAAAAAACCTAATCTACACTCGAAGGAAATATAATAACATAAAAAATAACATTTGCTCGCCTGATAAGCTAGTCACGTGACCCTAACTCGACGAAATATGACTAAGCCAGACTACCAGATAATTTGGCGCACAAAATATTTACTTAGGACTTGAAAAAGTGAGTGTTGTGCGGCGCCTGATTATCTCTTATTTTTAGAGGATTCAGTTGGGATGTTAAAAAGTTATTGAGTTGCAGCTTCCATATACCGTAGTGTAACTGATTGATTAATATTCAGAAAAATCATTAATTAACAAAAAAATTAATTCACAAAAATGTTGAGCAGTAGTAGTCAGAATCCCTTATTTGATCACTATGTCAAGGTGCCCAGTCTACCAGTTCCTAAACTTGAAGATACCTTACAAAATTATTTATGGTAGGTCAATTTTTGTATTATTATCTTTTTTTTTAAATCATATTTTTTCAAATATTATTATCAGGACTGTGAAACCTCTGCTCAACCAAGATGAGTTGGCCAACAGTAACAGAGTTGTAAAAAAATTTGGAGCTCCTGGAGGTGATGGTCAGAAACTTCAAAAAATGCTCGAAGAGAAGGGATCCAAATCACCCAATTGGGTACTAAAACAAATAGACACTTTAAAATTGAGCCCCATTAATATAATATACAAATTTTGTATTGGTTTCTTCAGTTGAGTGAGTGGTGGCTCGATTGTGCTTACTTGAGCAACAGGCTCCCGCTCGCAGTTTACTCCAATCCAGGGGTGGTCTGTCCGAGGCAAAACTTTCTCTCTCAAAAAGATCAACTAGCGTGTGCTGCCAGGTTGATCGTCGGAACACTTGGCTACAAAGCTGATATTTACCAGTATAATAAAAAAAATTAAAAATCAATATCATATTTTATCAAGTTTTGTGTTGTATGAATTCTAGAGGAAAAATCAAGCAAGACTTTTTGGGGAAAAGTCCACTCGATATGTCCCAATATACTAAAATATTCGGCATGTGCCGCATCCCTGGTTTGAAAAGGGATTCGCTCCATCAAAATCCTGATGCCAGGCACATCGTCGTTGCCTATAACAATCACGTAATATTATACAAGTTCATTATCATTTTTATATTTTATTCACCTTTTTTAGTTTTTCAAATTGGATGTCTACACCGCCAACGGACAAATACCTGAAGAAGGCGATGTGTTCCAAAGTTTGCTGAACATTGTCGACAAGGTTTCCGGAAAATATAGCAACGAGCCTGTGGGATTTCTCACGACAGAAGAGAGGAACGCTTGGGGTGTCGCTTACGAAAAGCTGCGTAAAGATCCAGTCAATTACGCTTCCCTGCAGTCCATTCACGATTCGATACTGGTACTTTGCCTGGATAAAGAAAGTCAAACTCCGAGTGGGACGTCCCGATATTCCAATATGGGCAGGCAGGTTCTTTATGGGGGTGGGTCAGATAGCAATTCCGGCAATCGCTGGTTCGACAAAACTGTTCAGGTATTTTTCCATTTATTTATTTTACTCAATTAAAAGGAAAATGTAATACTCTTTATTTATCATTGAGATCATTTTATTGGAATAATACTCTTTATTTCTCTTTAAGATCATTGTTGGTTCTGATGGAATTATTGGAATCAATATGGAACATTCGCCTGCTGACGGATATCCTTTTGGTGGCCTATTAGGAAAAATCATTCGGAGATCTGCGTAATATATGATTAATATAGCAAAGCTTTGCAGCTAGCCATTAGAATAAGTCGTAATCCAGCCATGTCTTCTGAATTAGCTTTAAAATAAACTCAAACCTAAGGTAAATTAGTCGCCAATCTTTAAAGCAACCGGCAAACTGGTCGTTAACTGGGCCGGAAAACTATCGGGCCTGTGGTGGCCATGTTATAGTCGGTAAACAACCTGCGAACTTGCGGATAAATACGATTGTAAACTTGGTTTTTATCGGGCCCGCGGCTGGTAAACTGATCAATTCCATCGTACGTTAACTTAAGCTTCCTTAAAATTCGTCGTCTTCATAAAATGGCGTTGACACTAACGCAACCGCCATTTTAAAATACATTGAAAGTCATTTCATTAACTTAAATTCCATATTTTTTCAATCCAATTACAAACCATCAAAGCCCCGAATTTTCGCGCTTTTTTAAGACCAGTCCAACCAATTTCGTTGGCAGCTACTGTATTGCAATTACAGACGGTTTTTTTTGCCCGCTCAAATTAGACAAAATAATAACAGTAACTAATTTTGTTTATTACAGGAAGAAATCCAATGAGTTAAGTGGTGGTAAAGGTGTCGTACTTAAGAGTGAAATTTTGCCTTTCAACCTCACTTCGGAACTAAAGGACGCTGTCGAGTTGGCCAAGCGTAACATTGATTCCTTCTCCCTAGAGTTGGATCTGAACCTATTCACTTTCGAAAAATTCGGGATGGAGGATATCAAAGCCCTCAAGTTTAGCCCTGATAGTTTTATTCAAATCGCTATTCAAATGGCTTTTATCAGGTAGCATTTTTTCTACCGGGCTTGGCCGATGAAAGATGCCCGGTATGATCATCCAGACGCCGGTCTTATCTCGGCCACGAAAAAAAATCAGGACAAAAAACACCAAATTGTTTATACTGTTAACTTTTTCATTTCTTGTTTTTAGGGTTCATGGTCATCCAGCTGCGCAAAACGAACCGGCAGCCGTCCTTAAATTTAGCGGAGGAAGGACTGAAACTGTCCGAACTTGTTTGCCCCAAGTGGTTGATTTTGTTCAACTTCATTTGAAATCTCCCAATGAGTTTAAATCTACTGCAAAGTACAATGCTCTAAAAGCTGCTATGAAAGCGCACAAAGATTACGTCCACTTGGTATATAAATTTAATTTTTTTCACAGTGCCTTAAATCTTAATTACATTGAAATATATAAGGCAATCAACGGACAGGCTGTCGATCGCCATCTCCTCGGCCTCAAGTTGCTCGCTATTGAAAATGGAATGGATGTTCCAATGTTTTTCCACGATCCTTCTTTCACAAAATCCACCCATTGGCGCGTCATAACTGGCCGAGTATACATTAAGCACATAAGATAGCTAAATGTCCGTTCATACTAGACGTATTTCCTGCTTTTCGAAATGAAAAAAAAAACGAAAAATTATTTAAAAAACGCGCCCCCATAGATAGATTTAATCATTTTTAGCTCCATTTCAAACATTAATACCATAATATGATGTCGACACTAGCCCCACCGCTATTTTTAACTTAATTTAAATTGATTTCATATTTCATTAATCATTGATTCACAAGTTAAACTCAATATTTTCCATCCAAATTACAAATCATCAAAGCATCGAATTATTCTGCATTTTTGTAAGACCAGCCTGTCAATTTCTGTAAAGTTGGTCAGTAGTTCGTGCAATTACAGACAGGGTACAGAAATTTTTGTTTTTCCGATTGGATTGAAAGCTCCGCCTACGCGTCGTATTTTTCGCTTCGCTAAAAAAAATGCCTCTCTATTGCAAAATTTAATTATGAGGTTAAATTAAATTCTTTTCTTTTCTTTTAAAGGCGTGGGGCTGTAATGAGACCATCTTTTCTTATGGAGCTTTAGTTCCCGATGGTTACGGGTGCTACTATAATCCTAGTCGTCGTGATGCGATCAACATCGCAATTTCTGCCTTCCATTCGAATCCTTCAACTATAAGCGCCCAGAAATTTGGGGATGCATTGGAGGCCTCTTTAGTTGATATCCGGAATATTGCTGCATTAAACATACCAAGTGCTATGTAAAAAAGTAAAAGCTGGGTCTATATAAGATTTAAAAAATTGTTTATTACCAGCGTTTTTTTTGGGTTATTATTATTTGTTTGGTTAATTATTTGACATGATTCAATTAAAGATCTGGACTAACCTATATAATCCCCCACTACACTTTACACTTTTTATATGAATTAACACTATTAAATTTCTCGTTCTATGTATGGCTTAGTGATGTGTATCGTTAATGGGGGTTTATGGAAATATACTTTGTTTAGTGGTCTTTTTGGAGATCGAAAAAAGTATTTAAATCTTCAATCGCGGTAAAAATGGGCCAAAAAATGCTTAAAAGATAAGATACTTTCTTTCATTCAAGTTGTGCTCAAGCGATAGAACTGTGTAAAAATAAATGCTCTTTCCGGTTTGAATCTTTTTAAAGTGACCCTTAAAAAGTAAATTTTTCCGTATGTCGAGCATTTTTTATCTTACCTTATCTTAATTTCGGCTATTTTTGGAAAAGATAAGATACTTCCCAAGTATGTTATCTGCCTTTTTGCAACATAGTATTTGTATCTTTGTTTTTTTCTCACTTTTTTTAGTATTCTTATCTTTTTGAATCGATCTTTTGTAGACGAGAGAGAAAGTATTTATATCTTAACGGCCTGAAAAAAATAGGATTCACTGGTTGCCCGGTTGCCAGTATTATTTTTAATTAAATGGTTTTGATTTTTTCTATGATAAGGATTTTTTGATTCATGTTACTACGTTACTTTGCAATGCCAGTTTTGTTAGGTTAGCAATATTATGTATATATTTGTATGTGGTATAGGTGAGGTGATCCTCTAATTACATAACATCTCACATTAGGTTGTGAGATGATAGATATCACTTTGCCGCGACGAGGGTGATCTAATACTTATGCTCGAATCTGGTGCTTAGAAGCCTCTGATTCCTGATTTTTTGTAATATCATATCATGAATAATATGTTCAATTCTCTTTCCAATGCGACCAAGACCGTTGATTTTCTCTCAAAATTCGATTTTTAGCAACGAATTTCGGGAGGGGTACTTTCCCATAAGAAACCACAGGCTTGGAGGCAGTGATCGAATTCTTTAGACGGGTACTGTATTATGTATATATATATGTATATATGGTAATATAGTTGAGGTGTTCTTTGAATTACATACATTTTCACGTTAGGTTTGCCAGGTTTGTTGGTTAATATTTTTTATTATGTTCACTTAAAAGATCGAGGGTTGACGGGGCGGAGTCACCTCATCAAAGAAACGCTAAGAATTTAAATTTCCGATTTCATTCCAAATTCAATTTTGAATTTTTAAACTTATAATCGAATCATAATTGTCTCGGTGTCGCTGTTTATGTTCACAGCACACACGTTCCAGTTAGACTGATTATCAATGAAAGCTCACGTATAATTATTTCAGTGGTTAGTACAACCGGCTTGTGATCCGAAGGTCAATGCCTCAATGGTTCAATCCCGGAGATGAAATCATATTATTTTTTTTATTTTGTTTAGGGTACTTTTTCTCGCCATCAAACTCTCGCCATCGTATCTTTTACAAGGAGGTCATTTTTAATATGTGATTTTTAAAAAATATGCGAAAAATGAAGAATGATTAAACTAAATAAATGTCACCCTGCATACGGAAGTGTGGGGGACTAGTAGGAACTCCCTACTTCATACATCTACTTTCAAAATTAGGACAGTTAATCCTATTATTTCGGTAATAAAATTTAATTTTTTTATTTGAAGTAATATCAAATGATGTTCACGTAAAATACTTTTTTTGGTCTGCAACAGCTGTTTATTAATTTGATGATGACATGCAATATTAGTTTAGGGGGAAATAAATTTTTCTTGATTTCAATTCATTCTGCAATTTGCTGTTTGGATTTCTTTGCCTAAAAAACACACGATATTTTAATATTGTGTTTCAAAAATTAAAGGTTAAGATGGTTATTTATTTTTTTAATGTCTAACCTGATGAGCCAAGTCAATCAATTCGGATGCGCATTCAGATCCCGTTTGCTCAACTAAAAGATAGAATAAGCTTTCAGTATTGTCCAACAATACAACCGGCTCTTCGAATTCCTTTATAGAAGAAGAACAAGTCAAATAGTTATCAAAAATCAATAGATAAAGTAAGTATACGAATTATTTAAACCATTAAACAGCCGGCATCCATGACCATAACTCGGTCAGAGTCCATAATTGTGTTTAAACGGTGAGCTATTGTGAGAACTGAACAATCTTTAAACTTTTCACGAATTGTTAGCTGAATAAGTGAATCAGTTCTTTTAAAAAAAAGTTAATGAGTCCTAAAATACGACTATTGACAAAATGTTTTAAAAGTTTTACTTTTGATCGACGTTGGCAGTCGCTTCGTCCAGTACCAGAACCTTGTTCTGTCGAAGAATAGCTCGAGCTAGACAAACCAGCTGTCTTTCACCGACAGACAAGTTCGATCCCCCTTCGGTAATAGCATAGTCTAATCCAGTCTGAAGATCTGTCAATAACTCTTTTAACTTGACGTCCTCTAATGCATTCCAAAGGGTTTGATCGTCATATTCGCCAAAAGGATCTAAATTTTTGCGGAAGGATCCCGAAAACAGGACCGGATCTTGCGGAATGATTGATATCTTTGACCGGAGTTCGTGAAGCCCAATACTTTTTGTGTCAATGTCATCAATTAAGATTCTTCCATCTGGTTCTACCAAACGGAAGAGAGCAGTAATTAAAGACGACTTTCCTGCACCCGTTCTTCCTACAATCCCAATCTATACATAAATGACCACTTAAGAATGGCACTTTACGAAATAATTAAATAAATTTTAACAAGTTTACCTTTTCTTTTGGTTTAATAATGCAGTTAATGTTCTTCAATACTGGCTGATCAACTTGGTTGTATTTAAGCGACATATTTTCAAATTTTATACTTCCATTTTTGGGCCAGGATGAATTTGGTTTTTCACCTTCAAAATAAATATTTGATAATCAATAGACCGAAAGGAATTACTCAAAATAAAAACTATTACCTTCTTTTGATTCTAAAGGAGCTTCTGGTGAGATTTGGCTGTACTCAATAACTCTTTCCACTGAAGTCATTTTATTTTCCAAATCAACCGATGTCCGGATGCCAAATTGAAGCATTCCAGTTAGAGACATAGCAGAAGAGATCGCTAGCCCAGCTTCACTGCTTGTTACGACTTAAATAATAAAAGTGACTTAGAGCCGTTTTTAAAAACAAAGGTTGTGAATTTCAATTGTATAGGTAGGCCTACTTACTGCCTTTTAGTGCTGTGCAAATATAAGTGACGCAAGCCACGTAAAACACGGAAGCCCAGTCGACTGTGACGCCCAACCAACGTGAAGTTGTAATGTAGAGATAGTAAGCAGAGCTATAAATGTCTTGAAGCTGATGGAATATCTCTTCGAAAATTGGACTGCATTGGTGAGCTCTTAGAGTGGTTAATCCCGTTAGAGAAGAAGACAAATGCGTAAAAATCGGACTTTTAGCTGAAATTAGAAATTAATTATAGGTTACATTTGTGGAAATAGAAGTAAACAGCTATGAAAAGGATTATACTTGTAGCCTCCAGTCTTTTCACAGCTCTTCCCGCCTTTAAATAAATATCTCTCAATTTGTAAAAAACGAAAGACAGAAAAGCCATTGGCAACAGGAACCAAAGATTGACGACAGCAATCACAGCGATGACGCCCAAAACATTCAGGAATATCTTTTTTAAATTAAAAAAAAACATATATCTGTTAAAATCATTTAAGTATGTTTGATAATAATAACGAGTTCAAATTTCATGTTTGAAATTTCCTTATAAAGAGATAACTAATCTACAATTGCGTACTGAAAGGACATCGAAAAAGTAGAGTGGTAGCTGATCATCCATAGTTCCAATATCTTTTGTAAATCGATTCAAAATGCGCCCTAGTAAAAGAAACAATAAGATTCAATTATGATTAAAAAGTATATCCGTAGTTAAAAATATATATTGTAAATGTTACCTACCAACAGAATTCTGCTCAAAGAAAAGCATCGGAGCGCGTATTATTGCCTGGAACATTTGATTATGTAATTTTATCGATGAAAACATGCAGCGGACGAAAAAAAGTATGGAACGAATCATCGAGGCCAAGAAAAAGCTTCCGATCAGAATGGCGTAAACCATGATTCCTGTGTTCGTATCCACTTCTTCCTGCCATAGCAACGTTGTGTTATCTGACGAATTATTCGTCGAATTTGATCCAGCACGGATCTGTTCTGCATTGGTCCAAATATTGAGCCAATAATCGGACAGACTGAAGAGGACTTGAGTCATAACGAATGAGAAGAGCAGGAAAGTGAATGAAATGAATCCACCCCCAGATCGAAAATATTTATAATAAACGGCCTTATTCACGGTGCCTTTTGAGCGATACTCTTCTTCCAAGAGCAATGCTTCCTTTTCAGAAACAGCTTTACTCTATATTAATATTTAAAACAGAACCATGCTATGTATCAACTTTGCTAAAAATACGAAAATTATTATCTTACCTCATTAGACGATGTTTTTGAAACGACGGACGATGCGCGCCTTTTGTGAATAGAAGACTTCAAAGTTGATCTTCTTCGTTTCGATGAGATCGTGGTGCCGTCTTCGAAATGGTCTTCCTCAGCTAAATTCTCCTTTTCCTTCGAATCTTCGTCCTCTCCAACAGTCTTGGTAAGATCAAGCCCTTTATCTACTAAATCTTTCAAATTTCCCAATGCCTCAACTTTCCCCTAATTCAATAATGAACGTTATTGAAAACAACGGAAAATCCATGTAAAATAAATCATAAAATACCCCTTTGAGAGCGAGGATTTGATCTACATCTGTTAAATACTGAAGCTGATGAGTCACTAATATTCTAATTTTGTCTTTTAGGAAACCATTTATAGCGTGATCGAATAAATGACGTCCGACATGAGTGTCAACAGCACTCAGAGGATCATCCATCAGATAGATGTCTGCATCAACGTAAAGGCATCGGGCTAAATTTATCCGAGCCTTCTGACCCCCGCTAAGAGAGATCCCTCTCTCTCCGACGATAGTTTGATCACCTTGTGGTAGAAGATTAAAATCAGTTTCTAATGCTGAAGCTTTGATGACTTTTTCGTATCTCCGGGCATCGTATTCTAGGCCACAAAGAATATTTTGGCGAATAGAAGTTGAAAAAATCCAAGACTCTTGAGAAGCGTATGCGATTTTGCCTTTGATTTTTATTTGTCCACTTAAAGGAATCAATTCCCTTAGAATAATATTCAATAAAGAACTCTACAATTTTAAAAGAAAGAGATAAATTATGGTAACCCAAATAATTATTACAATTTAATACTTTTCCAGAACCAACTTGTCCGACTATTGCCAGAACTTGAGAAGGTCCAACGTTGAAACTTATATCTCTCAAAGTGTAATCTGACGAATTATCTTCCAACAATGGTGATTCTGCTATCTGCGCGGGCCATTTAGCTGTAACTTTCTGACATTCGATGTTGCATTCAGATGAATTCGGTCTTTCATCGCCACTTGCTTCATCACCACTCTTAATTTCATCCAACAGTAATACGTTCTATGTATCAATTTAAAAGAATCAAATAAAGATCTTTTTAAGACATTGCTTGAAAAATATTGATCATATTACCTCAATTCTCCTAATTGAAACTAGGCATTCTGCTGCTGAAGTAATTGCCATGGGAAAAAACCAAGTTATACCCATGCGCATATTGTTAAACAATGCGACAACAAGAAATACCTAAAACCATGTACAAAATTGAAAAAAAAAATTATTTATGTATGATTATAATACCATTACATATTAATAAATACCGTGTCAGAAGTTAAAGCATTGTTGGTAAGCACGTATGTAATGAAAGTGAAGAAGATGATCAATTTAGCCGATGTGAAATACAAGCTCTCATTTATTCCACGGTATGTTGCTGTTTTTCGAATAATTTTGACCTCCATTCTATAAAAATATTCAACCTTTTTAAAAACTTGGTAATTTCCAACTATTTATGGCCCAATTTAATGATACTACCTTCGACAAAAATCGATTAGTTTAGCAAAAGGTTTCTCCCATGAATACATTTTGATCACTCGAATTCCAGTAAGAACTTCATTCATTGTTTGAACTCTTTTGTCGGTTCTTTCTGCTGTTTTTAATCTCAAATCAGAGAAAACTCGACCCATCCAACCTTTAACAAAATGTATTTTTAAAATTAAAGATATAAATTATCTTTATTAATTAATTTTTTACCTTGAAATGGTATGAATAAGATTAAAACACTCATTCCAACCAAGCAAGAAGGCCCCACAGCCAAAAAATATAGTATGATTGCCGTTATGATGGCTTGCAGAGGTCCAACAATGAAATAGTGAAGGTAACAGGACGCTTCATCAAACCTTCCAACATCATTAGACATTAAATTAACCACTTGACCCACATTTGTCTGAGTCAAGGCTTTCTGATTCAATTTCAAACTCTTTGTATAGATCAAGGAGCAAAGTGCAGTTCTTATTTGAAGTCCGAGATGAAGACATTCGTGAAAATATGGATGAATTAATAAAGTGGGTAGTAATGTTCCCAACACGACTCCTGTAGCGTACAGATAGGCAGTTTCTACAGACATTTCTGAGTTCTCCTCAAAGTAATCAATCAATTTTCCTAAACACAGGGGTTGTACGATTCTGAAAAAAATAATAATAGTGACGAGTTCAATAGTGATAGCTAGGTGATGTAGGTACCTGAATACACATTCATTCAATAGAGGTATGAATCCTAGAAACGTGTACTTAAGTCCAAATGTCCGAAGTAGTGCACGCGTCAAGCTTGGGTTCTTTTTCTTTCCATTTTTAGTCAGCTCTTTGGCCCATTCCCTGTACAAAATCAGCATCATTATAATAAATAATACACTATAATGATATTTTACGTATGTAGATTTTAGGACCTACCTTTGTAACAGGCTCCCCAGTTTTTCTGACTCATCTTCTGGTAGGACTTTGTACAAGTCATTGACCTGGAGTTCTCGTTTATTACCAAGTCTCAAAATAGGATACACCCACCTACGTAATGAAACTTAAGTAAATATCTCAGAGCAATTTTCGTTTGAAAGGTTAATGCTTAGAACCACACTTACAAGAAAAGAAACTTGAGAAAGAAATTAGTTTTCGTTCTTGGGTTGATGGGCTGCTCTATCTGCTTGTGCATTTTCAAAAATATACAAAAATGTTGATGATATGTCCTACTTTCCTCTACTAAATTAATAGTGAAGCACACACACACACACTGCTCTGTTGCCTTAGCTGAAAATGGGGCTGTGGAACTGTGGATTATGCTGACGAGAAATTGATACTCTACTCTGAGATGTTTAAATAATCAGCGTAATTTGATCTGGTGAGCGTTGATGCTTGGAAAATGCTCTGTATAAATGCCACGAATGGTTTCGATAAAATTTGAGCAATGAAAAGAGAATGAATATGTATTTTTTAAATTTATTTCAAGATGTATCGTCTGCGTTTTTAAGGCACCACAACCAAAAGATTGATTGCGGTACCAATATTGATGTATACTGTAGCATGGAAACCTGCAGCGTCTTTTAATTAGCGCATGCACAAGGTTGTTCTTATCTTTATTTTTTTTATCAGCAGCATGTATCTTCTCAGCTTTCTTTATGTAATGATAACTTGTAATTGCATCAGCAAGAAAACAACCAACGCCAAAGTCCATAGGTGTTTTCCATTTTTTTAGTCCATAACAACACATCTTACTAAAGCTAGCTACGAAATTTATAGAGCAAAATAGTTAAGACTTGGAGATTATGTAAAAAGCAGTCGTGGCCGAGTGGTTAAGTCGTCTGACTAGAAATTATGCTTCATCTTGGAGTGTAGGTTCTATAAGGCTACTCAGGGATTGCATTTCTTTTCATGCTAGCCTATTTTTAATTGTAAAAAATACAATAATAATTTGTATGGAATATTTAAAAACAAAAACGGTATCAAACCTGGTTTGCTAATTCGATTAGTTCCGAAGCGCATTCGATTCCTGTTTGTTCCACCAAACGGCTGAACAAGCTCTGCTTGTTTGACAGTAAAACCATTGGTTCATCAAACTCCTAGATAAATTTGAATAGAGTGGTAATGGATTTAAGGATAATACCATAAAGTCTGACACGTATCTATAACTATGATACTTCATAGTACCATAAGACAGCCGGCATCCATCACCATAACTTTGTCCGAGTCCATGATAGTATTCAGTCGATGAGCGATTGTTAACACTGTACAATCTTTAAATTTATCCCGAATAGTTAATTGGATTAATGCATCCGTCCTTGAGGAATTTGGATGAACCAAAAATTAAATATCAACACATCCTCAAATTTCATAATGACAATAACTATTTCTTCATTAATAATTACTTTTGGTCGACGTTAGCAGTGGCTTCATCCAATACCAAGATCTTGTTCCGTCGTAATATAGCTCTAGCCAAACACACCAACTGCCTTTCACCAACAGATAAATTGGATCCTCCTTCGGTAATAACATAGTCTAGCCCAGCTATAAAATCATTCATCATCAGCTCTTTTAATTTAACATCTTCCAATGAATTCCAAAGGATTTGGTCATCGTATTCGCCAAAGGGGTCCAAATTTTTCCGCATGGTTCCCGAAAAAAGAACAGGATCTTGTGGAATGATGGATACTTTTGAGCGGAGATCATGGAGTCCGATACTTTTTGTGTCGATTCCATCAATAAGAATTCTACCGTCGGGTTCCGTTAATCGGAAAATAGCTGCAATCAAGGATGATTTACCAGCACCAGTTCGACCCACAATTCCAACCTAAAAATAATAATACTAACAATTTCACATTCAAAGGTATAAGATTAACACTTTCTAAATAAATTACCTTTTGTTTTGATCGAATGGCGCAAGAAACCTCATTTAAAACTGACTTATCCGATTCTTTGTATCTTAAAGACAATTTATCGAACTCAATGTTTCCTTCTCTAGGCCATTTTTCTTCTGGTTTCTTATCTGTATATTTAAAGTATTTTCAGTTGAGAACTAATTATGGTGATTGTAAATATTTACCTTTGGTTGATTCTAAAGGTGCTTCTGATGGTAGCTGACCATATTCAATCACCCGTTCGACAGATGTCATTTGGTTTTCTGTATCAGCTGCCTGTCTAACTCCCCATTGTAATGATCCTGCCAGTGACATGGCTGATGAAATTGCCAGACCAGCTTCACTACCAGTCATACCTTCAATTAAAATACATTGTGATAATTTATTTATATATTTTTTTAATTAGTTTTCAAACAGAATAATTAGACTTTCTTACTTCCTTGAAGAGCTGTACAGATATACGTAATAGATGCAAAGTACAAAAAAGTAACCAAATCCATTTGGATACCAAACCATCGTGCAGTAGCGATGTAAAGGTAATAGGCAGAACTGTGAGCGTTCTGACACTGGTTGAAAACACTTTGAAAGATGGAACCACATTGGTGAGCTCTTAATGTCGTTATACCACTCAGTGACGAAGAAACGTGGGTGAAAACCGGACTTCGTGCTACATCAAAGAGTTTTAAATACGACCAAATCATAAAATGATTAATAAACTAACTTACTAGTGGATTCTAATCGTTTAACACTTCGGGCTGTGGCAACGTAGATTTGGCTCAATTTGTAGAAAAACATGGCTAGAAAAACAACGGGCAATATAAGCCACAAATTAACGATTCCGACTACTACAATAATTCCGAGCATGTTCAGGAAAATCTGGAAACATAATAGTAATTATAAAATTAACTAAGCATATTATTTTTGAATGTCCTATTATATTACTGAAATAACGTCAAAGAAAGTAGCTGGAATCTGTTCGTCCATACAACCAATGTCTTTTGCAAATCGATTCAAAATTCTTCCAACTGGGTTACTGTCGAAGAAGCTGAGAGGAGCGCGAATGAGAGCTTGAAACATTTGATCGTGCAGCTTAACAGAAGAGATCATGCAAATAATGAAGAAATGGATTCCACGAGCGACGGAAAACAAGAACAAACAACTAATGAGGATCGAGTAAACGTAGATCCCAGTGTTTGTGTCCAGTTCATCCTCCCAAGAACTGCTATTGCTGCTGGAGTTATTCATCTGCTCTGCATTGGTCCAAATATTCAGCCAATAATCCGAACCACTGTAAAACACTTGAGCTCCAATGAAGAAGAGAACCAGAAAAATGAAAGAAATGTATCCACCACCGGTATGAAGGTATTTCCAGTAAATGGAAAGACTAACACTTCCTGATTCACGGATTTCTTCCTCAAATACTGGGGTTTCTTGGTCTCTTTTCTATGTAACATAAATAGGTTTTAATGCATGGTCCAACGACACTATACGGTCGATGATTTAAGAAGTTACAGAAAAAGAAGATTTGGAAATAACCGATGAAGAACGTCTCTTTTGAAGAGATATTTTGGATTCAGAGCGAGATCTTGTCTCCATACCGTCTAATAAAGTGCTGTATCTCCTATCGACAGGTTTTGACTCGTCATCGATCTCTTCTTCTTCTTCGATAATTTTTTCGAAATCCAATCCTTGTTTCAAAAGTTCGTTATAACTACCAATCATCTCCACATGCCCCTGTATTGATTGTTTAATTTGGCAGTATTAAAGTATATCCTTTGAAAATATAATGATGAAATAATAAAATATGTATACCGCTTTGAGGACAAGGATTTGGTCGACATCTTTCAAATATTGAAGCTGATGAGTGACCAAAACACGGATTTTATCTCTAAGGAATCCATTTACAGCCTGGTCAAACAGGTGGCGTCCGACATGAGTATCAACAGCACTCAGAGGATCGTCCAACAGGTAAATATCAGCGTCGACGTAAAGGCATCTAGCTAAATTGATTCGGGCTCTTTGTCCACCACTGAGAGAGACACCCTTTTCTCCAACAGCCGTCTGATCTCCTTGAGGAAGAAGTGTGAAGTCCTTGTCTAATGCGGATGCTTTGATTACTTTCTTATAGCGCTGTGGATCATAGTTCGATCCGCATAGAATATTTTGACGGATAGTTGCTGAAAAGATCCAAGGTTCCTGAGAAGCGTAAGCAATTCTACCTTTGACTTCACAACTCCCTAGAGTAGGCACCAATTCGCCCAAAATGACATTCAGTACCGAACTCTGTCACCAATAATATAATATGATTATTATATGTTTTTGTTGATTAATTAACACAGTTTAAACAAAATACCTTTCCTGATCCAACTTGACCAATGACTGCCATTAGCTGCCCTGGTTTTACAGTGAATGACACATCGAATAAAGTGTTGCCCTCGTCCTCTTTATCGTCAGTGCTAGTAGAGGGCCACTTGACTGTTGCATTCTTGCAATCAATTCTGCAATCAATCTTATTGGGCCTTTGGTTTTCTGAACATTCTTCCTGTCCTTTTTCGCTCAATAGCAACAAGCCCTTCTCATATCAATAACAATAAATTATTTACCTTAAGCGTTTTTTTTTTGCACTCTGCTACTTTTAGAAATTTTTCTACTAACCTGAATTCTTTCAATTGAAATGAGAGCTTCTGCCAATGCAGCAATACCAGCCGGAAAATACCACGTCATTCCGATTCGGATGTTGTCAAAAAGAGCAACCGTTAGAAACACCTAATTCATTACCAGATTCATATTTTAAAAACGAATCCAATTCTTTGAACATGTATATTCACCTTTTCTGCCGTTAAAGCATTTCCAGTCAAGACATAGACAACGAAAGTGATAAAGATGATCAATTTAGAAGAGATAAAATAAAGACTGGTATTGATGGCTCGATACACCGACGTCCGTCGAATAACAGCCACTTCCAATCTAAACCGTTGTATAACAAAAATACATCAAAATGCTTTCTTCATTATTTTTACACATTTTAGTAGTATTACCTTCGATACAAGTCAATCAAACTGGCAAATGGTTTCTCCCAGGTATACATTTTTATAACTCTCATACCAGCTATGATTTCATTCATAGTACCGATTCTTTTATCCGTTTTTCCGGCTGTTTCGAGTCGCAACTGAGAGAAGATTTTCCCCATCCAAGCTTAAAAGAAAGTGATATTGTATATCACATAATTAATGACACAATTATATAATGTTACTTTGGAAAGGAGCGAAAAAAATCAAAATGGCCATTCCAGCCAAACACGAAGGTCCAATAACGTAAAAGTAGAGAACCACTGCCACAATTATCGCTTGAATTGGACCAATGAATAGATAATGCAGATAAATTGCGGAAGAATCAAAACGACCCACGTCGTTTGACATTAGATTAACTATTTGCCCTGTGTTGGTCTCGCTCAGAGCCATTTGGTTCAATCGTAAGCACTGTATATTATATTTAAGATGAGAAGAGTGGTTTATAAATTTCTTACTTAATTTTTTAAAACTATTTCTCTACATACCTTTTTATAAACTAAATAACAAGTAGCAATTCTTAGTTTCATCCCGTAGTGGTAGCATTCAAAGAAGTAAGGATGCATAACAACAGTGTACAGCAAAGATCCAAGGACCACTCCTGTTGCATAAAGGTAAGCTTCCCAAACAGTCATTTCGCTTCCCGGATCAAAATAGTTGATCAACTGTCCCAAACAAAGGGGCTGACCTATTCTATATTCCCAATGATAATTTAAAAACAATTATATAGAAGAGATAATTATTAATTTATTATTGGTAATTAACTCAAGTTGTAAAAGTTATTTACCTGAATACACATTCGGATACGAGGGCAGCCAAACTTAGGATCATGTAATCAGGACCAAAAGTTAGAAGTACGGCTTTTGCTAAACTAGGGTTCATCCCACTTTTGTTTGGATGTTCTGAGTTGATTCTTAGCTTCTCCAATTCTTTTCCCCATTCTCTAAAAAAATACGCAGTTTGTTTTGTTATCATGGTAAATAAAAAGGTACAAACCGATTTAATATACTTCTGTAATTTGAGGCCTAGTTTCTCTGTTTCGTCTTCAGGAAGAGTTTGGTATAAATCTTCAATTTGTAGCTCTTTCTTTGTTCCCAACCTCATGAGCGGATTTAACCACCTGGTTATAAATTCCATTTAAAAACTCCTTTTTTAAATACATAAAACACTGCTTATTTAGAAAATAAAATACCAGAAAAATATTTTCAAGATGAAGTTTGCTTTCGTTCGAGCATTCACTGGCTGCTTCTGTTTTTCTCTATTCAATGCGTCCATTGTTGCTTCAGGAAAGAAATATTTTCAATGTTTCGTTGACACGAGAAAATCGAATGACACTTTGTCTATTCAGTGTTTTACAATACAACCTGCAGTGATTGTATTAGAGCTATGTAATATGCCTTATCTGGTATATGGCTGTTCTTCTATTCTACAATAATAAGTTTAAAGTGCGAGTGTCATAAATTGTATAATACTGCTTACTTTTTTATGAATCCCCCCCCCCCCAATATTATTTTTTAAAACATGGTCATAAATATTGAAAAGATTATCCCACGTTTTAAATGAGCTTCATTGTGAAAGATAAAAAAAAATAAAACAGGCAGCATCCATATCACCAAAAATATTTATCCAATTCCTTTCCATAAGTGCAATTTTTGTATAACAACAATTGTAATAATTTTGAAATGACTTTGATAAATGACCGGGTCCGTACACATCAGTAAGCTACTAATACACATAAGTAAGTTACTGATGTGAATGGACATTTCAGTAACCATGAAATAGTACACTCTGAAAGGCAATAATCTTCTGAACCAACACAACACTCCAGAGCTCTATTACATATTAAACTTCTAATTTTGAAATTTAACGCTAATTTTTCAAAGTTATTTTTTTTTCATGTGCGTTGCCATGGTATCTCAAGTAGTCTGTAGTCGCCCTTTGTACTGTACGCAGTGTGCCTACTAGCGGGATCTATGCAAAAGCAATAAATGTTTTTAAAAAACAGTTTGAGTTCGGCAAATAAGAATTTTATCATTTCCAATTGAGACCCTCTCAATGTTTTATACATAGTTATGGTTCGTGAAGCGGGATAGGCCCATTTCGTTGTAAACTCTTTAACAATTATTAAACGAAAAAAGGCTCCTTTCCCCCAAAAAGCAATACATGTCCCCTTATCATGTGACAGCTAGAACCTCTCCCCACACCAAAGCGTATCCTACTGGAGTGTATCAGCGAAAGATAATACCTTACAAACAGTGCATGCTTTTTGTAGTGACTTGGCGACCACCGACCGGACTCTTCAAACAGCCCAAAAACTTACAATTTCATCGTCTCTTTTATTTTTAGGTTCACGTACCTTCATGCATGTACAGTAAAGATATAAAAGAGATGTTGATTCAATGATTTGACTGGCTTGAAATACACTTTGACCGTCGTGGTTTTAAATAATTTATTGACAAAGCTATTAATAATGTAAATAACGAAAAAAAGCACGATTAAGACCGTCGCAAAGCAACCTCACGTCTACGTTAAATGATAATGATAGTATGCCTACCTATAGCAAGGCAGAAACGAACCATTAATTGATCACTTTGGACCCTATCCTATTTGTATAAAAAGGGAACTTTAAGTACACCAGAGAACAGCAAAAGAACTTGAACGTTTCTTTAAAAATGAGGTCTTCTATTTACTGCGCTGTCGCTTTGCTCTACTCCGTGCTATCCATATCTGTTATCAATGGACAAGTAAATCATAATCCAGCATTTATAACGTTAGATTATTCATTTATAAACTTAATAATTACATTATTGTATATTGCAGGAAGATATTCCTACTTTGCTTCCATCAGCTAATTTTGATCCAATTGCTGATGCTCAAACATTGAGGGACGCGATGGCCGGGTTCGGAACTGATGAACAGGCCATCATTGAAGTCCTTTGTTACCGAGTGGCATCCCAAAGGGCCACCATCACAGAGACCTACAACAGACAGTTTGGAAGTGTAAGCTGTACATGAATATGATGATTATATTCTATTTAGGACCTTAAAACTTCATGGATCGACCTATTGTATTTTTAAATATAGAATTTAGTTACCGATTTGATCGGTGAGTTGGCCGGATCCTTCCAGGCGATCGCCGTCACGTTGACCTATTCAATGAGCGAGATGCTGGCCATCGAACTCTACGAAAGCCTTACTCAGGCAGGAACGGATGAAGACTCGTTGGTTGAAGTACTTCTTAGTAGGTCCAACAACGAACTGAATGTTATCAGCAACGATTTTCTAACAAGTAAAAAAAAAAACTTTGATTATATTTTTGTTAACAAGAGGGAAAAAGCTTATATTTTTCTTTTCATATAACAAATTAAGAATATGGTTATAGTTTGGTTACCGGAATTCAGCTTGATACAACGGGCAGCTTACAAGATTTTCTAGTCGGAATGGCAGAGGTAAAATGCAATCAAATATACTCCAAAAATTGATTATAGACTTTTTCTCAACTTTAAAAAAAAAAATTAGGGAAAAAGAGACGAGAGTACTACAGTTGATGACGCTTTGGTCGAATCGGACGTCACAAGGCTTTTTGATGCAGGTACATATTTTAAACAGTTAGCCCCGAGTTATGAGGACAAGGTGGCATTGGCAAGTAGCATGGTTGTATGGGAAAAATGAAAAATAAAATTGCCTATTTTTACTTTTTATTTTTTACCGATATAGTTTTTAAAATGTTTTAAAAAATTGCTTAGAGTTCGGATGTTGATAAAATTACCCAATTATTTGCTGACTTTCCTCAAATTTTTACTTTTTAGCTGATTTCAATTAAATTGAAAAGGTAAAACGATTGATTTGGAAGTCATTACACTTAGCATAAATAACAATATTAAATAAACTATAGTTATAGCATGGTATTAAATATATCCCTTCAAAAATGTTCAAATGTTATAATACTTAAGTGACTTACCCTATACTATATAAGTTCATAGCATTCAATGTATATATATATATATTTACAAGGTTTAGTAAGGTACCGACATTTATTTATCAATCTAAACTAATCTAAACTAAATATATAAAAATAATGGTAATGGTGTATTGATGTGTTCAAAGGAGTTGGGCAGGCTGGTACTGATGAGGCGGAATTTGTTGCCATTTTGGGTCAACGTAGTTATTCGCATATCAACAGCGTTTCAGACGAATACGCCATTAGATACAATTCTACCTTGGAAGAAGATGTGCAATCCGAGTTCATAGGAGACATCCAAAATGCACTCTTGGATACCCGTATGAATTATATTTAAAAATTCTAAGTTTTTAATAAAAAACTAACCTTCAATTAAAATTGTAAATGATTTTTTTAGTTCAATATGCCAGGAGCAAAGCTACTTATTTTGCAACCCGTTTCAAGGACTCTACCTTTGGGGCCGGTACCAAAGATCGCAATCTAGATAGGCAACATATTAGTCGCTGCGAAATAGATTTGGGCAATATTAAGACCCAGTACCAAGACCAATACGGTGTACCACTTGCTAGTGACGTCGCTGTAAGTGCATTTCAATGAATTAATTAAATGTTGCAGCCTATCTTTTTTTATAAGATAGTTACGGTACTTAAACACGTTATTTATAGGGAGATACGTCTGGCTCCCATCAAGCTGCCCTCCTTGCCCTTCTCGGATAGGCCACAAAAATTGGGTATCTTAATGAGAAATTGAATTCACATCTTCGAATGATTTTCCAAAATATACAATTATATAAATGAATTTCTAGCATTTGTAGAAAACATAGAATGCTTATGAAACCCATAATAGACTGTGGTGAATCAGAATAAACAGAATTATGGTTTGTTCGGAAGGAATAAAGATATTTCTCTTGGAATCGTATTGTAAAAAACATATTTATGGTTATTGCAATATTGCATACGTACGCTGTAGTGGAATGTATACCAATATTTGAATATAGAAATGTAAAGTCACTTTACATTTCAACAGCATTGAAGTAGGACAGAATTTCTCAATTTTTATGTTTATTTTTCTTGATTAAGTGTGGAAGATTCGGAAATTTAGTTCGGTTCAATCGTTGGTACAGAATAATCGGCGAACGTGAAACGCGGACGTGGACTTCCTATAATCCTATTCGACGAACTTTTCGATAAAACCGCTAACCTGTTAAAGTTAAAAAAAACTTGAGAATTTGCTTTTATTATTAATGGGCATAATTTTCTGACATAATTACATATGGTTAGAAATTTATAATGACTTGGCAACAGGCATGATTGATGATGTTGAAATCCACAATTCCATCACTGTTTTTGAGATAAACCGACGGTTTACATAGTGATAAATGAGGTATTGATTCAAATGGTTCGACATATACCTATGATACTTTGACCATCGGTCTTAGATCCTTATTCTGCTTTAGGCTTGCCTCATAGTTTCTACATAAAGATAACAATTTTCTGTCAGTATTCAAATAATGAATCAGTCGACTAAAACTCGGACAGCAGCTAGATTAATCATCTAAATGACAGTATTAACTGATAATTGTCTTACTCACCAATCCACGTATTCGACTGCTACATGCCACTTCCGACCATTCCGTATATAAATAGGGAGCTATATAGCTATATTTGAGAGAGGACAGAAAATAAATTTATAACTTTTCAAAATGAGGTCCTTCATTAGTTGCTTCACACTACTCTCGATCTTATTCGTCTCTGCTATACATGGACAGGTAGCCATCATTATAAAATAATTGTAACTCGCTTTATTTATTATTGATTTTTTTTATTGCATCATAGGCAGATATTCCAACTTTAACTCCAGCCGCTAATTTCAATCCAACTGCTGATGCCCAAAAGTTGAGGGATGCTATGGCCGGGGTTGGGACCAACGAGCAGGCTATCATTGAAGTCCTCTGTTACCGAGTGGCATCCCAGAGGGCAACCATCACCGATACCTACAACAGGCAATTTGGCCGTGTAAGTTATTCACGATTTATAATTTTGCGAAGTCATAAGGTATAAATAATAATTTTTTATTATTATTATTATTATACAGAGTTTAGTGTCTGATTTAATAAGCGAGTTGAGCGGATCATTCCGGACTCTGGCAGTCATGTTGACCTATTCGATGAGCGAGATGCTGGCCATCGAGCTCCACGAAAGCCTCGCACTGGCAGGTACCGACGAAGACTCTTTAATGGAAGTACTTCTTAGCAGATCCAACGCTGAATTAACCAACATTAGGAACGATTTTTACTCAAGTAATTTTTGTTTAAAATTTATTGAAAATAAGTTCATGAATTTATTTTGCCTATATTTTATTAAGATTATGGCTACACTTTGGTCACTGGAATTCAACTTGATACGACGGGTAGTATGCAAGATCTTTTGGTGGGAATGGCAGAGGTTGGTTATATTAACATAAAGAAAATAAGTTTTAAAATAATATCATTTCTTTTTATAATACGTTAAATAAATAGGGAAGAAGAGACGAGAGCACGACAGTTAATCCTACTACGGTTCAATCTGACGTCACTAGGCTTTATGATGCTGGTATGGAATTTTGTTTTACCTTGTAATACTTAAAACAATATTTGAAAAAATCAAGTATTTACATTAAAGGAGCCGGACAGGCTGGTACAAATGAGGCAGAATTCGTGGCCATTCTGGGCCAACGCAGTTACCCGCATATCAACAGTGTTTCAGATGAGTACGCCAAAAAGTATACTTACAGCCTAGAAGATGTTGTCAAATCCGAGTTCACTGGAGATATCCAAAAAGGGCTTTTGGATACTCGTAAGAATTTGATTGATTTCATTAAATTTATACGTTTTGCTTAATTTTTTGCTATATAAATTTTAGTTCAATATGCTAGAAGCAAAGCCACATATTTTGCAACCCGTTTTAAGGATTCAACCTTCGGATCCGGTACCAAAGATCGTAACCTAGATAGGCAACATGCCAGTCGTTGCGAAACAGATTTGGGCAACATTAAGTCCCAGTATCAAGCACAATATGGTGTATCACTTGCCAGCGACGTTTCTGTAAGCCTAAAATTAATTAGTACTATTTAATATCATGATTTTTATTTTTATTTTTTAATCATCAATAGAGCGATACATCTGGCTCCCATCGCACTGCCCTCCTCACCCTTCTCGGATAAACAAATTACGATTGATGAAATTGAATTCACCTTTACAGTTGATTTATAAATGAATCAATTAACAATTATAAAATGATTTTTTTCTAAATTCAATTAAATCTCTCTTTACATGTTATGAATATCATATGTGAAGTTGTCAATAAAATAAAAGATTTGCCATCAGCGATGCATTAAAAAAAATCGTTCTATCACCATTATAATAGTACAGCGCACCATGTTATTCACACAGCCGAACGATAATCTTAAGTAAATAGCAACGTCGTGTTGGTGATTAATTACTGTTTTTAGCGATTATCATTACTACCTAATTAGTAATTTTTTTTTTAATTTCTTAAAAAAAAACTCTTGCTCGCTTAGTCGCTTTACATCGGTTTATTAGGCAGCCCACTCTTCTTTATCATCTTAATGACGTCAGCATAAAGAATGATAACATAATAAAGGCTCGTCGTCTTTCGCCTGTCGTAATGTGTACAGTATTGTTTTAACTGATCGCAGTGCATCATAAGTCATCATACACACCTTCTAGAAAAAAATAGTCAATCAGTAAAAATGTTAAGTCGAAAAAATTTATTGATTTTAACCCTACTTGCATCAACAGCTATTTCGAACATCGTGGGACAGGTTTTTTTTTCTTTTTAACGATATGCAACTTTTGAACAATTTATATTTCAACAAATGATACTTAATTGTTATTTGATTAATTATATAATAAAAAGGTTGATATCCCGACACTAGTTCCAGCCAGCCCATTCAATCCAAATGACGATGCGCAAAAACTTAGGAACGCAATGTCTGGTTTAGGGACAGATGAGCAGGCAATCGTTGACATTCTCTGCCGTCGAGCTGCCTCTCAAAGAGCCGAAATTGCATCGACTTACGAATCCTTATATGGCCGAGTAATATAATTTATTCATTTAGAGAATATAGTTAAACATTATTATTTATTTATAACATAGACTTTAGAGAGGGATCTTAATAGTGAATTGAATGGTGAACTACTGCAATTCACCGTTAGTCTTACGTATTCAATGAGCGAATATATGGCAAGAGAACTTCATGGAACCATGTTTGCTCCAGGGACGGATGAGGCTTCCTTATCTGAAATTCTGATCAGTCGAAAAAGTGCAGAAATGGAAGATATTAGAAATGATTTCTATCGCAGTAAGTTTGTTATACCAATAACGTGACTTTCCTAAATTAAATTATAATGCAAAGTATTCATATTTTTAAATGGTTCATTCTTTTAATAAATGTATAGTTTATGGATTCTATTTGGTTGATATGATTCGAGGCGATACAGCAGGAAGTATGGAATCCCTAATGGTTGCCATGGCTGAGGTAGGTCTTATTATTTTTAAATAATACAAACTGGTTGTGTAATTAATGTTTTAAACGATTTTAAGGGAAGCAGAGATGACGGCAATCAAATAGATCCTGCCTTAGTTCAATCTGATGTTACTAGGCTCTATAATGCAGGTAAAAGTTAATAATAAAGCTCGTAATCTCATTAGAATTCATCATTTCAAATTAATTTCAAAGGCCAAGGTCTAGTTGATGATACTGATGAAGCGGAATTCGTTGCCATCTTTAGCGAGAGAAATTACCCTCATTTGGTGAACATGTCCGAAGAGTACAAACTGATACACTTTTACAGCTTAGACTACATCATCGATATGGAGTTTACTGGAGATATTCGAAACGCTCTTATAACCATCTGTATATATAAAATCATTTGTTTATAGCTTCTTTTTTAAATGTTAAATAGTAAGTTAATTCATATATATTATTTAGTGGAATATGCACGTAGCAAAGAGAATTATTTTTCTAAGCGTCTGAGGTCGTCTACCCTTCCACCAACCAGCACGGACGAGACGGCTTTGAATCGGCAAATCATTAGTCGCTGCGAAACAGATTTAGGAAATATTAAAATCGAATATGAAGCTGAATATGGCCATTCTTTGACTAGTGATGTCTCTGTGAGTTATTGAATAGCTTTCCCAATTTTATGACATAATACTAATTAGATAATATTTCTTTCAGGCCGACACTGTTGGCGTATACCGCAGCGGCCTCTTGATCCTCATTGGCTAAATATTTTACAATTTATACTATGGATAAACAAGAGATATACATGCACAATATTGACTTTGGAGAAATAAATAAACAGCAAATGAATAACAATTATTTTTATTTTATAAGAGTAAACTAAGATGAATTTTTAAGAGACGAGAGCTTTTCATTGGCTGATGCGAGACATATTATCGATAATCCACCTGAAGTCTAAGGCCACGGTACTTTTTTATATAAAAAGTCAATAATAAACAGATGATAAAAAGATTTAAGACGATCCAGGAACAGGAAGACGACTTGCTCTCAAAACAAAAGTACTAGCTTTGAGCCAGATTATCTTATGTAGCTGCCCACATCGAGCTCGTCTACTGATAAACAGATTAAAATAATATTAACAATTTTGGTAAAGAAGACTATCAAATTATTCGCTTACGATTCACCGAGTTGGAAGAATGGCGTATTTCATCAACATTTTGGCGATCTTTGCTGCTGTTGTTGCAGTGGGTACAGCAGTAAGTTTGCTAGCTTATTATTCTTTAATATTTTAAACATTATGAAAGTCGATTTAATTTGTAAAATAGTTGGATATCCCAACGATGTATCCAGTAGATCCATTCAATCCCCGTGAAGATGCCCAACGATTGAGAGATGCCATAACAGGTTTCGGCACGGATGAGAGCGCCATTATCGACGTACTTTGTCGTCGACCGGCGGACCAGCGCGTCATCATCACCGAAACTTACAACGATGCATTCGGCCGAGTAAATAAACTATAGTACACCCATCTTTCATATTATCGAATAGGCTACTAATTCATATTCTTCTTAAGGATTTAATCAGAGATTTAAACAATGAATTGCTCCCTGGAGTCTTCGAAGATTTAGCTTTGACTCTGCCGCTTCCGATGGCTCTATATTTAGCCAACGAGCTGTACGACGCCATGTTCTTATTTTCATCTAATGAAGTCGTTTTAACTGAAATTCTGATGACTAGAAGTAACGAGGAATTGGATGAAATCAGACTTGAATATTTCAAAAGTATATAAAAGCTAATATAATACAATAATAAATTCGCAACATAAATGAAACTGAAATTATAGAGCACGGATATGAGCTTATCGACGATATTCGAGACAACTTTTCACTTGGTTTGGAAGAAATCTTTGTATCAATGGCTCAGGTATTACCTAAAGCATTCTAGTTTAATTATAAATGAATTCTACGATTGAGTTTGTAAAAATTAGGGACTTAGAGATGAAAGTACTATAGTGGACCCTCAAATGGTCGTTGACGATGCTAGGGATCTCTACCTAGCAGGTAAAAAGAAATAATAATCCAATCAAAATATATAATTGTTTAATAGATTTTATTATTTAAATATTACAGGTCAAAGCAGACCAGGGGCTGATGAACCAACTTTCGCCCTAATTTTTAGCCTCAGAAGTTTCCCTCATTTATCGGCCCTTGAAGAAGTTTACGAGATTAACTATGAGGCGCCTCTTCGATTGGTTATCGAAGATGAATTCAGTGGAGGATTCCGTGATGCTCTAATTGCCCATCGTAAGCGTTATTCTATCCACAACATTACCATACTAAAATATGTTAATAATAAAATTAAATTTAGTTGATTATACCGAGAACAAAGAGGAATTCTTCTCAAAGAAACTCTACGAAACGATTGCTCCGATAACTGGGACGGATGAGAAGTCTCTAAATCGCATCCTTCTCAGTCGTTGTGAAATTGATTTGGAAAATATTAAAAATGAATACGAAAGGATTTTTGGAAAATCGCTCAGAAACGCTGTGGCGGTATAAACTATACCTCTTTATAATATTTTGATAGATTTATTTTTATTGTTTCATTCCATTGATTTCATATAGGATGACACTTCTGGCCCTCATGAAGAAGCACTTGTAACCATTATTGACCCATAAAATCAATGCATAAAACTCAGAAAACAGCACCTTATCAAACATTAATAGAATTTAGAAAAGTATTACAACGATTTCAAAATAGAATTCCAAAATTGGGTGTCTTTCTTAAATTGGGTGTGAAGTGTGAATAATACACTAGACTATAGTTAAGCAAAAAATAGTAGGAAGATTTAGTTTATTTTTCTATATTGGAGTTCTTTTGTAAAAAAAGGAAAAATGTGAATTAAACCGTTCATTTATGTTTTATGTAACCGCCCAATTTAAGCCAGCCAAAATCAAAATCTTTAAACATTATAATACATTTAATTAGAAACATTAAATGCATTATAAATCGGAGTAAGTATTTTTAGGGATACAGCTCACGACGTAGATGTAACGGTGTAGATCACGATTCGTGACCTGGAATCCATATCAACTGTCGTTATACACTTATACTGAACGTCGACCAGGTGCTGCGCCATGAAATATTTATCAGGAATCCCCACTAAAACTTTATCTCTCCATCACCAATTATCTGGATGCATTAAAAATATAGAATCAGTCTACTTTGGGGGTCAATCAAGCGATGATATACAAAAATCGTGCAAAAATCATACAAAAATGTGTTCGTGAGCAGGAATTACGGCTTTTCTCTTTTTTAAAAATCTTGGTGGCAGGCGGGGGAGATCGAGACATCTAACGGTTAAATTTAATTTTACGGTTGATTCTTATCTAGCAAAGTGTTTGCTCACCGGCTCACCCCGGCCGGAAAACAAAACATGTCGGCTGACAATAAATATTAATATTATCTTTCAAACGGGGCCACGTATGGTAATCAGTAATCACTTGTCGAATTTTTTTATCATATAGTTTTTGTTGAGGATACTCTCCAGTAACGGATAGCCCGTCAAGGTGGTGAGAAAATATACTTTCGACCGTGGCTATTGTAACAAAGCAGAACGTATACAGTTAGTTGACATTCTACTTTTATTGTGTTGATGAAAAACGCAGGCTAATGGATATATTTATCATAATAAAGTACTTCAAGAGAAAACTTATCGCCCACCAGAAAATCTTATTACGTTTATTGGGTCTCATCTTACTGGTATTACTCATAACGTACAATTACATGACTTCAACCGTGTATTTAAAACGAGTAAGTGCATCATTTCATAGGCTGTTAGTTATTAATAGGCGGGGATTTTCCCGAGAAAAGTGGGGGGGGGGGGGATTTTACCATTCATTATACTAATTTATTACACCCATATTATCAACCAAATATTATAGGTAAGTTTTGGGAAATCCCACCGTGTAAACAAGTTTTCGTTTTCATTTGGTTAAAATTGGGTTTATGGGGGAAATAAAAAGGGGGGGGGGGAGGAGTTAAGCACCGCAGAATACCTTGTTTATCGATTTACTTAATATTTTTTTCTTCTAAAATTAGAACACTTTTTGATTTCTCTCTTTATAAAGTTAGACCCTAAAGTCACTATTCATCAACCAGAAAGAGGGCGATGTTGCACAAGTGCCACAAGCGTCAGAGACGTCTGCGGGAGAACGGACTGCATCTGGCCGTGCTCGACTCCAGCTCCACTCGGAGACGACCGCTACTTCGGCGGGTCCGTCGACAAGGCTTTCTTCGTAGAAACAGCAGGTCACATAACGACAAACTACCGTCAAACCTGCGCCGTCGAGTCGCTAGCTAAAATAAATCCAAACCTAACTGTCCATCTACTGATGACAGCCGAGCCCAACATGACCTCTCCTACGATGAAGCTCCTGGTTGACAACTATCCCAACATTCGGATAACTCACATCCGATTGGGAGACTTCATTTACGGCACTCCTTACGAACATTGGTACTTTTGCACGAATTGGAATCGAGGCTGGTTCGCGGTCTCCCATTTGAGTGATGGAATGCGCTTTCTATCCCTATTCAAATTCGGAGGATACTACTTCGACTTGGATGTGATCTCCGTTAAACCTGTTACGAGTTATCGTAATTTCTTAGTCAACGAAGGATTTTACAAACTTGGCAGTGCTGTGATACATGCCGATTATCAGCATCCAATAATGAAAGAGATTGTGGAAAGCTTTCATTCTGAATACAAGTAAGTTTTGTTTACCGCTTAGAGAAATGAATCAAATATGAATTTAATTATTATTTTAGATGGTACAATTGGCCTCACAACGGGCCTGATTTAGTTACCCGTGTTTTAGCTTCCTGGTGTGGCCAGGATAGCGTCTCGTGGATGACACCTGCACGCTGCAAAGGGTTCAAAATCCTGCCGTATAAATCCTTCTACCCAATCAGATATCTTTTCTGGCGAAGTTATTTCTCCAACCGTGATGAGAGTGATCACCCCGATTGGGGTGATGAGACCATTGGGGCTCATGTTTGGAATAGTTTCAGCGCCAATATTCCAGTCCGAAAATCATCTAATCAGTACTACACTCAGATTGCTAAAACATCCTGCCCAAAAACATTTCAATCAGCACCTCCAGAATTTTGATATTCTAATTTGCATGGTTGTGAGAAGATTATTACACATGCAATAGTCGACCACAATCTCATTTTTAATTAAAGCATGAAATGGAATCGACCAGTTTGTCGGCTGGTTTACCAAAATTGCTTGGGTTAGGATGGGTTTGGTCTAAAGCTAGGGTTCGGTACTCATACCAACCCAGCGTGTTTGAAAGCGAGCTTTGCTATCTTAAACATATAGCTAGTCATATGAGTAGGTATTAAATTCTTATCAGCTTGAAACTCAATAGGTTTTTTTTAACTATTAGTACATACAATAAGGATTTAGGATGTAACTTATTAATTTTTTATGATCGGCCTTAATCAAATAGTGAATTACAACAGGAAAACCAATTAACCAAGAAAACAATCGTATAAATATAGAGGAAACTAATTTACTGCAGTAAACGATAATGATCCGAAAGCTTTTAAACACAGGAAAGGCCCGATAATACATATTTTTCGAAATTCAAATAACGTTATATACTTGGTTGTCGCAGAAGACGATGACAAATTGACAAAAGAGTCTTCTGCGACCCGAAAGGGGGAGATTCTAAATGGGATAGCAGTAAAAAAATCCGCGCGTCTCTGTCTGTCTGTCACTTTATTTATTGCAACTTGGCAAGCGATAACTCAAGTTTTACACAACTGAATCTGACAAACTTGGTCTTGAAAAAAAGGTATTATTTTACAGATGCTACCGTTTAATTTTGGTTAAAAAATATTGAGTTAAAAATAATTAAATCATTTAAAATGTAATTAAAACATTATATTTAAATAGTGATATTTCACTAAAATCGACAAATAGGGCTCAAAAGATACAGAATTTTATTTTCTGTCTATTGGTAATTATGTTGAAAAAAATTGAGTTTAAGTTAATGCAATAAATTAAAATGTATTTAAAACTAGTGGTGGCGCTAGTGTCTACGCCCGCTTATGGAAATAAACGGTTGTAATGGAACTAAATATTTAATCTATCCACAGCTAATTTGCTGGCCGCAGGCCCGATTGATCTGACCTGTTTGCCGGCCACAGGCCCGACTGAACCGCTAAGTTTACCGGTTGCTTAACCGACCAATTTGCTGATTGAACTGTTAAGGCCACCGGTTTCTAAACCAACTTATTTGCCGGTCCGCCGTTTACCGGACGATGTAATCACTAATTTACCGGTCGTTTGGCCTATTAATTTGCCTTTTGTTACAACAACCAGATTGAGTTTCTTTTAAAGCTGATTCAGTGTAGCTGAATTACTCTTATCCTCCCGGCGAGCCACAAAGCGCGCTTTGCTATCTTATAATATATATATGATAGCAATTCATTTATAAGTAGGCGTGTACACTACCGGTACTGATGTAAGAACTTCAATTAATTGATAACTTTTTAAGGACCATTTTAGGGGGTAATGACCATTTGAAGTTTGGTTAAACGAAGTTTTGAATCCGGATGAAATGGAAGAACGAAAGAATTTTTTTTCTTGGATTTTTAGATTTTCCTCGGATTTTAAAATAAATTCCCAAGATCTGCTGTTGTTTCCATTATAGACCCACCCTTTTAGTTGGTTTGGTTTTAAACTGCAGATTGAGTTATTCAAAACTAAAAAAAAAAAGTTTTGAACCGACACTAACTTCATATTTGTGCAAAGAAATTAATTTTTTCTCAATTCCATCAAAATCTGGTACTCGTTATTCTGAAACCCTTCTCTAATTATAGTCCTAAACGTGGAAAGACTCCACAAAACTCATGCTGTCAGCCTAGCGCTTTGCTAAGCTTCCGGTATGAGTTAGTGCTTAATCAGTCGGAGAGAGCCAGAAAGGCACGTGAGTATCGCAGTAATTGATAGCGGCACATTTGGTCGGATAATTAGCAAGGCTATAGTTTCACCATTTCCGTCATTCACAGTCCCGTTCACTCGTCTTACCGGTACTTCATTCTTAAACATTAGGTACCGTCAAACCGGGTGGCTTTCGACAGAGCGGGTATATTAGACAAAAAAGGGAATTTATGTTTTGGGCTATAACTCGATTGAAAAACACGTTATCGAACTGGGAAATGTTCTATTTTGATCCTAATTCTTAAGACAATGGACACTCGACGATAAAACCAAGTTTCGTTCGAGTAACTTATAGGTTTTACTGCTTTAGCAAAGATCATCCAAGAAAAAAAAAATTGAAAACGTCAATTTACCCATAACTAGCTCATTTTTGGAAGTAGCCATGATATTCTGGTTTCATCTTAATGGCAGAATGTTTTACTTTGACATTTAAACTGAACTTAAACAGGATTTCCGGCTTTAAACCATATCCGGAGACGGTTTTGTAATGGAGAAAAAGCTACAGACTTGAGCTTTATGGATTCCGATAGAGCTCAGCAAGCCAATTTGAAATAATATTTTTATTTATTGAATAAACGTTTATTGGTAGGAGAAAAAAGTCCTTAAAATTGTGTTGAGGTTGCGTCGGGGGCTAGCGAGCCAACTGCACGGTAGTAAATGGCTAAAAAATGTTAAAAGAACAGTTCTTTAAAAATTTTAGTCAGAATTATTGGAAAAGTTGCTTGTGTATAAGACATGTGTGTACAATGCACTCCCTCAAAGTATTTTGTGATACTTATTAGGGTAATTAAGTTCTAAGTAGTGTTGATTTTGCATAAGAAATCCACTTGTCCAAAGTTACCCGACACGGGGGGTAAATTAAGACAGCACTTTCTAGTTCTCTAAGTTTTCAAAAAATATGGTAACGTCTAATGAAAAGACCAAAAATACCACCGTGTACACCGTGAAACACTCTATAATAGGTGCTTTTAATTTATTAATTTAATTTTTTAAATTTTTTAATCGGTCACTGGAAAGAAGTCATTCTGAAAAAAAAACAGCAAAAAATCGTCGTTTTTGTCCTAAGTTACCCGGTTTGACGGTACTAATATATATGGCAATGTAAAACAATACCATGGACTTGATAATCCATTGATCTATTTAGCCCGAAGGTTTTTCCCTCAATTTTTTATGATAGTGTTTAAAAGAGGTTATAGGAGAAAGATGTTCACTTTTAAGTCGTATTTATTCTTTAGGCAATTCGGTTGGGACTGACGATTACAATGTGAAACAATGCAAAAAAGCATTACAGTATACGTATTGTATTATTAGAATTAGAGTCATATTAAGCCCAGCAATTGCAACTAAATTGACAATGAAATGCACACCCACACGGTATACTCGGACACTCGGTACATTTGGTACCAGAATAACCAGATGCAGTCGTTACATTTTGGAAAAATAAATCTCGTAAAGGGGACTACCGAGACATCTAGCACTCGACATTAAAACTACGTCTTTGATCAGCCCCAGGTTTTTAAAAGTAGAATATATAGTGTACAAAGATGTTTGCATTTTAAAAGAAGATGTTGTAAGATGGTGAATTCAGAAAGAAAGATGACCACCAGACCACGGTAATAGTAATTTATCTATAAATAATCATCATCGTCAGTTACGAGAGATGATCAAGGAAATTTCGTAAAAGCACAATACTTTTTAGTCACGAACATATGGGGTGATGCCATCTAACAAAGAGAGAATTTCAGTACAATATTTGGTTGAATGTCATCGCTTACGATTTTTCATCTTTAATATTAAGTATTGTACGAGCACGGCCGAAATATCAGCCGGGCGCTACTGCACTTGGACTCCGGCCAACTTTGACGGGTCGGCCGGTGAAGAGGGACCCAAGTCGGAATTATAGTCGGAGAGGTAGGATCTTCGAGGGCAGTGCGGAGAAGTGTCTCTAAAAAGTTTTTGAACCTCCTGTGGTTGTTTGACGGAAAGTTGTCGTCCGGACTCCGGGACCGGGTGACCCCACTTTCCTGCCGGGGTTTGGATGATCCAAACACCGGCACAAATGTAGGGTCACCCGGCAAAACGATATTAAAATTATATCGTTACGATGTCTAATAGACATCTCTCCGACATCTCCACGACATCATAGTGACGTATTTATCAAACATGAAAAATATATCGAATAAATATCGATGTGCTACCTGGGTACCTACTGCACCAGATGCGATTGGAAACTCTCAAAAAGATGCAGTGGTGAAGCTACTGATAGACTGGAGGTTGGAACAAAATACAATTGGTATTGTATTCGACGCCACTGCGATCAACACCGAAGTACGAAGTGGATGTGCTGTATTGTTAGAGAAGGAGTTCAAGAAACCTTTTTTATGGTCAGCGTGTCGACACCACGTAAATGAGCTCCATATTAGGCACGTTTAGGATGCTGTAGCAGGGCAATCAAACTCTCCGATAGAACCTTTTTTGAAAAGATTCCAACAGCAGTGGCTTACCATCGATATCTGTCCAGATGATCTGGTCTTTTTTGACCCAACAAAAGTGTAATCCTTCATGAGTGGTTAGTTTTTTTCAAGTATAAATCGTTTACTCTATTAAACAAATATTAATTTTATAAGATGAGGCCTAACATACTCTTGATTGGGGACTCAAATGCCTTGAAAGTGACTCCCCACCTAGCACAGACTTTGCCAATTTCTAACCAATCCTTGATCTGGTAAAAAAAGTGTAACCAAGAACTTTTTTACGCCTAGGATATTTATCAAACCATTACCAGCTAACAAGGAACTTGCCAATTTGTGACCTGTTTCTAACCTGGCAGGAAAGTCGGTTTTGTTGCCAATGGTCATGAATTGGCAGTGGGCACTTCATTAAAGTGTAGTCCCAAACTATGCTTTTACATTGATTTTCTATGCTTCTCTCATAACCTTGATGTAAATATTCTGATTTAAAATGAAATTTGACCAATTCGTTACCAGGTCATAACCTGGCAACTTGAGGTTAAGTTTTAATTTTTTAAATCATTTAAAATATTTAAATTATTTATATTTACTGAATAATGATTACAATGTATTATGGTATAACAAAATTAAAATTTAAGCTTATTTTGAATAAAAACGACAAGAAACTGATTATTTGAAGTAAGAGCTCTTAAAATTCGACTTAATTTTAAGGTAATTAAGAATATATTTGGCAACAATGGTGTCCTACAATAATTGTATAATGAACTTTGTAATAATTAATTTCCCCTTCATTTTGATATATTAATCATCAATGTTCCTTTGTAAAATGCTTTTTCAAACACCAACGCTGTCTGTAGCAAGTGTTTACGGGTATATAAAGGCAGACGACAACACACTTTAGTAAGGAAACAGGACGCCTACAAGTCACCTGCTGGAGTACAATGATGACCGAATCTACCGGCGGCAGCAAGCATCAAGCGTAGTAAAGAAGAGTAAAGATGAACGGAGAGAGAAAAGTGTATGTGAGGGCCAAGTTGAGATTCAATTTTCGGCTTTAAATCTGCTTTGACCAAATTGTGTCTTATGGTCGCAAATTGGGGGCGGCAATAGGTATGAAAAAAAATAATGTCCAGGTTATAACCGGCTGAATGTAACCTGGTAAATTCTGATCATGTTCAGGTTAGGACCTGGCAACATGGCGTGCTAGGTGGGTCTTTTTCAAGAGAAAATTACAGGGAACTGATTGAACTAACTGTATTTTTCCTAAGTGGAAATATACCAATAAGAAGAAGTGGCCATCATTTCCAGTTTTGAAAACCTGGAGCGCACCACCGTGCTCGGTTTATGCATAACGAGATTTAATTTTTGAAGATGTACAGTACATGCTCTCCAACCGATTTGAAATGAGCGAAAGGGAACTTGAACATATTGAACGAATGGCGCTCTATATAGGTTATTCAAATATTCATTTTGATATAATTAAATAAGCTAGCCAATTTATTTAATACAAATAAAATGCAGGAGTATTCCATAGTAAATCTTTTTTGAGATCAAGGTTGTCGGTTAGTGCCCCTTTAAACGACTACAAATTCATGAAAACTATGAACAATTACAGGTAACGCGAAATACTTTTATTTCTTCCAATTAACTATGAACAATTACAGGTAACGCGAAATACTTTTATTTCTTCCAATTAACCAGTTGAATAACAATTTATTTAACTAATATTTAATTGAAATGTAGAGAAGATGATCTCAATATTGCTAATGCTGCTCTTGTTTCATGCAAACGGCATCTTTCGTAATATCTCACCGAGGAGCTAATTACATTCGTCATCTTTGATGAAGAATTGAGAGAACATCATCTACTGGCCAAAAAATTGTGAGAAACTCCTCGACCAAAATCCTTTTTACCAGGCAAACCCAAATTCCCGGTTATTGATGGCAACCTACCTCCGCATTGGCGTCCTTTATTGGACCAAGGTCCTGGCTCGTATTCACATTGTTGGGTCTGAATGGACCTCAAGAATGGCTTCAATTATCAATTTATGCTGTCAAATGTTGGTCCCTATTTCAAGATTACTGGACAGCTCGTGACTATTTGGTAAAATTAGAAGTTGTCAATGATTCCGCGGAGCACGGAATCAAGCTTATAACCGATTTCAAAGACATGGCAATTGATGAAGAGCAGAGGCAATGTGTGCTACAAGTTGTAGAATTTCATAGTCAAAATGTTAAATCTTTGCGGAAAGATGACCTAGCTAAGTTATCATCACGTACCAACTGAATTGCGGCTCTGTATTCACTCTCCGAATTGCAAATTCTGTATTCATCATGTATTAATGTCCTTCTGAAATACAAACTAAGATAATCAATACTATTCACGTTTTAGGGCATATTAGATTTTTTTAAAATAAAACATGATAGAACTGACCCATTTAATTGAAATTTGGTGTGTGAGTTTCTAATATGTTAAAGTACTTATGTTTAAAATTTAAATCACGTAGAATTAGATGGGAAGGAGTTATGTAACAAAAATGCGTCATCAATACTAAAAAAATTGGTTATTTCTAAGTTTTACGAAAGAAGAGCGCACCCTAGAAATGAAAGGATTTTCCTGATTTTTTTACATGTTTTTTTTTGGCCGAATTTTTCTGAATCAAAAACGATTAGATAATAATTAATTATTGATTAAAAACATGGTTTTTCATGTGTTTTTTTTAAAGCACGCGCCCTAATTTTTTTCTCAAAATAAAATTTACACGTTAGTTTCAATGTATTTTGCACCACATAATCAAACACCAATTTAAAAAAAAGTTGATGTAAAAATGGGACACCCTAACGGTCCTGTAAACTGTATTTATCCATTACCAATAATCAGGAATGCATTAAAATCTGAATCGGTCTATTTTGGGGGTCAATCATGCGTTGATAAAAAATCTTCAATCTAAAAATCATCAGTGAAATAGAATTCGTGAGCAGGAATTACCACTTTTCTCTTGGGGATAAAAACAATCGCTAGAAAACGAAATCTTAGTATGGAAGGAGAGAGAGAACGAGCCATCAAACTGTGACGGTAGTCAGGTCAACGATTCTTCATCTCTTTTTATTATTATTCCACGGCGAGACAGGGTTTCTCGATTCTATATTCACCTCCCCCTGTTCTCTATATTTCCCCCCTCTATTCACCCGTTTACTCTCTTTACTCTCTCCCATCAGTCGTTCACGAGTCGAGCCACTGTCAAGGTTCGCAACATCTCGTCTCACCGTCGGCTCATCACGAGCATTTTCTCTCTCTTTATCGAGAATTTAATCGTGTAACCTTGCGCCAAACTCAAGACTTGTCGTTTTTCGTGCCTCATTTGTGTATATCATCAGTGCTTTTCGTGTCAATTACATCGCTTTAACTCGGACTACGTCTCGATCATTCTTACTGCGTAATTACACTCAACGTGCGCATCATCATCGTATCCCATCTCTCTTTTTCGTTAGTGCTGGGATCGTCATCCCGTAACACTAGCGGTTAAAATTAATCTTGCGGTTGAATCTTATCATTTGCTCACCGGCTCACCCCGGCTGGAAAACAAAAACATGTCGGCTGACAAAAGATGTTTAGTATTATCTTTCGAATGAGGCCATGTGCGATAATCAATAATCACTAGTCAATTTTTTCATCATAGTCATTCATTTTTTATCACAGTTTTTGTTGAGGGTACTCTCGAGTAAGAGATCGCCCGTCAAGGTGCTGAAAAATACTTACGACGGGTACTGTAACAAAACAGCACGTATAAATTTAGTTGATTCTTACTTAACTTTACGTTAAAAAACGCTGGCTAATGGATATATTTATCATAATAAAGTACTTAAAGAGAAAACTTGTAGCCCACCAGAAAATCTTATTATGGACCTTGTGCCTCATCTTAGTGACATTGCTCATCACGTATAATTATATGACTTCAAATGTGTATTTAAAACGAGTAAGTGAATCATTTCTTGTCTGTAGCTATTAGAAGGCGGGGACTTTTCCGATGGGGGGGGGGGGGGCATTCATTAGATACCTTGGAAGTTGCTCAATATGCAAGCACAGTTCGAAATTACCATGCAATCATTTACGAGTAAACTTTTCTTAGGCTTTAGAGATTTGTATTTATATTTATCCATATAAAATATAACTTTGACTAGAAAAAAAGAACACAGAGTTGTCAGCTCTCATTTGCTTTATATAGTGATGTTCCTTGATTTACCCATTTATTGCACCCATATTATCAACTAAGAGTGATATCTAAAAATAACCATATAACCATTTACGAGTAAACTTAAAGGAATAAAGCGAACAAAAACTTTGGAAATAAAGCGATGGTCCTTGATTCACTAATTTATTGCACCCATATTATCAACCAAGTATTATCGATAAATGTTGGTCTTACAAACGCATTTTCTCAGTAATTGCTAATATCACGGAAAACCATATGTATCGATTTACACATTACTTTTTTACATTGATTTTCCTCTAAAATTAGATTTCTCTCATGTTAAAGTTAGACCCTAAAGTCACTATCCATCAACCAGAACGAGGGAGATGCTGCACAAGCGCCACAAGCGGCAAAGACGTCTGCGGGAGGACGGACTGCACCTGGCCGTGCTCGACTCCAGCTCCACTCGGAGACGACCGCTACTTCGGTGGGTCCGTCGACAAGGCCTTCTTTGTTGAGACAGCAGGTCACATAACGACGAACTACCGCCAAACCTGCGCCGTCGAGTCCTTAGCCAAAATTAATCCAAACTTAACTGTCCATCTACTGATGACAGCCGAGCCCGATATGACCTCTCCTACAATGAAGCTCCTGGTTGACAACTATCCCAACATTCGGATAACTCAGATCCGATTGGGAGACTTCATTTACGGCACTCCTTACGAGCACTGGTACTTTTGCACGGATTGGAATAGGGGTTGGTACGCGGTCTCCCATTTGAGTGATGGAATGCGCTTCCTATCCGTTTTCAAATTCGGAGGATACTACTTTGACCTGGATGTAATAGCCATGAAACCTGTTACGAGTTACCGTAATTTTTTAGTTTATGAAGGATTTGACAAGCTTGGTAGCGCTGTGATACATGCCGATTATCAACATCCTGTAATGAAAGAGATTGTGGAAAGATTTCCCTCTGAATACATGTAATGAAATTTTATCATTTACTGCTTAGAGAATTGAAGTAAATGTTGATTCAATTATTATTTTATTAAATCCAGATGGTACAATTGGCCTCACAACGGGCCTGATTTAGTAACCCGCGTTTTAGCTTCCTGGTGTGGCCAGGATACCATCTCCTGGATGACACCTGCCCGCTGCAAAGGCTTCAAAATCCTGCCGTATAAAACTTTCTACCCAATACGATATCTTTACTGGGAAGATTATTTTTTCAACCGAGATGAAAGTGATCACCCCGATTGGGGCGAGAAGACGATTGGGGCTCACGTGTGGAACAGTTTCAGCGCCAATATTCCAGTCCGAAAATCATCTAATCAATACTACACGCAAATCGCTAAAACTTCTTGTCCAATAACATTTCAATCGGCACCTCCAGAATTTTGATATTGATGAAACAATAATATAAAGAAATGCTATTATGTGAGAAAATTAATAAGAGAAAACTAATAATAGACAAATATCGCTTTTGAAGCGAAGCGGAACAAACCAGTTTACCAGATGCTTTACTGCACAACTTATTATTATTATTTTTTAAACTAGCAGATTTTCTGGATTAAAAATGTATGTATATATATAATTTTTTTAAAGGATTTTTGGACAGATATTTTTGGGCGTAAAAAGATTTTTTTTGACTCGACAATTTCTTAGCTTAGACATGGTTAAGAGCAACTTATTAAAAGTCTCAACAGGTAGTTTTAATTCGTCTACCAAACGTTTAAATCAAATAAAATAATGAGATTCATCCTCGCTTTCCATAGACTGTATACCTTTTAGTATGAAAATGATCGTTTCAAGGGCATGCCCGAAAAACACGCACAAAAAAAAAGTTCAAAGGGTTCTTTGCCGATCTGTTTGCCGGCTTTTATACCGACTACTTTGCCGACTGCATGCCCGATATATCCAACCAGTTTCCCAGCCAATTCAACAGTCATTTGTCCGTCCCATTTATCAACCAGTTTGCCACCTACTTTACTGACTAACTTGTCGGCCGTTTTACCATGTGTCTTGTCATAAAGTTGATTCAGTGAAACTGATTACTCATATCAACCCGGTAAGCTTCTTAGCGCTCTTTGCTATATCTTATATACTTATTGATTATGTTAGTATTGCAACCTTCAGTGCTGGCTTTTATAGTAAGTAAACAATGGTGGTTGAAGAATTGAGTACAGAAAACCGCCTGGTAAAGCGACCCTCATGCTTGAGCAAGTAATTGGTTGCTGTTATTATTATTTTGGAGGTTTATCATCATTTCATCAGTCAGAGAGAGTTATAAAGACTTCTGAGCATCGCAGTAATTATGATAGCGGCACATTTGCTGGTCGGAATATCAGCGAAACTGTAATTTCATTCATTCACATTTCACAGTTCCGCTCACTTGCTCTTACCGAAATGTAATAATTAAATATCAGGTATTAATTTACATAACATTGCATAACGATAATATAATAATTAACTTGATAAACCATTGTACTATTTAGCCAAAATGTTTTTCTTTCCAAACTTTGATGGTAACTCACTGGCTTCAGTGATAAATTTCCACTTAGAAAAGCGCATAATCAGTAACAAAGACAGCCATCTTGGACTTATTGCCCAAAGACGTTTTTATTAGCACTTTCAGAATTAATATTGTAACATTTAAAATTACAACATGTCGACATGTTTTCGCAATTCTTGGCCATTTTTAAAACGTAGTTATTTCTATAAACTATTAGGTTTCTTAATGAGGAAATAAACCATCATACCGAAGAAATAAAAATAATTTTCAAGTGAAAAATTATAATATTAAATCAAACAGCATAGTAGGAGAGCGAGTAATAAAAAAATGACGGAAAAGATGGATAATCCGAATTTTTTTTCAAATGGCGCGCATATTTTTGCTCCAGGTTGCCATAGCAACCATTGTGGCGTTGTCTGCTACAGTGCTTCTACATCAAGATATCTGTTTACATTTTTTTCGTCCCTTCTCTTCAACTTTTTTCAGTAATTGGTGAGCATCAGTGAATGATTACGGAATTTCGTTGTATTAGATAGTTAGTCTAAGCTCCCTAATTTATATTTCATAAATTTTTCCTTCATAATATTGTTTATTTAAACATTTTTTAAAGATTTTACTTGGGATGGTTCAAGTCTGTTGTGTGGTGGGTTGCCCCAACAAAGGAGGACGAAAAGCCACCAAAGCCCGAATGTTTTCCATTCCATCTGTTATTACTCATCAAGGTGATGAAATGAGACAGATTACTTTGAGGAGGAGGATGAGGTGGCTGAAAAATATCAATCGTGCAGACATGGTAGAAATGACTCCATCAACAAGGACTTCACATCGTGTTTGTGCCCAACATTTCATCTCAGGCATGTACATATGGGCATAATTTGTATGTATAAAAAATAACTATTACTCATTATAATTACAGGTGCTCCTAGCTATGTGATGAAGCAGGAAGATCCTGACTGGGCTCCCACTCAAAATATGGGGCACAACAGAATCAAAGTAGATTCACCATATAAAGCTCAAGCCAAAAAGGAGAGACACGAACGTTTAATACGTAGAAAAACTCGTCCTGCTCCTTGTGAAATTATTAAGCCCCAAATTGCAGTTGGCGACGTCGATCCTTTGGAAATAACGCGTAACAACACTCCCATTCCATCTCCCGAAAGGTATTTAATTAATTAATTAAATATAAAATGTATAGTAGCGCTAATTTTATCTATAATTATACAGTTCACAAACGGATGAAGACGATTTGGTGAATATGGATATCGAAGAACTGAGATTCCATTTGAGAGAATCAAGAAAACAAACCAGCAAACAAGTTCGACTGAAAGAATTTAAAAAACAAATCAGCGAACAGGCTGCTTCCTTGGTCGAGAAGGACAAGAAGATAGAAGAGCTTACAATTCAATTGAAAGCCTCTAATCAACGACGTGATGAGCTGCGAGTTGAAGTTGCCACATTGAAATCTCGCTCATTAAATTTCAAATTTAATCCTGCTCTTTTCTTTTCATAAATAAATGACGCACTTTCATTATCTATTGGTACATTGTTTATTGATAAAACATCGTCTACAACTGATAAAAATCTATATTAAATCTAGGTCTATATCATCAGTTTTACACTGAAGAGTATACCAATATGGCGTATAATTTCATCAATTTAATTGTGATTTTCATCACCATCTTCTCTGCAATTAAAGCAGTAATTATATCTCATTTAAAATTAATTTAAAAATTAGATGTTAATAGATGGTATTTAATTAGGCAGATATCCCAACTTTGTACCCAGTTGACCCTTTCAATCCTCGTGAAGATGCCCAGCGATTGAGAGATGCCATGTCCGGTTTTGGCACGGATGAGAGCGCCATCATCGACGTCCTTTGCCGTCGACCTGCGTTCCAGCGGGTGACGATTACTGACACTTATAACAGCCAATTCAGTCGAGTATATATTTGAATAGATTTCTATTATAGAAAATAAAGTAATGAAGACTGTTTTATTAAGGATTTACTGGCGGATTTAGAGGATGAATTGGTTACTGGAGCATTTGAAACTTTGGCTCTATCATTGCCACTTTCTATGGCTAAATTCTTGGCTATCGAATTATATGATGCCATGTTTTTATTGGCATCGAATGAACTTACATTAACTGAGGTTCTATTGAGCAGAAATAATATGGAATTGGAGCAAATCAGGCTTGAATATCTGAGAAGTATAATTAACGAATTACGCGTTTTTATCGAAGTTTAATTTTCTATTCTTTTCCAGAATATGGACATGAACTGATTGATGATATTCGAGATAATTTCTCTTTGGGTTTGGAAGAAATGTTTGTCACTATGGCTCAGGGTTTGAGGGATGAAAGTTCTATTGTAGATCCGCAACTCGTTGTCGACGATGCTAGAGATCTTTACCTCTCAGGTAAAAACTAATTTTATGTACTAATTATTACTTAACTAATAATTAAATTGTATAGCTCAAGGTAGACCAGGGTCTGATGAACCAAGTTTCGCTCTTATTTTCAGTCTACGAAGTTTCGTTCATTTACTATCTATCGAAGAAGTTTATTTGATCAATTACCAAGTGCCGCTGAGAATTGTTATTGAGGATGAATTTATTGGAGCATTTCGTGACTCTTTATTAGCTCATCGTGAGTCGACCAAATTTTTTTTCAAATTCTCTAATTTTAAATTAATATTTATTTTAAATTATTCAGTTGATTATGCCAATAATAAAGCGGATTACTTTGCCAGAAGATTGTACTCTACGATCGCCGGAACCGGGACGGATGAAAAAGCTCTCAACCGACAAATTCTAAGTCGCTGTGAAATTGATTTAGAAAATATTAAAAGTGAATACGAAAAAATCTTCCTGACAACCCTTCGCAACGCCGTGGCGGTACATATCTACATAAACTTTAATTATTTAAATGATAATCCAATTAAATGTTACTTAGGACGACACTACTGGCCCTCACGAGGAAGCCCTATTGACTTTGATCAACTAAACTGAGTTTCAAATTAGTAGAAGTAGAATCAAATAAATCGAATCAATTTAAATAATTAATAGTAATACACAATTTAGCTATCCAAACGACAAAGAGGTGTATTTTATTTTTCTCCTACATCTTTTTTAAATTGGGGAAAAAGTTTGCACCCACTACAACAAAAACCCATTGGATCATCATGATTTATAAATGTGTATAAGAATTCATTTTCTTCATTACAAGGATCCTCTTACATATAAGCGTCTGTAAATTCAAATAATAATTAATAAATAATTTTTAAACAATTTTTTATCAAATAACTTACTAGTGCTCTGTCTACACTGCCTAAGAGCCTCGTTAAATCCTTCGCAAAGTGTCAAATCGCTCTGATTCTGAGAGCACTGCAAAAACTGCTTAATCTCCCAGGCGCAAGGGCCGGTAGGCTCTTGAGGCCCGGCCTGAGCGTACTGCTGCTGTTGAGGAGCTGCCTGGGCCGGTTGGGCGGCAGCAGCTTCGTTAGATGATCCACCACTGAACATGCCAGTAAGAGCGTGACCTGCAACATGGCCGATAGCCGATCCTACTGCGACACCACCGGCCGTAGCGGCCATTTGGGCGAACATGGAGGGCTGTTGGGGCATCTGCTGCATTGGGGCCGGTGGGTGGGCTTGGGGAGCGTGAGCAGGAACGCTCGGTGGAGGGGCAGCCCTGAAAATATAATAAAAATAATTAGGTTACATAATAATGCAATAAATTGGTGGAATATGCAAATTTTAGAGATTAGGTCATCAATATACCTCCTAAATGGTGGAGGTGATGCTCTGAATTTTTAGAAAAATGATAATGAATGTTATATAATGATGATGCAATAAACTAAATTGATGAAATTTTGATTTTGAGATGGTGGTGATTTTACCTGGCAGCGGGGGCTGGGGAGCGAGTGGGGGCAGCTCTGGATCTTCCTTGACGGGGCATGTTGACTTTTGATTTTAAATGCAATGGAACAGGAATCTGTAAATAATTAAAAATAATTAATTGTTATCAAGATTTAATGTCACATGTAGAGAAGTGAAATTATACAGGAAAATATCCAAACAAGAAGCTTGACAACAAATCACAAATAAATAGTAAAGTTGTTATGTAACAAGGGCACTTTTTGGTGGCTTTTTCGTGACTGATGCTGCAATCAATGGAGACAGCTCCTTACATGCGAAAAATCTTGGCAAAATTGCATAAATCTCGTTACGAAACTTACCAGCAGTGTGACGTGATGGTCAATGGCGATTTTCTAGAAAAACTAATTTTTTTAGTCTGTTCTAGATGTAGACGTTGCCAATTCTACTAATTGAATAAACATTCATCAAGCTATTAACAAATTTCATAAACTATATTCAATAAATTAAATACTAATTAAAATCTAATACAATTTTCAAAATTCTCTCTAAAAAGAAATTCATTTAAGAGAACTTGAATCACGCACTCAGTGGATTGCTGCCAAATTCACGCATGCGCAGTACCATCATAAACATACAGAGATGATATATCGATCGGCTTGGCACGCGGTACAAAGATTCGACCAAAAAAGCTTCAAGAAAGTCTTTTTATATCTACCGCATGATTTTCTCTCTATCGCAAAATAATTTGAGCCAATTTTTTTTTTAAGTGTAGGGGGCGTTGCGTGCTCTATACCATTCGATATCATCAAGAAAGTGCTGCATACAGTGTAATTCGAAACGTGGGCTTCTCTCATTTCTCTCTTGTTTTTGTTTTCATTCTCTCACGCGATTTTGTCGTCCAAGGGACTGTACAAGAAACCAGCAGTTCCCTCAGTGGTTGAGAGCTGGCAAGTCGCATCATATTCACGCTCGTAAAAAATATAGCTGAATCAGGAATCCCGCTCAACAAGCTTTTCCGGTGAGAATATGTAGTGCATTTTCTCTTTTTTGTGTATACAGGTGTGTTTTTGAATAGACAAAGGTGTCATTTCTGTTTCCTGTGGTATACGCCTTTGGATGAAGAAGAATATAGTCACACTTGGGTACATCCGCCGACTTCCTCCTATTTTGTCTTCCCTTGTTATGTGGGAAACATTGTGCGGTGAAGTAACGGAATTTAGTTTAAATAGAAATTTTGAGAGCAGTTTCGGAGCAGTTTCAGTGCAATTATAGAAATGTTAAGAAATTAATTTAAAGTAAAGAGCAATTTCGGAGCAACTTGAGAGCAATTCCCGGGCAGTTTCAGTGCAATTTCAAATTTAAATAGAATTTAATTTTCGAGAATTTTTCACGTAAAGTGCGTTTTCGGAGCAGTTTCAGTGCAGTTATAAAAATGTTAAGAAATTAATTTAAAGTAAAGAGCAATTTCGGAACAACTTAAGAGCTCTTCCAGAGCAATTTCAAATTTAAATAGAATTTAATTTTCGAGAAATTTTCACGTAAAGTGCATTTTCGGAGCAGTTTCAGAGCAATTATCACGAAAAGTGCAGTTTCGGAGCAATTCCAGTGCAGTTTCAAATTTCTCTCTTTTTAAATTTACAGGAAAAAATGGATCGGGAATATATCGGATTTGCGAGTTTGCCGGATCAGATCCACCGGAAAACGATTAAGAAGGGATTTGAGTTTACGTTGATGGTAGCCGGTGAGACGGGTCTCGGTAAATCCACTCTGGTTAACACGCTATTCTTGACGGATCTCTATCAAGATAGGATCGTCCCACCTGTCCATGGTTAGAAAAGATATAAAATTTGATCGATGGTCACGCAACTTCCTCATAACAATATTGTTACATAATAGAACGAGTGAGCAAGACGACAGCAATTCAAGTGCGGACAGCTGATATTGAGGAAATGGGAATCAAATTAAGATTGACCATTGTCGACACACCTGGTAATTACTATACTGTCCTTAATTAAATAAAGAGAAATTTTCTAATTAATTATATTTCAGGTTTTGGGGACGCCCTAAATTCCGAAGATTGCACTCAAGCTCTATCAGATTACATCGACGTTCAATTTAAAAAATATTTTCAGGATGAAAGTGGATTACACAGAAAATCCATTATCGATAACCGGGTTCACTGTTGTCTCTATTTTATCCCTCCATGGGGTCACGGGTATAAAATTTTTATTCATAAATCAATTAAAAATGAATTAAACTTTAATTTAAATTGCAGTTTGAGGATGTTGGATGTGGCGGCTATGCGAAAACTTCACAAGAAAGTGAATCTCGTTCCAGTTATCGCTAAATCTGATTCACTTACAACGACTGAATTGGCTCGATTTAAAGCTCAACTCCTTTCAGAGTTGAAACAATACGATATCCACGTTTATCAATTTCCTGAATGCGATCCGGATGAAGATGAAGCATTTAAGAAACAGGATAAAGAGTTGAAAGCGGCAGTTCCGTTTGCAGTTTCGGGTTCTTGCCAAATTTTAGAAGTTAACGGGCGCCGTTTCAGAGGCCGGATCTATCCATGGGGTGTCGTCGAAGGTATACTTGACAAGCCGAATAAAAGCGGCTTTTATATTCCTTTTCTTATTGGCATGGGAGCAGCCGCTTTTATTAGTCATTATGGAAACTATGATTATCGTATACACGAAGCTAAATAAAAGCGGCTGTTGAGGAATATATACCAAGCTAAATAAAAGCGGCGAATAAATTTTTTTTTTCTTATTAGAATTTTAAATTTATATTTTTATTGATAGTTGAAAGCCCATTGCATAGCGATTTGCAGAAACTGAGATCCATGCTCATCGAAACGCACCTAGCTGACCTCAGAGAACAGGTAAATATTTTTAAAAAGTCCTTGAATCACGCGATAGTTAAATAAATTTATTTAACAGACTCACGAAATACATTACGAAGCCTTTCGATCAGCTTGTATTACTCGATTGACCAGTGCTGCCGCTCAGCATCAACTCCAACCGCACCAGCAGAGGGAGCGAAAGTAATTTAAATTGATTAATTCAAAATATTACATCATTAACTATTTTTAAAAAATTAGTAAATTGAAGAGAGATTCAATTCTGGTGGAACCACCAGAGGAAGAACCATCAACAGCTGATTTGATGCTTCAGCAAAAAGAGGAAGAAATTCGTAAAATGCAGGACATGTTGAATCAGATGCAGCAGCAATTACAGCAGCAGCAGAGATCGAGATCTCTGGGTGAAGCCCAATTAAAACACGATTTCAGTCTTGTCAAGAATAGCGAGATGAATAAATCTCAAGAAGTTCGTCTCTAAAAATAAGTATTATTATGCAAAACCAAAAATTTCTTGTATGGTCCTCCAAATATTACAAAATGTGTTCATTTTTTTGTTATAAATTTCGTCTTGTTGACATAAATAAAACAAGAAAACTTCATTACAATTTCAAAAACAAAATAAAAATCGAAAAATTGGAATTCATTTCCACCATTTAGTGTTTCATATAGGCGTAGCTGGGAAACAATTTTTTATTCCATTTCCACGTTTTAGGTGGCAAGGAAAACTACAAGGAAATTATTTACTTTGATTTGTTTGCGTGTTTTGGTCAAGGTTCCGCAGGGCTGATGACTTTGTGGTGCAGTGCACTTTGTATTTTATTCAAAAAGACCCTCTGGGTGTTGATATTATTACGCAATCCGTGAATAATAGCACCGTTATCAAAGTCACGAACGAGCACCATCTGCGCGTAATGTATACACAAGCAAAAAGTTCACCGACTCTTCGTATTTAAAAAAAAAGCCTACGGTAATCTGATTCGAGCTACATTTTTTCTTCGAATTATTTATTTAGACTGCGGGACTACAAAAATGTTTCGTGAATTTTTAAAAATATTAAATATCGAAAAAAAATAAAAAAAAAATAATTTCGATTAAATTTGTTTAGAGCCACTGTAGCAATATTTGGCATTAGCTCGTGACTTGGAAAAACATGGCAGTGGCCGGCGTGAAATATTAAAATTAAAATCACTTTTTTTTTTATAACAAGGAAAAAAGGAAAAAGTCTTTCATATGCAAATTTATTTCCTTGATATTCCATTTCACTCACAACGACTTGTAAATACAAACTCTTAAAAATTTGATCTGAAGCGTAGTTTTCTCACATTGAAGGACGCTGCGATTGAAATATGACGAAATCCAAGGGTGGCCGACATAATAATCAAAACGGAGTAACCCAAATAAATCAGAAGGCCAAGGGCAAAGGTGACCAAAACATCTCCAACGGCAAAGCAGCAGCCAAGCAGAGGGCGGCACCAGTCAGAGAGGTACTCCCATCATGTCTCCAAGTGTGATCGTGCTCAACATGTCTCCTGAATCTTTTCAGGTCCAGAGGAAGAAGAATGGAACCCAGGCCAACGGGACACCTGCGGAACACCAGCTGAAGAAGATGAGGGATGCGGATCGGCAGGAACGGGAGGGCATAGTCCTCTGGAAGAGGCCGTTCACCACGCTGAAGTACTTTTTCATCGAACTCTGCCTCAACGTGCAAGAATACGCCTACAAGTATATTTCTGAAAATTATTTTAAAATTATAAATAATTAATTTTGAATTTTTCTAAAGGCTCTGGGGTCACAAGTTGTCAGTATTCTTGTTTTTGGCGATGCTTTTAGCGAGCGTGGTGGCTTACCACATCCCAGGGCCGCATCAGACATTTGTAGTGTCAATGGAGAAGCAGGTTTTATGGTGCCTATATTGGCTTGGTCTTGGAGTACTCAGCTCGGTGGGTCTCGGGACCGGACTCCACACTTTCTTACTCTACCTCGGTCCACATATTGCAGCTGTTACTCTAGCTGCTTATGAATGTGGTACATTGGATTTCCCATCACCTCCTTATCCAGACAGGTATTTAAATATTATTTAATTTTTATGAATTTTAATTAATTAATTTTATTTATATTTAATTTTTATTTTATTCTTATTAATTTAAATTAATTCATTTTATTTATATTTAATTTTTATTAGTTTATATTAATTCATTTTATTTATATTTAAATTGTATTAATTATTTGTATTTTTAAATATTATTATTTAAATCAAATTCATTATTCTTTATTTTTAATTTAATTTATTTTAATTTGCATCAATTTATATTTATTCATATTTAATTCATTTTTACTTATATTATATTAATTTATATTAATTGATTTTTTTATCGAATTATTACAGCATAATATGTCCAGAGGATGAGGGCGTAGCAGTACCGATTACTTTATGGTCCATCATGTCCAAAGTTCGGCTGGAAGCTATGATGTGGGGAGCCGGGACGGCACTAGGTGAACTCCCGCCTTACTTTATGGCTAGGGCCGCACGTTTATCTACCCTGGGAAGCGGTGGTAAGCGTGGCCGAAGGAGGTCCAGTATCGAGCTTATGGGTGACGATGTGGAGAAATTGGCTGAATTTGAAGCATTGAAATTGAAACAGCAGCATCCTGAAGAAATGGTATAATTTTTTTTTAAATTTTAATTTAAATGTAATTTTTATAGAAATTATTTATATTTTTTAAAACTATTTAGAGGTATTGAAATTTATTAATTCATTTTAGATTTTTGTAAAAATTTAGAGAAATTATTTAAAAATTATATTTGAAAATTTCAATTAAATTGAGACATTTTAGAGAAATTAAATTTAAGATGAAATTTATATTTATTAATTGAATTAAAAAATTAAAAAATTTAGAGAAACTATTTTGATAGAATTTGTATAAAAATTTATTAATTCAATTTAGGCATTTAAAAAATTTTAGAGAAATTATTTTGATATTTTTTAATTAATAAGAGTATTAAAATTTATTAATTTAATTTAGATATTTTATAGAAACTATTTTGTTATTTACAATTATTTAGAGATGGTATTAACATTTATTTATTCAATTTTAATTTTGAAATTTTACAGACTTTGATGGATCGACTCAAATTGGCCGTAGAGAGGCTTGTAGAGCGCGTCGGATTTTTTGGCATCCTCGCATGCGCATCGGTAATTTTGATATTTTAAAAAGTTAATCAAGATTTATTTAACTTTAAATTTACTAAATAGATCCCGAACCCTCTTTTCGACCTGGCTGGTATTACATGTGGTCATTTCTTGGTCCCATTTTGGACCTTTTTCGGTGCGACACTCATCGGCAAAGCCGTCATTAAAACTCACATCCAACAGCTGACTGTCATTGTGGCCTTTAATGAAAACTTGGTCAGCAAGTTGGTCATTGGTCTCGCCAAGGTAATTTTCTATTCAAAATTCATTTCTCTACATTTCTAAATTATTTAAAAATAGATTCCAGTGATTGGGGTCCGTCTGCAAGAGCCTCTAGAGCAGCTGCTTCGGAGCCAAAAGGCGAAATTGCACAGCAAAGAGGGTCAAGCTCCTGCCGATGGTGGCAGCCTACTCGCTTCTCTATTCGAAAAACTGGTCCTCATTATGGTCATTTATTTCGTCCTCTCCATTGTGAATTCTCTGGCCCAGAATTATCATCAACGATTATCGTCAAAAAAGCATAAATTAACCGAAGCCACTCCTCGCCCGGCAAAGAACAATAGCAAGAAAGCTTGAATTTAGATTTAATAAATGTAGGAAACCCTTGCCATAGCTTATTATATTGGAAAAAATTCGACAAATGTCAAATTTATTTAGTCTTTTTTGGTGTTTTTTCTTTCTTCTCCCACATTCCCGAAATATCCCCTCCGAGTGTGTCTCTTGCGTGTGTGCTGTGTGTGTCTCTTTTTAAAATAAAAAAAACAGTCTAAATTAAGAATTAAGAAGTGTGTCAACAGTGTTAAAACCAGTCTGATAAGAAATCTTATCGTGTTAGGCTCGTAATTATATTTAATTAGTGAGGTCATTGCCGGTAGCTTGTAGTTGAAAGTGTGATGAATTCTCCACGTCTACTTCAGGTGAGATTATTAACGATTGTAACTTAAATATTAATAAGATTTCTATTGATTAGTTATATTAAATTAGCTATAGAAAACATAAGGTAAACAAAAGCGTGAAAATTATTACATGAAGACCACACCTTTGTAAACAGGCGTATTCGCGTACTTGAGTAATAAGCAAACAACTTTCATAATTCCTTTAATAGGATTTCAGCACAAAAGAAGAAGAAAAGGAAGAATCTAGTAACAGTAGAAAGATGGGTGTAGACGTATTAGCAACGCTTCAATCTATTGAAGAATGTCCCGAACGTCGTATTAATTTATTAGATCCGACTGTTGGTAATCTAAATGAATTGGAAGAGAGGATGATGATAGTTTTTCACCGATTTCTACCGATAAATTACGGAATTGAGATTTCTCTTTCAGGTAATAATTTCTAAAATTTATTTTATTAAAGCTCAATTAATTTTTTAATATTTTAGAAGGAGAAATTAGATTAGATTCAGACGAAAAGTTCCAGAAAATATTGAAAACTACGAAAGATATTATTCGGATGAATGTGAATGTTGTCAAGAAACCGGTGGCTCTTCCACGCCAACTATCTCTACGACCGGAATTAATATGTGATGGATGTGGTTCTACTGAAATTACAGAGCCATTTAAATGTGTTCACTGCTATAATGTCCGTTTGTGCAGCAATTGCGAAGCTGTCGGTCAGCACGACGAACATCTGCTCATACCTTGTACCGTTTTTGCAGCATCAAAATAAACAGCTGATTGATTACATCTATAAATTGCATGTATTTCAATTTTCTATGACATTAAATGTACATTGAATCATAGGTATCTAGTCAGGGATGGATTCAAGCAGCTGAAATTGAATAAATGTTGATTAGTTATTTAATTGTGAATTTTTGAGTGAGCGTGGAATACCTTGATTTTGTATTCATCTCCATTTCCGAGACGGTTATCACGCCGGACGCAATGCCTTTCTTCGTTATTATTCTGGAGTCTACTGTAAGCCTGAATTGGAGAGAGAAATAAATGTAGAATGATTGAGATTTAATGATTAAAATTTAGTTTTTATTACATTTCCTTGTTGAAAGAATTTGTGGACAACTGGGACGAGAGCCATAGGTCCGAAAACAAATGCTCCAGTTAGAAAAAGACTCGGTAAAGCTTCGTACCACATTTTCCTGTAATTTTTAAATATAAAATTAGTGTGATTGTCTAAGTAAGTGAACTGAAATTTCTAATGTTTACCTTCTGAATTTGTGGAGAAAATTTCGGGTAAAAAGTGTGTAAGCAAATGATGGCTGCCGATTGCGGCGTTTCACGATTGACTTTTGTATTTAAATATAAATTGTAATTATTAAAGTAATTGATTGAATAATGATAATAATAATAAAAAAATAATTTTTTGAATAATAATTAAGTAATTAAAAATATAATTTATTTAAAAGTTTTTGGTTGGCAATGCTGTCCTAAGAATTCTTTGGTAGGTAAATTGACATTTGTTTACATCCCATAGGGTGACAAGCCCATTAAAAAGTAGATAAATAAAGTTATCTACGACTTTTGTTGTTATCTACTCGACCGTGCATTATAGCCAGGTAATAATATTGTTATATTTTACAAGTTGTCTGCATCAATTTCCATATTTTTTCCTCCCAAACATTTCCTACCATGGAGTCATTTCTAAAATGGTTTTAAAATTTCAAATTCATCTCTAAAACCTTATTTATAACTTAAAATTTAATTCTATATTTCCAGGATCATGTCTTCTGGCAAGAAATCAACAAGAGACACCAGTAGTGGCAACAGCAGTGCTGGCGGGAAGAAGCAGAGTGTCTTCGCTCGCCTCGGCTCCTTCTCCAAACCATCCTCCAAGTCCAAACCTTCCAAATCTTCCAAGCAGCCAGCAGGGAATGACTCACCCTCCAGTGGCCAGTCTGGCACTGATTACTGCAAGCAGTGGGCCCACAAGGGCACCTGCTCCTACTCGAACAAGTGCAAGTTCTTGGACACCCACGACAGCCACCACTACCGAGGGGACAGGAGCCACAGCCCACCTCCCAAGAAGTCAAAGCTCAGCAGATCCTCTCTTAATGAAGGTGACTGGGAGAAATCTCTGGACCAGGAGGACGAGCTCGTGCTGGAGAGGAAACTCCAGATGCTCCAGAGAGAACTGGCGATGCAGGAAGAGCAAGAACTTGACCACAAACCTGTCAAAGTTGTTCACAAGAAACAAGTGGTGAAGAAAAAGTATAAGAAGGAGAGTTCTAGCTCGTCTTCTTCATCGAGCAGCTCATCTTCTGATAGTTCGAGTGATTCGAGTGATTCATCCTCATCGAGCGATTCTAGTTCGAGCAGTTCATCATCTTCTTCCGATTCTGATGGAGAAGTATGTTTCGGAGCAGTTCCGGAGCAGTTCCGGAGCATTTTTTTATGAATTAGTTAATCAAACTTGAAAGTATTTAACTTTGAATGAAATCCAGCATTTCAGAGCAGTTTCGGAGCAATTCCAGAGCAATTTTATATTGTAATTAATTAATTAAGATTAAAAGGGGGGGGGGGGGGAATCAGTTCAGTTTCAGAGCAATTTTATTTTTAAATTTTTAAATTTTAAATTTTATTTTTCCAGGTCAAAGAGAGGAAATCGTCAAAGAAGAAACCAATATTGAGAAAAAAGAGGAGTAGGAGCTCATCAAGTCGGAGTAACACGAAAACTAGCCGACAGAAAGCTAAAGCCCGGAAGATGGCTAAATTGGATGCGATCCTGGTGCAGTCATCCGCTCGTAAGAAGGCTCTTAAAGAGTCTGCAGCAGCCGCCCAAAGTCATCACTTGAAACAGCAGCAGCAGCGTACAGAGTCTCCTAAAAGACACATTTCTGGTAATTTTTTAAATAATAATTTTATTCGAATAGAGCAATTTTGGGTCAGTTTCAGATCAAGTTATAAAATTGTCAAAAAATTAATTTGGGAAGATTTCTCTTAAAAGAGCACATTTACTTATAGTAAATCAACGTAAGAGCGAATTCGGAGTAGTTTATTTGTTAGGGTCAACAGGGTCTCCGCCCGCACGAAGTCGCCTCGGCCGTACTCAAAGGATATATTTTATTATTTTGCTTCTAAGAGGGAAAAATCACAGTTTGCAATCAAGGTTTATTTCCCATAAAAGTATATATGCTATTTATATTAAAGGGTATATATGTATTTGCCATCCCTTAATTAAATAACGCGCTTGTAGCACATAAAAATTACATTCCAGGCTTGGTAACCCTGGCAAGCGCTCGGTCATTTCTGTTTCTTCTCTATCTCTTAGCGAATTGGAACGATCCTAGGTGTGATTGGCCTAATCTGGTCGTAGAGCATCGGTTAAGTGGGATATTGGGTTTGATTGAAAGGGGAAATTCGCAGACTCGTCACCAAAAAGCATAGAAGTCTATGTACCAATGATGGATCGTTCCGGGGAAAGGATTAATTAAGCAGATTTCAGTGTAATGACCGGTTCATGATATGCGTAACTTGAGCTTAGCTCATTACAAACGGCTTTTTCAAGGCGGTCCTGGTCTGCTCATTTTATGGGAATTTGAATTTTTATTTTTTTATTTTTATACAGGTAATTCGAGTGGAGTGAAGTATCGAGCCGCATCTCCAGTATACTCTCCACCACCTCAGCGGAAATCTCTTCCAGATGTAAAGAGCCGTTCATCCCGCAAATCACCTCCGGATCCACGAATGAAGCATCACCATTCAACTCTGATTCCACCTCGCCGGAGAGATAACGAAGAGCACCACCATCACCATGATCCATCCAGAGGAAGATCACGTCCTGATCAAAAGCAGCATCTTTCATCCTCTTATCAAGCATCTCCTTCTTATAATAATCGAGATCGATCCTTTGAATTCCGGCCAACCAATTCTAAATTAGATCATCACCATAATCGGCCTTCATCCAGATCTCATTATGATAATTGGACTCCACAGGATCATCGGAGAGATTGGAATAATAGCGGAAGGAGTAGCGCTTACTCTCCACCGGATGGCGGAAGGCGGATGACGGATCATCGTAATACTCAGCGCCCTATAAGCCGGATGAAATCGACTGAAGAGATTATTATCCAACCGCCAAAGGTGGAAGAAGTCATTAGACCAGTTTCTGTAGCTTCAGTTGGATTAACTGCTGTGGAAATAGCGGAAGATTTGAGCGATTTCAGTGACGATGTGGATGAAATTTTGAATAGAGATGAAGAGGAACCATTAGCAGCTACAATTCCGGTTGAAAGTCAGCAAGAAATTGCTGTTTCAGAGGCTAGTAATAGAACTCCTGTTAGAGCTAGCTCTGAATTAGCTGTGGGCCCTGAGAGTACCAGTGGACCGATGAGTGTTACGGATGGTGAGGACCTTTTAGGTGGAATGGAAATCGAACAAATATCTGACGAAGAGCTTGAAGATGAATCAAATAAAACTGGTATATTTTTATCAAGTTCTAATCAAATTATCCTTGAATTAATCCAATTTTCAATCGAATAGCTCCGGTGGATGCACTTGAAGTTGACTGGACCAGTTTGGCCTGCGCTAAAAAGGAGAAGAAGACGGAATCGTCGGCTAGAAAGCGATGGGAAGGTAAAGCTGTTTTAGCCCGACTGGGAGTGATCTCTACCGAGCCAGAGAGTAAACCTCTATTCGACTCTTCAGCTCTATTCCGGCGAGCTTTATCCGCAAAAATGGATCTATCCATTAGGTATTCAAAATCACTTTAAAATTGATTGAAATAGATGCTTAAATATTTTTTATTAGGAGACGTCTTTGTGGTCTGCCTGTTCGAGAACTCGTTCTGGAACACACTGATGAAGATCTGGGCCTTTATAAAGCTTCTGTGGACTTGATGCTTAAAGTTTAACTGTTTTTTGGAGCCATAAAAGAATTACAATGTCTTGACAGTATCGTTTAGCATGTTTATAAGCTCTTCTAAATGGTCCGCTAATCGTTTTATAAGCTCTCTTATTAACGACTTTTATTTGAAAAGTGAATCTCAGTTAAAGCATTATTATTTCGTTTATTTATGAGCTAATTAACAGTGACTTGCGTGAAATAACAAGTTGTACTTCACGTGACTCGTTGCGTGAGAAGCATACTTCAAATCTACAAAAATCACGAGATTTCTTTATTCTTTCTCTTCATGTGTAAATATGTTTGGGTGCAGATGGATGCTCTCTTTTTATTTTATGGATGGTTTTTATTAAAAACAAAGTCTTGATTGAGTTCTAAAGTGCGTTTTTTTTAAAAAGAAAAGTGATTCGTGATCAACCAACTTTATAGGTAAACTAAAGGAATAGGAATTGATATACAATTAAGCTCAATCATGTTTCTATAGAAAAGAAAGTATTCGTTCCTAAACGCATGTAATTATTGGATAATTATATATGGTTATAGAGAACACAATTTTGAAAGAAAATTTATTTTATGATGCGATCAATAGTTGCTGGGTTAAACGACATGAAATTGGTGAGATTATGTAAAAGTCGAACCAAATCTATGAGCTTTTTTCTGCTGTTAAAAAGCTTAATAAGATTAGTAAGCCTTATAGGTGGGAGCTCATGACGTATTACGTAGCAAAGCTGATGGTTATCAAGTTTTATAATCGAATTTATCATATGCTGAAGAATTGGGGACCAACGTTTGTTGTGTAAAAATACATTGAAGATATAATAAATCGCAGTGGGCGCCGGGTGGATTACCCAAGTTGCAGACACAGAATGACGACGGCGCACCTACACACTAATGCTAACCGTGTGTTCCAAGTCTGAAAAATGTTGAACAGTTACAGGGCTTATAGGCCTATAGGTGGTGCAATCTAGTTAAATCTTGACATCTTGTTTGCTTGTCTGCAGCTTTATGATAATTTCCAATATTCAATACAAAGTATCACTATAGCCATTAATGCTATGAATAAAACCGAAATCAAAACTTGCTTAAAAAGGTGTATTAGGCTGTACTAGCACGAAAATGCAAAGAACCCAGTTATTGCGCCTTTTTCATTTATTGGTGTCGAATGGTATGCTAGAAAATTACAAAAACTACCGAAAATTTAGAAGGTATCCTACCTCTATCCAATACTATTTTCAAAAACAATGTTGGCTGTTACTCTTCAGTCGCTGTGCTTATTTTTACTGAAGCCTATGTGTCGCAGGGTAATAATAGCTTTTGAGGCACAAAAACAATAGCTTATCAAATTGAATTTATATATATTTTTTCTATTTTTTAATAGTAATAATTTTATAAATATGTAATTTTACAAAAGATTTCGGACGAATATAGCTATAAAATATTAGGCTTATGATAATCCTCTTTGAAATTGTGAAATATAAGTTAAATTTAAACACTATTCGGTATTTTTTTCAACAAATCTATAGAGAGAATTCAATCCGATCTTGCCCCACTCTCCCTTAAGATGATGTAAAATAATTGCTTAAGTTTGATTCCTAAAATAGGTACTACACATTCACTAGCCTAAGACCAATTTCATGTAGCCTACTAATTAAAGGTAAAAAAAACGGCTTGACGTAATTGGGTAGCAAGCAATACAATATGCCTCTTACTAACTGCATCATCGGTGTAGAAAATTTACAAACAGCAAGATTACTGTAAACAGAATAGCAGTAAAACAATAATTCAAAAACCAGTTTTACAACATGGAGAAGCTATAGGTTATGAATACCGGCGCCGCTCAGACGCGGTATTCTTTAACAATGAGCTTATATCTAAAGATTAACCACTTAATCCCAAATCATCGGTATACATGCTATGCTCATTAATACATGAACGTTAAAAAAGGATTTATTATACACCGACTGAGCAGCATTCTAAAATAGTTATTCGACTCCGATTGTGAGATATAATATGCTTTTTTGTCATATGGTGGCAATAATTATGAAACATCACCGTCAATTTCCAAAGGCCTATAATATGAAGCTTGTTCGAGAGGGAACAAGTGCCATTCTTCTCTCTGCTTTGGTGGGCTTCACCAGCTGCTCATTCTAAAGGAATTTGATCACATTCAATTAAGAATGGACTTCTTATTAAGTGGTAATAACGAGACGTCGACCATAGGCAGAGCCTTAAATGGAATCAGTTACAACTGCACTAGACAAATAGGTATTCCAGCACCGACCACTGAACAGCAACTTGCTCGTAAGTTAATTAAAAATATGATTGATTATTGGCAATTCTAACTATTAAAAAAATGATTAAATAGTTTTAAGGGATTTCGGACCTGGGATGGCTATTGCGGGAACGGTGAGCACTTCAATATTAGCCATCATGTTCCTCTTTCATTTGTACCAAGTGAAGAAGAGAGCACCGCCTAATAGAAGAAGAGTTTTAGCCTGGATCATCTCTCTACCCTTTATCATCTCTTTCCTTGCTTTGTGCTCTTTCGTTGTACCGCGCGCAGCCACTTTCTGCGATGCTTTCAAAACACTGTATATTATATTATTTATATTATATTTAGTTACATGTAATGTAATACCATTTTATAGATACTTGCCCTACTTGCTGATGCATTTGATCGACTTGGCAGTAGTCTTAAAAGGAGGCCAGTCTGAATCTTTGCGCCAATTCCAAATAGAGTCGGCTCCCGTCACTTTGTGCGTTCCAATCTGCTGCTGGTTCGGCATTTGTTTCCGAGGTCTCTCCTATAACAAGTACACAATTCACACAACTGTCATGAAAAACGTTTTCCTTTATTGAACTGTATTTTAGGCAAAAGTTGCGGTTAATCAAAGGGCTCATCTATCAAGCTCCTTTAGTCAATTTAGTCTGTTTGATCCTCGCTACTGTTACCAGAGGATCCGCTGCTTTCACTTCAGAGGTAATTAATTACATTAATATTTAGTTAACTAAAAAAGTTATTATATTGATAATTGTGTAAAAAGGCGGAACGAGGACTCACAGTAACATTTTCACTCATCGGATTGGTTTCTTTCTGTTTCTGCACTTATGGCTGCAATGTTCTAACATCTGCTTTTCTACTCAAAACGAATTGGAAGAACCATTGGGTATGTCACATATACATACTATGAAGTTCTAATGCTTGTTAATTGAAGATTGATGATTACATTTCAGCTTAAAGCCAAACTGGTAATTTATTCAGTAGTTCTGCTCAAGTTGCAGAATGCTCTCCTTTCATTCGCTGAAGTCCTATTCGGTCCTCTACCGTGTATTCCGCCATTCATCTCTCCTACTTCCTTAATGCAAAGTAACAATTCTATTTAAAAATGGTTAATGATGCAAAAATGTAATTCTTGTTTGTTATATTATAATAGCGATTGATGCAACGTTAGCGATGTGGCAAGCTTTTATTTACGGTGTCGTCTACTTGATTGTGTTCCGGGAAACGTCTAATATACAATTCAATGATGCTTCTGGGACATCTATTCAACCTAGAAGCCTGGAAGAAGAGAATACGGGTAGCGCAATCAATAGCCCTGCCAGTAAAGGAGAACCCACCCGATTTCCTTATTACATAAATGCTGGAGCTGATCTGGGGACGAGCGAGTCTAAAAACATCAAAAATCAAAATGGTTATTAAGATTATTGGTAAATTTATTTTCCCACTTGGTTATAATTAAATTAAATAAATGTTGCGAAAAAACTTATTCAAGATGTATCAATATCATTGTAAATTTGGGAAAACATATCAATCTTTCCTATTGTACCCTGGTCTATGTATTGGCTTATGTAAATTTATGAAATATTCGAAATTTCTATGTCAATAACATACACAAACGAACTTGTAGTCGAATGATAGATGATCAGCAAAGCTGGACTTGCTTGTAAATTAAAGACTGTAAGGCTGGAAACTTGTTATTCATGTTTGTGCTGCAATGGTGTATCGATACATACACATCAAATTGACGTTCTAGGAACTATTCCTGAGTATGCAAATATACCTCAGTCAGTATAGCTGTATAGCATATAAAACTTTTATTATATCTTAAAATTATTGTTGTAGAGCGCTTATTGTAGCCATAGCTACTTCACATTGGCTTATTATATGCACTCACTGCTTGTTTCAATTTGTGGGCTCAACTTTTAAAGATGCATGAATAGAAACGGAGAGCGTAGGTTAATAAGTTCAAAGAACAACAGAAATGTTATACTAATTTTTAATAAATGAAACGTTGTGGTGGACTAATCTACAGTGTCAGTTGTATATCAAAACGGCTTTCTGTATCGTCTACAATTATATAACTAGTATATTACTAATACATAAAATGAAATAAAAACTCGCCGGGCAAGCCCGTTTTCAAAAGCCGAATGGCCAAAGCTTGATATTTTTTAAACATTCGCAATCAGCCATACACATTCAAGCTTTCTCTTCTTGGGGTTCAGAGCAGATAAGATTGATTACCGAACTATTTTAATATTGCTTATATTTAGTTTATGATAACAAACACTTATTACGATTGCATAAAGCATACTTTTGTCAGAATGGTGTACGGTACTTATTTATGTATCATTTTAATTTGAAAATTGTAGGGGCACCTCAAACTTTTTACCTTAGGCGAACGCCCGATTGGCGGGTTTATTAAACATTCTGATGTTTGGAACTATGTATGTATACTGTAGTCGAACTGCTGTTATTCATATTTGCGCTGCTTTTAAATGAATATTCTAGAATTTCCAGGACTTCTGAATTAATACAATACTTTAGTCAGTACTCATTACATAGACTATAGCATGTGATACAATAGCGCAGAGAAGAAAGTATTAATGGTATATTTTCATATATTTAGTGGAAGTCATGACAAAATCTGCAGTTTTCTTTGGCCTATAATATTTTAGTTTTTGTTAATTCACATGGTCATTCATTGATGCCGTTTACGTAAGAGACTTTATTTGCTGAAAGCACAATACATGTTATACGAAATAACGAACCGTAATTATAAAGAGGACAATTTAAATTTTCTTAAGAATAAAAGCCGATAAAAGGCTTTGAGAGTAGTAGTTGACCGTCCAACTCCACTTTACTAGGTGACTTGGAGCAGGTCTACTGATTTTAGTTTACCAGAAGTCGATACGCGATCGAAAGGCTCTCTCGGTTTCTAGTTCTCTCTAGAACCCCACTTATTTCACGCATCACCTACCGGTACTCGAGTCAGCGATTCGTCAGTATGATCCACGAAAGGCTTAAAATAAATTAAGGGTGGATAATCTGAAAAAGACATAATAAATAAAGCATTCTTGTGCCAAGAGAAACTTTAATGGCGAAACTACTGTACTTTGAAACCTAGGCCTCAACATCATGATCCACTGATAGCCAGCTTTTTTACTCCACCAACATGGTCCATATATAGTTATTATGGCCATATATAGTTATATATATTATATATAGTTATTATGGCCTGATTATAACAGATTATTCATTAGGAAACTTGTTTGTAACTACGGGGAACCACTTTCCTTCTTGATAACTACTGCTTTTTGGGGCCAAAAAGTCCCAAGAACCACTATCAACATCCCCCATCGCCAGATTTTCAAAATGGTAAGAGTAAGAATAAGCTCCATTTACCAGGCGTAAGTGTTGACTGAGCCAATTGATTGTTAAGAAAAAGTAAAGAAAAAGTTACAAAAAAATACAAAAGTTTTTTTTTTTTTGTAATGAGAAAAAAGTATGAAATAATATAAAAAAATTAATGAATTAGGGAAATTGCTTTTGATAGTAAAGTAAAAAAATTAAATTAATTAGAAGAATAGAATAAAAATAGGTAAATATGATATGGAGTTACAAAAATAGAATACCATAAAAAACAACAACAATCAAATAATATCTAGCAGATGTGGCCCATTATATACTCTGAGAAAAATGTGCTTAGAAAATTGCAAACACAATGTTCGTCCCAATGGGTTCAAGCTAAAAATAGACTATTCCGAACATATGTCTATAAAATCTAAACAAATATTTCGAATACAAATTTATAAATTTTCCTTGAGCCTTGAAGCTATCGAACAAAAATAAGTGTTTACATTTTCTGAATCCAGCTGCGACGTTCATTAGTTTTCAGCTATTGAAATTCCTGTATAGAGACTAAATCCGTACTTCCTTGTTGAACCTCGTGAACCACAGGCGTTCTGGTGGGTAACTTAAAGAAAGGAAATAGTTGCAAAAAAATACCTTTGAAAAGAAGGAATTCGTCGTATCGAAGTTTCGTAGGTGAGTTCCTATTCCACAGCTGATGTTCTAAAAAAATTGCTTGAATATTCACATTCATTTTTCATTCGAATCTGAGCAAATTTAGATGAAAGAAATAAACTAGATAAAACCACTCATCCCACAACTAAAGCCAACTTTATTATTTCGAAATTGTTCTTTACGTAAGTACCTACCTACAGTCATTAAAATCATTATAAACCGTTTACACTCTTCGTATAAAAGAACAGAAAATGTTTAATGTGTAGGCGAACCAAACATTTTATTTATTTGTTTCTAATGGTAACTATTTGGCTAATGACGCATTATTATAAGAATCTAAGGAACACGAATCTAGTTTTGCTTATTTCTAGATGGCACCCCTTAGTTGAGACCAAATATACTCATGAAAGCTCAGAAACTTAAATATTATGATAACGGCAACTATTTTCAGATGGGTTTATCCGTTCATAAAGTTAGGAAATCAACGCTTTTTAGCAACTTTTTATTTTTATAAACTTTCCCTATTAGGATGTTCTGGCTTGACTTTTCGGCCTCTCACGTATTATAATTTAAGCATCATAGATTTGAAATCTTCATATTATCGATTTCAACATCATTAGTTTTTTTGGTTTTATGATAAAAATTGTTTACTACAATGTTTCGCAGATCCCACCTCTCCTGGTCATGACGAAAGGGAGTAACGGGACGATCTTCTAGTCATGACAGCAACGCTGTCACGTATGTCTTAACAACTTTGACTAATCATGGTAATATAAGGCTATATGTTATACTTTTATTTATCGTTTTAAATAACGAAAACATGTGGTTATTTTTTTTTTATTAAATTCATTTTGTATAAATTTGCACGTTTTAAATAGGAAAATGGACCAGTTTCAAGCAGCTCTCCTTTCGAAATGTGTTGGCTTGCTGGTTATTGAGTGCTTTTGTTCTAGTCAATGCATATGCTAGTCTCTTGATATCTCATTTCATGCTACCGAAACTGTTACCCGTATCTAAGTCCTTTCAAAATTTAGCGTCTGGTCACCCTCAACGCTTGCAACTCATGGTTGAAATGAACCAATTCCTGGTAGACGGATTTTTACTGGTAATTACTATTATAACCTATTAACCTTATTAATGTTATGTACTGTACATGTGAACCTATCTAATGTCGTTGTAAAAATTTTCAATAGAGTGCCAAATCGGGAACTTTAAAAACATTTCCAATATCATGCCAATATGGCTTCTATGATGCATGGGCCTACAGCATATGATATATCCTCACTTTACATTGCTTTACTTTTCTTTACAACAAATCTGCAACACAATCATTTCTCTTTATCAAATAATTTACAAAGTGAAGAAAAAGTAAATTTGCTTCCACTATTATTCTTCAAGAGAACTTCAACCACATTCGTGAATACAAATTACATTTTTAAAACATCAGAATCAATACGCGAGCTCTCTTCTATTTACAAAAATGATTAGGCTTATATAATATGGCCCAGTACTAAGCAGGAAACATAGCGATTGATTCAATTAAATCAGGAGATCGGCTATACTACCATGGTAGCGACAGTGATTGGTATTAATGACTGCTTTAGAATTATGATCGATGATGCTCATCATCATTCATAGCCATACCCAGGCGAACGGCTATAGGGCCCTTGTTAAAGATTCTGATGCTTGGAAGTTGGAACTTTACCTATTGTAGTTGAAATGTTGTTATTCATGTTTGTGGCTTTGTGCTGCGCGTTTGTATGATTATCATAGAAGTTCCAGGAGTCTAAGTACTGAAACAGTATACTATAGTCTATAGAGAGCATCGAACTTACTGTTTAAATAATTTACATTTTATTCCTTATTTGAAACTAGCCAACTTGAAACACAAACTATTTATAATGCATTTGTTGTTGCCATAGCTACCTCTGCATACTGGCTCATATACATAACCACTATTTCTTAAATTTCTTAGACTTCTTCTCCTTCAAGGTAGGAGAAAATTGGGAGAATAATATTGAAAAGGTTTAAGGGAAAAAAGAATGCTGAAGAAGTTAAACCGATTATGGACTATATCGACGGAAACTATATCAAATTAATAACTCCCTGCTTCCTTCACTATAGATAATTAACAATAGCATACTAATAAGTTTTTTAACTCCCCGACTGATTTCGAAACCTAGATGACCAAAGCTTGATTAACATTTTGGATTGCTATAAATAAGCTCCAGGCTCTTTGTATTCATTGAACATCATCTAGTATCTGCGATATGATGAGAGAATTGAAAGCCGCAATGAATTAATTCTAGATGGTTTGATATTAATATACCTATTCAGTGAAAACTATATCTGAGTCCCCCGTTCAATTCTTGATTACCAGGGCTGTACATCCAATATTTCGAACATTGGTATTTCCCACAGCTTTACAAACTCTCTTCTGGGGGCTCAGAGGGAATCGGACCGCTTATAGTTCAGTTTTGAATTTTACTTTCAAAATTAAGCATATTTTTGTTACTTATATATACAGTATATACCGTACTGAATTCCATATACGTTGATACAGACCACAGCTCCATTTTCGGACTTACTTTCGGTTTATAAAGTAAAATGGAAAAAATAAGTAATAAATAATTATTTATAATTTGGTCAATGTAGCAACTAGTAAGTAATTAATAAGTAAAAAATACGGTAGCAGTGATTAAACCACTACTGTGTGGATTCTATTTTTGTAAGCATTGTTTCCTATATACCAACAATATTACAGCTCGATCTCGCTAACAATCGACGTGGTTTCTAAAGCTGAATTCGACCACTGTTTGCGTTGGCATATACCTTAATCAGATCAATACGGAACTGGGTGGCTGCGATTAATTTCCTCGCTGATGACTTTCCCCAATAACATATTGGATAACTAGTTAAGGAATTCCTGCTACAGAAGGAAATTGCTGGTTTAGATTGTACATTTGAAATTTAGCTTGCATTTAAAAAGATTTAATTTTGTAATTTTACTTTAGACACAGTCAGGCTATATAGCTTCACAAAGCACTCCCTTCCTATAATCCAGGAGTAGAATATAGAAAGAGGTTGGGGACTCGATCTATCGAAACTGCGCACAGTCACATTCTAACATTCGACTAGAGGTAACAAATCGAAATCAGATCTACAACACACCTAAGTAAAGCTAGACGGAAAGAAACCTCGCTCTTAAATATTCCTATACTAAAAAAAACATGTTGGCTTGTATCTCCAACATAATTATTGTTCTCTGCTTGCTTGTGATTTATTCGCATAATAATGTTGTCTCTGCGACTAATAACGCTAAAGTATCTCGTATGCGTGAACTTCTTGAAGAGATTGGCGGATCTCATCTACATTTTTCCGCCTCACATGTATTTATTACAAAATCTAATTTCAATAAAATCTTATAGGCCTAATTAATTTCAACATTTTTCAGATTCCGCCTCTGTTATTCGTCACTAAAGGAAGTAACGGAACAATCTCCTACACAGGCCCTGTGGCTGAAATCTCGGATTTTCTTGCAAGTCTTGTGAATATAACGTATAATCACTTCTATTACCATTTACTTTATAATTAATATTGCTCATACTAATCAAATCTTATTAAAATTTACATTCTTGAAAGTTATTCTTTCGTCATTCCCAAAGTAGAGGAGCAAAATCGACTGGGTCTCAAAGAGGCAACAGTCAGTCTTCTCCTGAAAAATGTCAAAGAACCTTACACCGTTTTAGATAAAGCCATTGACCTTTTTTATTTGTGAAATTTAGGAAGTTGATGTTGTAGCGTACATCTTGGGTTACAATGTGGACCATTGCACTCGGATGGATTGTGGAATTACGTTGCTAATATCTACATATGTATTGCTGGTTCCTTATCCGGGCCAAGAGAGTCGCTTTTTTGCTCCAGTGAAACCTTTTCAGCCGATGGTAAGCCTATGTTCTGTTCTTATAACTAAATACAAATGTTTTTATTAATAATACATTTTATTTTTTATTTTTTTGTCTCATATTATTCCCTATGTATAAGGTTTGGATGTGGCTGTGTATCTTTTTGATAGTTCAGCCACTCGTTTTTGTCTGGATCCCCGGACTGTACAAGAAATTTGTTCAGCGAAATTCTTTAGAGAATATCAGGGAATCTAATTATTCTATTGGGAGCTATAGTGATTTAAGTAACGCGGCCATGTATGTGTTAACAACTTTGACCAATCATGGTAATACAGTATAAGACTGATACATATTTTTACAGTATTAATGTTTTGAAATTATAAATATGTATTTATTCGTACATTTAAAAAAAGGAAAATGGAATGGTTTAAAGCAGCTCTCCTTTCGGATTGTGTTGGCTTGCTGGTTGTTGAGTGCTTTTGTTCTAGTCAATGCGTATGCTAGTCTTTTGATATCTCATTTGATGCTACCAAAACTTTTACCAGTGTCCAGGTCTTTTGAAGATCTAGCGTCTGGCCATCCTCAACGCTTGCAACTCATGGTTGATAAGAACCAATTCCTGGCAAATGAAATTTTGCTGGTAATTATTATGGATTTAATAATTGTATAGCACAAAGTCAAATATGTAATGTTACTCAAATTAATAGAGTGCGAAATCGGGAAGTTTTAAAACATTAGGGGATTCCCTTAGAAGGAACCCGGAATCCCTTTTTACAAGTCGCAAGAATGCTTCTGAAATGATGAAAACTGGACACTACGCTTATCCTGCAGTAAGAACAGAATAGGCCTATTCAAATATATATCGTGCACATATTTAAAATAAAGTTGAATCGGAAACCTTACATTCATTGTCCTATAAATAATGTATTAATTCTTCGCAGTTTAGACTAGTTTTGTTGGGTTTCATGGAGGAGGTGAACAAATTAGCCGGCTACTGTTGCTCCACTATATCGAACACGGATCTCCCAGTCATTTCGCCTATGTTAGGCGGCTTTGCTTTCCGCAGACACTGGCGCTATACGGATGCTGTCAACTTCAAGTTCTTTTTAAATATTTTATTTTTATGATGACTATAAAGGGCCCATTTGCTAAAATTATTTGAATAATATTAGAATGCAAATAGGCTGGGAGTCTGGACTGTTCCATTATTGGTTTAAGAAGTATGAGCCGAAGATTGACAAGTGTTTACTGGATCATTACCAAAACGCAGCGCCGAAACTGAAGGCTTTATCTTTGGTAGACCTGTCTGGTCCCTTTGTCATCTTGCTATTGGGGCTGTCCCTGTCTTTGCTTGTTTTTCTTGTAGAACTTGCATGGAATTTCAACAGAAACAGGCGTTAAGCGAATATTCTGCAGTTAAAAAAGGACAATAAGCTGATGTAGAATTAGATTTAATATATAATCACATTGAGGCGGGATTCTAGTAAATTAGCATGATCACATACATCACAAACATACATTTTCTTATAAGTGCATAAGATTACAATCTTATCCATGGGTAAAAATAACGCATAAAAAAGAATTAAATTATAATGAATCGTAGCTTATTTAAAAAAAGTTTCAAGGAGGACATGTAGTTGATGGATGTTTAACATTTTATTTTCACTATGTAACTTAGTGAAAATTGAAAATGCGTGGTATGCCACGCTACACACTCTAAACTATAGCATCTAACTCAGTCTAAGTCAGATGTTATTACTATTGCACCCTACAGCATCACATTTGCTGTCAGCATTTAACCACACCACTACATTATATGTAATGAGCTATACACTATACACTATGCACTTTTCTTGACCAGTGGGTCAATATAGGTACACAGTTCTACGAATCCACCAGTTGATTTTTACATTCATACTGTATGTATACTGATTTTAGCTATCTATGAAAACACATGATTTAACTCGAATTATTTGAACAGTTTAACTGTAATATCATAGAGTAAAAATATTGTTATGTAACACGTAACCATGTGGCATAGTTTTTATGATGGACGATCTATACATGTTTTCTGGAGCACATAATTTCTCTTTGTCAAATAAACACAGTAAAAAAATTAAATGTGGATTTGTGTAGGCCTATATTATTCTCTATTCTACAATTGCATCCATGAATATATATTATATTCAAAAAATCAGAATCATTGAATCAATAATACAAGTTCTCGTCGATTAAAAAAAAATCACATAGTTTGTACTCTACACGACCAACAGGAATCACAGCATACCGATGTTGGCGACCGTTTATGGTATTCATGACTGCTTTAGTATGATTATTGTCATTCTATAAATGCGTTGCAACAACATGAACAGTATGTGTTTGTTCTGTGGTTAGAATTTCCATAGAACTTGGAAAGATTCAGTCCATCCAGAGGAGTATATTTTTGGTTTTCCCAGAGAGAGCCTTGGCTTCAAATTTGGAAATTCCGAAATTTGAATGGAAAATTAGTATGATTCTTTAACACAGGGTAAACGTTTGAGGAAAAAATAAGGAAAAGCACCAAAAAGCGCTTGTGACGTCGCATTACATTACTTGAACATCTAATTGCTGAGCGATTGTTTTACGTTGCCTCACTGATAATTTTTCCCAACAGTAGATTGAAATCAATAGTTAGGTAAACGAAGAATGATTCACATTGCCCTTCGATCGTGATTGAAACTGAGTGGGCATATCTAACATTGCCTATCGATCTCTTGAAACTAAAATCAATAGATTTATTGCTCCAAGTCACCTGGTGAAGTGGATTTGGACGGTCAAATACTACTCTCTAAGACTTGTATTTTTTATATTGAAAAGAATATTCTTTTTATAGTTCCGACAAAGAGAATCCGATAATATACGAAATATTTCTCTCATTATTTGAAAGCTAGCATTCTTTTACCCCCTGATGATATAGGTTATTGGTGAAACTATATAAATTATTTGAAATATTCTAATGCGGCGTATCCATATACACACGAGCTTATAAGAATAACCCTCTGATTTCAAAAGCCTAATGGCATGACGTATAGAACTGGTGCTGTTATCTGCGATTGCTACCAGAATGAAGGACTGATTGTATATTTGATGTTGTCCCCCCTGAAATGCTTGTGTATATACAGCATGCCCACAGTATATAGCTGTAGCCGATAGAAGCTACAAACTTTTGGTTTGAATAATTTACACTTTATTCCTTTGAAAAAGCCCACATGAAACATTGATCTTTGTTGCATAGCTTGTATAGCAATAGCTATTTCACATTGCCTGTACACTCTATTCCATAACGTATACGAGAGGGAGTCCCTATATCCCTGATCAATTGAAACAGCTCACTGAAGTTCAATGTATATACTGTACCTGGTGCAAAAATCAGTATATACGTTCAGTTACTACTCTATAAGTCTTAAATAAATAAAAAAATTTAAAAATTATTCTCTTTTTATTGACAATTCATAACGTGTGTTATGCAAAATTCCCTCTCGATTGCTCTGGAGACTTTCTTCGGGTTGTTGAGACAGAAAATATTTAATGCATATTTCTCTCACTTAATTTCAAATACAACGGTCATGTTCACGTTGATCAACACCCCCCCCCCCCTAGTCGTAACAGCTTATGAGTTGTTGCATTAATGAGATGTTAGCTTCTTTTTCTAATCCTTGTTGAATCGCATAGTCAATATTAGACTTATCATTGACGGATTTTTAAATTTAAAACGTGAAAAAAAGTTACCCAAGACTGTAAAACTGGAAATTTTAAATTCGATAAATTCAGACGTATAAAAATGGCAATGTTTTAGTTACAAACAAACCAATCACTGGCGGCGGAAATATAGCAATGTTTATAAGTATATAATTGTTTTACATGTTTTTTTTTTTCATAACCTATGTAATATGTATTTTTATATGTCACCGCCTCGGAAAAATAGCTAAAACCTATAACTTACAATTAATTGATTAAAAAAAAATTAGATCGCAATTTTTAAAATATTTAATCGCTTAATTCACTCAAAACACTTAAAAGACTTCTATTAATTCGGCACTACAGTACAGAACATATCGCGCACATTGGTAATTTTTTTACATAATTGGTAAACATTATTCTCTGATTAGATGAACTGCATCGTGTTCCTTCGATATCCATCCTTTGTGTTATTTTTTCTTCTCACACAAGACATAGGCTTTAAAACGGTCCTGATTCACTTCCCCGTCATGATTCAGTATGATCAATCCTTTTGCGGCAGTTGGTGCTTTTGGATGATTGATTCCCACATAGAGGTAATCACTTCTAGCACAATCTTTAGTTTGATTTCTGAATTTATGGATCAAGTTGTGTACATTCTTTATACTTTTGTCCAACGTAGCATTGCTGAAGTTCGGGAAAAGCTCAGTCGAATATTCGGTGATGGTATTTGGTGATCCAAGCCATGTGAAATTCTTTCGATTGCCGTTGGACACATCCATGTAACCTCCTGTCCAAAACTGGTCGAAGATAGTCCAGTAATTCGAATCTTTCCTTAAAGCATCCTCAACTTCTTTCAGCTTGACAAGATTGTGGCAGAGACGGCGTAGATCAAGAAATTACCAGATTCAACTTTCGGTTGAAAGAATCCAGGCATTGAATCATGCCCGTTGGTTGATGTATTTATAAAAGAAGGATATGCGGTTTGTACCCTTGGTACTGTCATATCAATTGAAGAACACGCGAAAGAAAGACGAGGAATCGTGCCATTAGGCTGCCCCATGATGTCCGCTAGATTTTTCGAATTGTATAAATGCCAGCAAGCATTTTCCTTTCCAAAGTCTTTCACGACGTAGATGTCCTTCTCGTAAAGCTGTTTTGTATCAGCCTCAAGTTTCGTTAGTTCTTCTTTCCAAGTGGTCTTGTTGCAAAAGTTTTGGTGATCTTTGAATGGATTTTTATTCTGACAAAACCATTCCCAAGTTTTAGACGTCGTTTTCCATTTGTAAAGACAGCCTGTCCAAATAAGCTTTTTCTCGTCCGGTAGCTCTCCAAATATTTCGTCCATATTCTTCCGAATTGCGGCATCCAACTCTTTCTCGTCTTTTTCGCTGTTCATAAAGACTGCTCCGAAATGCTCAGAAGTATGTTCCGTCCAATTTCGAAGTGGTTTTCCGATTCTATCGCAAATTGTAATCATTCGTGGATGAGTGACTAGTCCACTGAAGCAACTTAATTGATAATCACCAAGCCGTGCATCTGTCAAGAAGTTATAGCTCTGGATCGGAAGGCAATAAGTTGGTTCTTTTTTATGGGCCTTGACGACGGCAACGATGGCAAATGTGACACTCCCGACCAATGCCAAAAGGACTGTGGCACAGAGAACCCAAAATAAGATCTTTTTCGAGTTGCATTTCGTGTTGATTGGTGGAGGAACTTGCTCATCATCACTCTCTGTTTCTTCCTCGTCATCTGTGTCCATTTTAGTAGCTGTATTTCCTTTGGAAGAATGCTCTGTGGAGTCGGACGCATCGTCATCTGGTTCCATTTGAATGACTGTATCCCCATTAGAAGGAGGCCCGGTGGTATTGGACTCGTCCTCCTCTCCGTCATCAACTTCTTCTTCGTCACTGGTAATAGGATCTTCAGTAGCATCATCGTCCGATTCGATTCGAATAGCTCTATCGTTTCTGGAAGAATTCTTGGATGTATCGGACTCCTGGTCGTCACCAACTTCTTCTTCGACGGAAACAGAATCTTCGTCGGCATCATCGGGTGGATCTTCCCCTTCCTCCTGATCATCGGACTGACCCTCTGCTTCCTCGTAATCATCCGACTCCCCTGCTTCTTCGTCCTGATCATCGACTTCATCCTGTTCATCCTCAAGTTCCTCGTCGTTACGTTCGATATCTCTGTCAACAGGCATGATGACTTCACTTAGAGTTGGTTTGATTTCCTACTGCTGGGAGGCGTATATATATGCTTTCGGAAGCTGCAATTTTCAACTGCAAAGCTCATTTGATGAGATTAAAGTAATATTTAAATTAGAGAGAATAAGAAAATGTATCTTAAGCTTAGATTTTGGATGGGATTATAATTATAAATTTTAGTATTATTTAAAAAATTCCACCTGTAATAGGACATAAGAATTATCACAATTAAATGATGTAGTTTAATAATAAAATGGAAAATTTCTTTTTATACACTGTCATAGTTATTAAAGCTATAAAATTATTTTAGGTTTTCTTTTATTTTAAAAGAAATGTTTCAAAATAATTATTTTATTAGTTAACACTAAATTTATTGTATGGTGACAAATATAATAAGAATTCGCGTGGAAATTTCTTTTTCATAATACGAACGATAAAGACACCTCCAAATGCTAAAAGTAGTTCGTTGGGTGGTCAACTGTATACATTTAGGTCTTTATTATAATTATATTTGACGAAAAAGATATGGTCACCTTTTAGTCAGCGGAATAAAAGACGACGCAGGTACAGTATATATTATGTCCAGCCAAGAATGTTGAAGAGGAATGTTTTCAAAACTTCACTGCCATAAGACATAATTTGGATTTTTTCTTTTCTTTTGATGTTGTCCAATCCTCCTGATCCGACGTTTTAAAAAAATATGTGAAAAAGTACCCTTCTAATTTGTTGGTAAAGGCACACATGACGTTTTTCGGCCGCCGCGAAAGACGAAAGACAAAAAACAAAAAATCGGCACTTTCTAAACTTTTCGATTTTCGGCGCGCCGAAAAATTATGTATCATATAAATATTATGAGCGCCCAGGCGAATGCCGTGGAATTATTTTTGATTTAATTAATTTACCAATTTATGGAATTGGTGTCATGTCGTTTATCCCCCCCCCCCTAATCTACGCGATCGTATTGGCAGAAATATACTGCTCATATTGTTTCAGCATTTTAAATGTGTTTCTTTTATTTTTACTTTCCTGTTTTTAGTTTTTTAAGCACATTTAGTTATATAAGCGATTTAAGACTAAATCAATAAAAAGAAAACGAGTTTTCAAAAAAAAGTTATTGTTTCAATTTCAAATAGAATATATTAATAAACATTGATAAATTTAAGTACATTAGTGGCACACATTCAGCACCAATTTAATGAGTTGCATCCTATTCCTTCTATATCAATTAATTATGATAATTCGTAACTCAAACGTGTTATTATCCCGATTTCTTCTCACATAAAACATAGAAATGTGAAGTATCCTGGTCTAAACTACCATCTTGATTTAATATGGTCAGACCTCGTTCACCGTTTTCCCGTCCAGTTAAATCTTTGACTCGCGGGTGGTATAGTCCTAAATAAAGATAATCGTGTTTACCGCAATCTCTAAGTTGATCTTTGCTGATACCTTCGACGGATGTACTTAGCTTCTTGATTGCTGCATCCAAGTCATTGGCAGTGATATTGGCGAAAAGATCGGTTGAATATTGTGTTTTCCAGGGTGAACCGCCGTGCCACCTGAAATTCCTTGTATTGTTATGGGATATATCCAAATATCCTCCAGTCCAGAACCTGTCCAAATCAGTGTAGTGAGCTGTATCCCACAGAGCATTATGCTCAACTTCATTCAACTTGTCCAAGCTATCGATGATTACCAGTGTAGAACCTTTCGATTCACATTCCGATTTCGCATCTTCGATGGTGGCAGAGACGCCGTAGACCCAGAATTTATTCTTTTTATGATATTTCGGGTAGAAAAATCCTGGGATTGCATCGTTCCCACTGGTTAAGTTGTTATTATTCGATTCACACGCAAAGGAAAGGCGAGGGATTGTGCCACTAGCTTGACCCATGATGCCAGCCAGTTGTGTCGAATTGTAAGCTTGCCAACAAGCATCTGTCTTCCCAAAGTCTTTGACGATGTAGATGTCGCCCTTGGCAGAATCGTTTTGTCTTTTAGCAAGTTCATCTTTCCAGTTAGTTTGGTCGCAAAACTTTTGGTAATCTCCGATTGTTTTGGTTGGGCTTTTCCAATCCCATAACTGTGTTGAGTTATTCCATTCGTATTTAAAGCCTGTCCACATTAGCTTCTTGTGGTTCGGTAACCCTCCAAAGATTTCGCTCATATGAGCACGAATTTTGTTATCAAATAATTCTTCGTCGGAAGAATTTCTCAAATAAACTGCTCCATACCATGTATCGTTCCGAAGACTTCGACCCTGTTTTTCTATCCGGTCGCAAATCGAATACATTCGCGAGTGAGTGACTAGTCCATTGAACAAACTGTTTTGAAAATCTGTGTCATTCCCTTTGGATACATCTTTCAACCATTTATATCTCTGAGCAGGGAAGCAAGTCAATGGTCGAGTACCGAAGTAATAGACTGCATAAACGATACCACCGAGCACTGCTATCGCGAGAAGAATAGAGCATATCAAGAAAAATATGTCCCAATGTTCTTTCTTCGTCTCATTCGTTTTCTTGGGTCGTCGCCGTCGCCGCCGTGGTGGTTTTTCTTCGTCGTCTGGTTCCATTTGAATGACTGTATCTCCATTATTAGGTGGTTCGGTGGTATTAAACTCCTCTTCCTCTTCCTCTTCGTCAGTAACTTCTTCCTCACTGGCATCGGGATCTTCGGAAGCGTCATCGTCCGGCTCAACTTGAATAGCTCTGCTTTCATTGGAAGAATTCTCAGATGTATCAGACTCCTGCTCATCATCAACTTCTTCATCGGCATCGGGATCTTCGTCAGCGTCATCGGATTGATCCTCTGCTTCTCCCTGATCATCGGACTGCTGTGCTTCCCCCTGATCATCGGATTGGTCCTCCGCTTCCCCCTGATCATCGGACTGGTCCTCGACTTCCAGATGATCATCGGAAATATCCTCTCCTTCCTCCTCATTATCAACTTCATCCTGTTCATCCTCAAGTTCCTCGTCGTTACTCTCAATATCTCCATCGATAAAAGGCATGATGGCTTCACTAGGATTTGGTTTGATATAAAGGTAATGGGAAGCTCATATATATACATTTAGAAGCTTTAATATACAACTGCAAAGTTTATTCGTTTTAACTAAATGGGTTGCCAATGTCATCAAAGAACAGGCTGATAGATGATGTATTCGATATATTTCCATAAATTTTTATATCTCCCATTAATAAATGCGTAATATTTTTATATTATATATTTTTTAGTTAGATTTCTCTATACTTCATTTACGACCCAAATATCAAATGAATATAGTCTCCAGTTTACGATAACTATGGGTATTTAGCGGATCGATACAGATACAGCTTTCGATATACTCAGAGAAATTTGAAAACAAACCCAATAATTTACCATCACAAAGGCGGTCAATAGAAGATGATCCAGAGCTAATTTAAATTATTTTAAAATACAAAAGAAAATACAAAAGAATTAGACTGATTAAAATTTAAACTGATTTTTTAAAGAACTTAACCGCAGAATGTGTTCGAAGGTTGAAAACGCAAAGTTTGGGTTTCAAAAAAATCAAAAAAAAAAATCAACGAAATGAACAAGGAAAAAATAGTTGGGCTAATTTTTCAAATTTAGTTATTATCTTATGTTGGAGCTCACCGAAAGGGTTAAGAACTCTAATTTATTCTATTCACTTTGTGCTTATATATAAGGGCCGCGCGTTGATTGCTCAATATAGCGCCATCATGATCAATGGAGCACGGATATATAAGTGGATCGTTTTCTGTTGCTGTTTCTATTTATAAATTTAATCTTTAAATTTTCGTGACATGACTCAAATAAAAAATAAGAGGGAATATAAAACATAAAAATTTCAAAACTTCATATCAGTTGATACGATAATAGTTTGTTTTTTTCAATTACAGCAGTATAGTGAGAATATCTAGCTTTTTCTAGCGATGAAAAGAATAAAAGGTTAATTCTCGTTGCTTAATTAAGATCGCTGTGTATATCCATTATCCAGTACTGAATTTTCGCAGTATACTTCCATACTGTGTTACATCGTTTTTTCATTATTTTATTATATTAATATAATATTATTAAATTATTCGATCGGATGAATTTCTCGAGTAAAACACTCGTACTGTTCATAGAATAATTGCGAGCCAGCGGAGTTTTTTGAGCGAAGCGAAAAAAACGAAGCGTAGGCGGAGCTGATAAGTCGTGCGTAAGCGTGAATAAAAATTTCTGCCCAGGGACTATATTTTTTTCCATGTCACGGTTTCTGTTCAGGTGTTTGATACTTTTCACCGGCGGAAATTTTTACTCGCGCATACAAACGACTTATCAGCTTCGCCCTGAGGCCGCGTTGGCGTGAACAAACATTTATTAGGGACTTAATTTTTTTCCTTGTCCCGGTTTCCGTTCGGATTGGTTCAACATATACATACTTAAAGTGATTGTGTATATGTGTAAGTTCTGACTAGGGACTTTTTTTTTCCTTGTCCCGGTTTCCGTTCGGATTAGTTCAACATATACGTACTTAAAGTGATGTTCTGACTATACGTACTTAAAGTGTAAGTTCTGACTAGGGACTATTTTTTTTCCTTGTCCCGGTTTCCGTTCGCATTGATTCAACATATACATATTAAAGGGATTGTGTATATGTGTAAGTTCTGACTAGAGACTAAATTTTTTCAGTATCAGTTTGTCAGGCCTGCGCATTTTTCATGTAGTGGAATTTAAATGGTAATTTCACAGAGGAAGGAGGTATATATATATACTTTTAGGGAATTGAAACTTTGCTTGCAATTATACATTAGCTGTAAAAATATATACCAAGATACACATTAATGTATTCCTTTTCAAGTAATTTTTGAGTATAATAGAGCTATGCTGGATTACTATATAAAAAATGCGAGCTGAAAAGCTCTGCTTTACTATCTTAAATAAATAGAAAAGATGTTTTCACGTTTAACACATTTATATTAATTTTTTTTTATCTCAAGCACATAATTTACTTAGTTATAGAATACAAGAATAATGAAACATTCATGAGTTAGTTATATCAATAATTTCTCCAAGATACGTGGCTGAAAATTTTTATCCTTTCTTCTCACACAAGACATAGGACTTGAATGCGTCCTGGTTGAAAGTTCCACCATGATTGAGAATGGTCAATCCTTGTTTTCCTTTTTTATACTCATCGGATTTTGGATGAGCCATTCCCACATAAAGAAAATCACGACTATCGCAATCTCTAACCTGGTCTTTGCTGCTTTTGATGGATTCCAGTAGTTTCTTAATAGCTAAGTCTAATTGACTGATGCTAAAACCCTTAAAAAGCTCCGTCGAATATTTTGTAACCGTATTCGGTGATCCAAACCATTTAAAATTCCTTGTATAGCCCTCAGACACATCCAAATATCCTCCAGTCCAGAAACTGTCCATGCCTCGACTGTAATACCACGTATCGTTCAAAAGGGATTCAGTAACTTCCTTCATTTTAGCAGGGCTATCGATGGTGACGAGCGCAGCATTTTGAGATTCGCATTCCTTTTTCGCATCATCAATGTTGGCATAGACGCCGTAAGCCAAGAAATTCCCTTTCTGAATCTTCGGTTGGAAAAATCCAGGTACTGCTTCTTGCCCAGTACTATTTCTTTTTAACTTTAGAATTTCACTTGCCAGAGTCGTATTTGCAAGCACATCGGGCGATGTAGTGATCACTGAAGAGCAGGCGAAAGAGAGACGAGGTATCGTGCCTTTAGGCTGACCCATAATATCCGCCAGCTGTGTCGAATTGTAAAGTCGCCAGCAAGCATTGGACTCTCCAAAATCTTTCACGACGTGGATGCGATCATTTTTGTTGGTTTCAGCTTGTAACTTATCCCGTTGATCTTTCAAAGTTTCGTTGCTGCATAAATTGAAGTGGACTATCATCATTTTATCACTACTGACCAATTTCCACTCAGTAACACTCCATTCATAAAAGGATCCAGTCCATACTAGCTTCTTTTTGTCTGGTAGTTCTCCAAAGATGTCTGCCATATTGTCTTTGATATGTCCATCAAAAATTTTCTCGTCTCCAGCTGTGTTTAAATAGATTGGGCCAGAGCGTCCGAGTTCTTTGTCTATTCGTTCGCAAATAGAATACATTCGTGAATAAGTTACTTGTCCACTGAACAAACTGGTTCGATACACTGTATTTATTATTGGTTCATCTTTCAACCACTTGTAGCTCTGGGAAAATAGGCAAGGAGTTGGTAGAATGACGAAATACACGAAACATACTACACCGGCGATCGCTACAAGGATAGCCACGACGCAGCAAAACCAAAAGAAGGGGCTCGGTGGGTCCTTTTTTCGCCCTGTCGTTGTGTGTTCATCTTCTTCTTCTTCGCCCATCTCAATAACTGTATCTCCTCTGGAAGAATGTTCGGTGGTGTCGGACCCCTTTTCGTCAGAAATGCTTTCTTCCTCACTTGCATCGGGATCTTCGGAAGCGTCATCGTCCGGCTCGACTTGAACAGCTCTGCTTTCACTGGAAGAATTCTCAGATGTATCAGACTCCTGCTCATCATCAACTTCTTCATCGGCATCGGGATCTTCGTCAGCGTCATCGGACTGCTCCTCTGCTTCTCCCTGATCATCGGACTGCTCCTCGGTTTCCACATGATCGTCGGACTGCTCCTCTGCTTCCCCCTGGTCATCGGATTGATCCTCTGCTTCTCCCTGATCATCGAACTGCTCCCCTCCTTCCTCCTGATCACCAGACTCCTCTTCTTCTCCCTCATCACCAACTTCATCCTGTTCATCCTCAAGTTCTTCGTCGTTACTCTCAATATTTCTATCGATAAAAGGCATGATGGCTTCACTACGATTTGGTTGGCTTTACAGCTAATGGGAAGCTCATCTATATACATTCATAAGCTGCAATATACAACTGCAAAACTTATTCGGTGAAACTAAACTTGTTTTAAATTATTATACGACCCAGTTGATACTTATTTTGCTTATGTTTTATTCTGTTAATTTTATATTTGAGAATGCTAGATTTCTTGTAATTGTTTTTAATAATTTTTTTTTCAAAATTGTTGTTTAATATGATTTAATCCAAATTTACTACCCTAGAAAATATGGCTTATTCAGTTATCCACGAGTAAGCTAACTATAAGTATAACCATTGACTCGTGAATGTTTTTATATCAGTTTCGTATTTAAATTAAATTCAAATGCAATTGCATCGCATTTTCACAATTTGATTATTTAAACCATTTTCCTAACTTAATCGATTAATGAATGGATTATATAATGAGGCTGACTCGACTACATCGTCAAAGATTGCGAAAAATAAATGCTGATGAGGAAGTGAGCTTCCGTGTCGAGAACGAATCTTTTCAGATTCAGGTTTCGTTGATTCCATCACTCCTAATTGAAAGAGAAGATTGAAAGAGATAAATCGAATGCACCCTGGCGTGTTTCTCAAACGCTTTGAAAGACTTCCAACATATGTTTTTATATGTTTTATATATGTTACCTGTTACGATGTAGCAGATATACCAAAGACTCTACCTATACCTAGCGAGCATCATTGAGGTTACGATATCAGAGTTAGCAGCGACCGTCAAGAATCAAGATTAGATAACTAGGCATTTGGATGAGTTTCATCGGTTCGCGGTAATTTTTGCCATATTACCAGGAAGACGAAGATTAACCAGGGACTACCGTAATTCAAATCTATAATATAATAAAACTGGTGTATTTTTGCTTTGTTTTTTCAAATGATCGACACCGGTGAAGCGATTAGATACTCAAACTAATACGGTAAAATATGGTGGACCAAAAAATAACATTTGATACCGGTACGGTAGATATTATGTTTAATTCAAAATATAGTCATATTAGTGCATAAATGATCCCGTAGATATTCAGCTTCGTCGCCTGTAATCTTGTCTATTCTAGCTGCAATCGGAAAATCCAATCATAATAAGTTATACTTGCTGATTGCCACTAAATGTTCACATCCGGTCGTTTTCTATTACGCTGCATTTTTCTTTAAAAAAAAGCTGCTGCTGTTAGTAAACGGCAGGGTTTCATGATGATATATTTTTCTATACATCTTTATTACTCGCATTCTATGTATATATTTTTTTTACAAATGATCGTTAAAAAAGAAAGGTTGATTCCTATAATTAGTAATAATCTTATGATTTGACACGGCGCATGTGAGCATGCGAATGTCGAATACATGTGTGACGCAAACGCAAAACGACCAGTCAGTTTATTGCCATTACCAACAGAAGTTTTAAGTATTAATTAGTCAATTGAAACAGAGTACGAACATATATACTTCAATTGCACCGGATTGAGCAATCAAGTAGATCAAGAAAGCAAAAGAGGTGTTTAGCATTACGAGCAGGTGTTTTAATAATACCGATTAGTAAATTGAAAAAAGTGAACATGATATTCACGAACTGGACCGGATTGAGCAATTAAGATCAAAAGAACACGTGGGAGATTCGTGATTTTTTTTTTAATTATTGTGAAAGGTGTGGCGATTTGTTATTATTCCTTGGGTACCACCTGGCCTGCTGGTGGCGATCTAGACGAACTTGAATATGATATACAAGCAAGGCACCGGAGAGCAGAATCAAAGCAGTCTTTTTCCCACTCAGCTCCAGAAAAGGTACGGAGGTGATTTCTTACTTGAACTTTAACTGAGTATAGACTCAGTTCTTATATTATAAAATGTTTCTTGTACATTATTTGAAAATGCTTGATTTATGTTCCTTTTTAAAAAAGTTTTTCTTAGCTTCTTTGCATCGCATCGTTGAAGTCTCTGCAAGTTATCAAAATGAGAATCTATCTGCATGTATGTGCAGTTCATAATCAGCCAAACATATTCAAACGATTAAAGCATAAAATGTATTATTTTAAATTAGGTTTGGATCCTTGCGTTGGCCGCCTTCGTGATGGTTATATCCGAGGAATCAAACGAAAAGGTTACAAATGAATCCGAACTGTTGTTCGATTCGTTGCGAGAGGCAGAAATCCTAGAAGATGACGAACGACAGGAGATCCGCCAGGAACTTCCCTCCATGATTCAACGCTCTGGTCGCCACTTCACGCCTAAACCCAAAACAGATGGTCCACAGGTTATTACAACCGCCTCGTACTTTTTCGATGGGACGACGTGGAGACCGATCGGTCCGACGTACCTTCACGATTCAACTGGATGCCTCTCCTACGTACGAAACTGCGGTCGTCATACTTGTGGAAAAGATCATCCCCCCACCACTCACCCCGCAATATGTTTTGGTACTAGGGCAGGAGAAAGCTGCTGCAAAAGGATGGTAATTGAATCGGGTCAAGTTGGCATGTCGGATTGTTTGTCCGATTGTGACGTTGGCGAGCATGCTATCTGCTCTAACAGGCACCCAGCCACAAAATCTGCAGAATGTCGAGTTGTAGCCAGGTCATCACTTTCTTCATTCACCATTAACTGCTGCGTTGCAGATTACTTGATTTATTGATGGATTTGATTCCCTGCCTTATACTTACCAAATATCTATCTTGTCTCGTCTCATCATTTGTCACTTGTAACTGCTGCTTGCAGATTACTAGATGTTTCGATGATGAATTTGATTCGTTATTTACCTTGTGCTTAATTAATTATCCGTCATTTATCATGCGTGTTTTTATTTTTTTTTATTATCCGTCTATTTTTTATTGTAGGTGATATTTATAATACACACAGATATTTGTCAGCATCAGAAAAATTACGAGGGTTGTTATTAAATCTTTTTTTATTTTACTTCTTTTTTCTTGATAAAATTTGTTTTTATTTTCTGTAAAATCTGGACAGTAGATAAAAGTTTTGTAAGTAATTACAAAAAAATGCGTGAGAGAGAATAGAACAATTAATTTAACCTTATATGGTGTCAGGTGATGATATGTGGGAAATCATATTTAAAACTTGTCTGACTTTTCAGTCTGAATTACTTACGGTATCTAAGATAAGAATCATGTAAGTCAATGGCAGTCAAATCATATAAAAAATCATCTGGTAGTTTTTTCGTAAGGTGCCACTAATAATTAATACTATATTTTTATATGAACAAGAATATAATACTATATGGCCATAATCGGTAATGATGAGTGCACAAAATTCTAGGGCATGCAGAATATTCTTAGTTTTGTTTTGAGTGCTTGTTTTGTCAAGATCACTTTTACTGATGTTGAAAAAGGCTGCAGCAGCTCGCCATTCTTATAAGCATCATAAGCTAGCACCACGACAGAAAACAAAACATTTTACTTCAACATCTACCCAAGCTTTCGACATGATTTTTTTTTTTTATTATAGTATTTTTTAAATATTGATGTAATGAGATCAGTTCAAATTTTGGACCCATGTAAAAGTTTTTCCCATTGGTAAAGTTATCCATTACGGTAATCTATTTGTATTTTAAAATAAGTATTCTTAAAAAATTTAGAAATACAATTACCGCAAAAAATTGAATTCTTTAGTTGACCGACTAGGCCTATAATTTTAAAATGTATAGGAACAAGAAGCAAATAATGTAATAATATAATATACGCTTTGTTATGCCTTTTGTTAATTATTTTGAAGGAATTGAAGCTAATAGAATCCTCTGGTCGACAGTTTTGTACTTATTCAATGTTTCCTCCATAAAAAAAGTAGTTCTTTTACAGATCAAACAATAATGTATGAATCCTGGAAGCTATCCCAAAGTTGCTCTCAGCCGCCATGGCAGCTTTAAGCTTTATAAGGTCCTTTTAGGAGCTACCGGTTGACCACTCCAGAGTAGCCTATTCGGAGAAGGAACAACTGATTCTCGACTACTTTACGAATTTTGGTCTCCTTATGGTCCATAAGTCCATTAAATCCAACTTCGTAATGTTTCTCTAACGAAATAAATTTAAAAAAAAGAAGAATAAACAAAAGGCTCGAAAAAAAGGTGCGGTATAACGAATCTCCCGGATCGACATTTTAATTGCTGGCCAGCTTAAGTTCACTGCAGCGAGACTAGAGTTTTGCTAAATCAATATTAGCAGGTGCGTATGACTGCCAAGATTAGATAATTTGGTTTTTGGATGGATTAGCTTCATTAGCAGATCACATGAGCTCTGATGATTTGTCCTTTAATAAAGGAATTCATTATTGTATCCGGAATCGGAAATTATAAAAAATATCCTGGTGGATGGTCATCAGAGTATCGTCCATTCGTCCCTATGATATTCAGTTTCGTCGCGTAATCTCGTTTATGTTGTTATTGGAATATAAGATCGCAATAGTTTATATTAGGCGTACATGCTTGCCACAAATCTCGCCAGAAATATTTGCATTCGATACCGTTTTCTATACAACGCGCGGGTTTTTTTCTTGGTTTATTTTGTTTTTAGCATATTCAAAATATGTTTCTGATGATGCTGTTTTTAAAATGAACAGCAGCGGTTTCGTCATTTTCTTGGTTTATTTCTATGTTGCTTTTTTTGGTCGTTAACGAGGAAGGTTGACTCCTATGTTTAGTAATAACCTTATGATTTGGCACGACACGGCATGTATGCACGCGAATGCGAATACATGAGTGACGCGGATGTCAAACGGCCAGAAAGTTTGTTACCATTACCAACAGGTGTTTTAACAGTATTACAGTAATTAATAAATTAAAACAGAATGAACATTTTGTTCAAGAATTGCACCCGATTGCAGCAAGTTGAGCAATCAGGAACGCACGAGGTGTTTAGAATTACGAGCAGGTGTTTTAATACCGATTAATAAATTGAAAAAAGTGAACATGATATTCAGGAACTGCACCGGATTGAGCAATTAAGATCAAAAGAACGCGCTGGAGGTTCGTAATATTTTTTATTATTGTGAAAGGTGTGGCGATTTGTTATTATTCCCTGGGTACCACCTGGCCTGGTGGCGATCAATAAGACGTTCTTGAATATAATATACAAGCAGGGCACCGGAGAGCAGAATCTAAGCAGTCTTTTGCGCACTCAGCTCCAGAAAAGGTAGTGATTTCTTACTTAGTATACAGACTCAGTTTTATATTAGAAATGTTTATTGTATTTTAAATCATTTTGATTTATGTTTATTTTTTAGTTATTCTTATCTTCCTTTCATTTCATCGTTGAACGTCTCTTCAAGTTATCAAAATGAAGATTTATTTGCTTGTAAGTGTATAAGTGTATTTTTAATCATCCATACATATCCGTGCATATTAAATGTTTTATTTCTAATTAGGTTTGGATCCTCGTATTGGCAGCCTTCGTGATGGTGGTAACCGAGGAATCAGAAGAAAAGGCGACATCTGAAACCCAGCTGTTGCACGATTTGTTGCTAGAGGAAGAAATCCCAGAAGATGAGGATCAAGAGGAGAAACAACAAGAATTTCCCTCCATGCTTCAGCGCTCTGGTCGCCGCTTCACGCCCACACTCTCTCGCGCACAAGTTTCCTCTACAGTCAATCCAAGTGTTTTTACAGATAGACCAGCTACTACATCTACGACCAGATACTATATCTCCCTCTCCACTGCCGCTAACGATCTCCTGTCGACGTGGAGACCGATCGGTCCGACGTACCTTCACGATTCAACTGGATGCCTCTCCTACGTACGAAACTGCGGTCGTCATACTTGTGGAAAAGATCATCCCCCCACCACTCACCCCGCAATATGTTTTGGCACTAGGGCGGGAGAAAGCTGTTGCAAAAGGATGGTGATTGAATCGGGTCAAGTTGGCATGTCGGATTGTTTGTCCGACTGTGACGTTGGCGAGCACGCTATCTGCTCCAACAGACACCCTGCCACAAAATCTGCAGAATGTCGAGTTGTAACCAGGTCATCACTTTCTTCCGTCACCATCAACTGCTGCGTTGCAGATTACTTGATTTATTGATGAATTTGATTCCTAATTTACCTTATTCAGGGCCAATATACGACTTTACCTTATAGTTTTATGCTTACCCAATATCTAATATCTTGTTTCATCTCATCATCTGTCACTTGTAATTTCTGCGTTGCATATTACTAGATGTTTCAATGATGAATTTGAATTCCTTTTTACTTTTGCTTAATTACTTACTTTTATCTAGTATGTGTGTTTTGAAATATTATTTTATCCGGCTATATATCGTGATATTTATAATACACACAGACAATTATCTCCATCAGAAATATTAGTAAGGCTAATACGACTTATTTAAATATTTTTCTTGGCAAAATTTGCATTAAGTCCATTGAAATCTGTGGATGAAAAGTATGAAAAGTAAAACACGCAAAAATTGAAGAAAAAAAAACAGATGCGAACGAGAGCCTGACGAGAGAAAATAAAATTTTTTAGGGCAGCCGCTGCATTCTTTTGCATTAGCTCAACTTCCTCTCTCCCTCTGCTGACTGCTAGGGATTCGGCCATTGACGTTTTCTAGCCACGCTCGGTAAGTTATATTTCTCAGTTCTCCTGCTTAATTTAGGGAAATAACTCTAATTATTTTTATTTCTACCCAACAGGTTAATACCTTGGTTTAAACTTCAATCATTAAAATGTCTGCCGCTCACAAGAAACAGGTAATTTTACTTTAATTTCTGCTTTATTACACTGCCTCAGTTATGCCGGCTGTTCATGCTTGTAATTCTAGATTAAGATCCAATGCATAGATTTAGGCTTCATTTTTAGTACGAGTTTTTATATTACACAAAGTTTTTCAAAGTTGCTGACTTTCTAATTCTTATTTTTTCAGAAAAAAGCCTCTGAGAGCATCAACTCTCGACTTGCCTTGGTGATGAAGTCCGGCAAGTACTGCCTGGGCCTCCGGCAGACCCTCAAGACCCTCCGCCAGGGAAAATCCAAGCTGGTGATCATCGCCAACAACACTCCTCCACTTAGGTGAGACTGAGAAGTAGACTCTTGATTTTAAAGAGCCTATGGAGTCACCAAATTTCTCTACAGCCTTTTAACAAGGTTTTTATGGCAAATCAACCCTAAATTTAGAAAATTAAATTTATTATCCATATTGGTTCTTACTCGTGGTGTAACTAATGCCCCAGTTAAATTTTAAACTTAAATTCTTACTATGATGGCACTTTTTATTTAATGTTAAAAAATGATAATTTTTTCCTTGACTGGTAGATTTACAATTACTCTAATTTGTTGTCTTAATTTTACTTGTAATTTTTTGACAGATGATCTAGACTAAACATCTGTTCAATTGAATTAGATAATTAAAGTTATTTTGTATTTAAATTTACGTATCTTTTTCTAACATTAAAATTTTTCAATTTTTCAGGAAATCCGAGATTGAGTACTACGCCATGTTGGCCAAGACGGGAGTGCACCACTATACGGGCAACAACATCGAGCTGGGCACAGCGTGCGGAAAGTACTTCAGGGTCTGCACCATGTCCATCACAGACCCCGGAGATTCTGATATCATTCGGTCTATGCCTGCCAGTGAAGGTGGCCAGGGACAGTAAATTCCAATTTTTGTCCTTGTGAAATAAAACTTTTCATCAAAGATATCTTTTTGTGTTTGTTCGATTTTCACATCAGGCTATTAATTATATTACATGAGCTTTGGTAAGTTTCCATGGAAGCTGAAGAAGGTAATTGAGATGAGGAAATGACTACGAGTTATTCGCATAGTGAGTGTCGATTAAAGGATTTGTTGACAACAGTAGACTTAATTATTAAAAGTTTTTTTCTTTTGAAATCGGAACGTTAAATACGAACGACTTTGTTAACGCTAAGGACATACCACTCTTTTAAACGTATTGAGGGCACTGCGTAATAGCTTAGACGTTTAAACTAAATGAAGTGAGTAGTCTAGGTCGGTACTGACTAATTAAAAGAAAGGACACGATGTAGTTAGTTCTAATTGGTAAAGTTAAAAGTCAATCGTCCTTTCGATGAGCGTTTTCCTATCGAAATGAATATATTACGGTATTAGACGAAAAAGGATCTGAGCAACGACATCGTTTAGTGTATTTTCCAAGCTTCCGGCACCCTGGATCTGACCTTAGAGGCTCCCTACAATTATAGAAGGGTTACAGTACTAACATCCCACCGAAATTTATATTGGAATGTACAGATAAAATTTGTGAATTTTTATACAATTAGCATATATTAGCTACTTTTAAAAAATTGTCGACGATCACCATAACATTTTTATTTTTAAATATTTCTCCATTTTTTATTTTATTAAGGAATGAAAATTGCGCTTAGACACAACAGCAAAGATATTGTTTGCAAGTTGTTTTTAAGAAAGCGTACTTACATCGCACCCTCCATCAGCAGGTATAATTTATTTTTCGAATTCTGTATTAAGTAATATAAATTTACCAATTTAGTTATTTTCAGGTTAAAACGATTATCATCTTGGTAGACTTCTACATTGAAGAGGGTTGCAAAACAAACAGCGCGGAATGTCGTGCCCGAAACCATCATGAACTTGAATATCAATAAAACGAAGGGATTTCATTCATGGCGGAGGTGCTGGATAACCTTTACGCAACGGTTGACACGGTTCGTATTGAGCGCCAAAGTGTACTTATGTTCAATCCTTATTAATTTTTTTCAAATTGAACAGTCAATGATGATGGAAGAGATTGCGGAAGAGGATACTAAGCCAGAACAAATACAATAAGAATAAGCTCACTGACATCGCGTTTACGTCGAAAAGGTTCGCCCTTCCTCTTTCCCTGCTTATTATGATTTTTTTTTTTTTACCAGCATTGGATGCATCGGTAGGTAATTTTATTTTTTTTTAACTTCAGGTGCGCTACCATTTGAGCGTTAAGTTATCATATATATTTTTAATTTTCTCTAGCTTTAATTTAAATGATTTCATTTTACAGATTGAAACGATCCGCAACTTATAGTCTAGTCGATATAAATTCCCAATTTATGAAAACTCGGAATGAGAGCTAGAGAAAAAAATTTTCACAGAAAAATAGAGAAAAATAAGTTCTATCGCCTAAAAATATTCCCCCTTAGATCCCCGTGAGCGAAATCGGTCAAATTTTTGTTAAAAGATAAAAATTAATGTTTACCGGCCGTCGACCATAGACTATTAGTGGAGTCTATTACATGGCGATTGTGAAGAAAACGATGCAGGATCAACGAAGCACAAAGACTAAAAAGTTCATTAGAATCATCAATTTGCCCTAAACCTTATCTCCTTTAATACGAGAAGCATTTTGTCCTACTTCAGACAAATCATACAACTTTAGAGCCGAGTTTAGATTGTTATGTAAGTCCTGAAATTTTAATCTATATGTATAACAAAGAAAGTTGTCGTTTTGAAAAGGAATTGAAAAAAGAGGTGGCTAATAGCTCGATGTATTTATACTCAGGACCAGGATCACAATATATTCCTGAAAATTTTTAATGCTTTTTTAAAATTTAAGGGTTCTTGAGTTTCCCGCAAATGGCGCCTGAAAGGTGGTTGAAATTTTCCGAGGCAGGAGCTTTCTTAAGGATGCATTTTCCGTTCCAGGTGAAGTGGGTGCAGCCCCTTCGTTCCTGGCATTTAATTCCGCATTCATCTCTGGCGCTCTCAACGACGTCAATGTCTTGCACATTGCCGGCAACAAAGTCGCAATTATCCTCCCAGACGAAAACACCGTACTTGCCTTCTCTCCAAGCCTCAACAGGACCCATAAAAAACATAGTCAAAATGAAAGCAACCAACCCAGTAATTGCAATTTTCCTGTTCATTCTATTAAATGATAATAAAATATAAATACTCGATGACTGTAAATGTAATATTTGTATATAGTTATACCTTAATTTTGAGACGATATAAAGTAGACCCTTTAGCTGATGTTACGACTTGGACGATGGAGAAGTTACGAAGGTAACATGGGTTTATATAGCAAAAAAGGTGGGTATGGCCGGATGTAGAGTAAGTTGCTAAATAGTTAACAAGATTTATACCGATAAGAGAAAGGTTTATACGCACGCACAGGTATGCCGACTTTCCCAAAGATTTATAAGAGAAACGTTTATGCGCGAATAGGTCACGACTTTCCCAATTTTCAGCTGGGAAAACCCCTTAAAGGTGGCATTGCAAAAATAAACAAGTTATTAGTTGGATCGAAACTTCTCAAATGATTATTTAACAGCGCGAAAAAAACCGGGCGAGCGGGTCGGGGTGAAAGCATTTTATGAAATATTGCGCTACTAAACTTATAGAAAAAAGAACAGAAGGGTTTTTGAAAATTAAATTTGTCACAAATAAATTCTGCTTGTTTTTTTTGTTGTTTTTGTTTTTATATTATTAAATTATTACCATGATCAGATAGAGAAAAAACTGCAGATCAAAAACCCTTCGGTGAAAGCATTTTATGAAATATTGCGCTACTAAACTTATAGAAAAAAGAACAGAAGGGTTTTTGATCTGCAGTTTTTTCTCTATCTGATCATGGTAATAATTTAATAATATAAAAACAAAAACAACAAAAAAAACAAGCAGAATTTATTTGTGACAAATTTAATTTTCAAAAACCCTTCTGTTCTTTTTTCTATAAGTTTAGTAGCGCAATATTTCATAAAATGCTTTCACCCCGACCCGCTCGCCCGGTTTTTTTCGCGCTGTTAAATAATCATTTGAGAAGTTTCGATCCAACTAATAACTTGTTTATTTTTGCAATGCCACCTTTAAGGGGTTTTCCCAGCTGAAAATTGGGAAAGTCGTGACCTATTCGCGCATAAACGTTTCTCTTATAAATCTTTGGGAAAGTCGGCATACCTGTGCGTGCGTATAAACCTTTCTCTTATCGGTATAAATCTTGTTAACTATTTAGCAACTTACTCTACATCCGGCCATACCCACCTTTTTTGCTATATAAACCCATGTTACCTTCGTAACTTCTCCATCGTCCAAGTCGTAACATCAGCTAAAGGGTCTACTTTATATCGTCTCAAAATTAAGGTATAACTATATACAAATATTACATTTACAGTCATCGAGTATTTATATTTTATTATCATTTAATAGAATGAACAGGAAAATTGCAATTACTGGGTTGGTTGCTTTCATTTTGACTATGTTTTTTATGGGTCCTGTTGAGGCTTGGAGAGAAGGCAAGTACGGTGTTTTCGTCTGGGAGGATAATTGCGACTTTGTTGCCGGCAATGTGCAAGACATTGACGTCGTTGAGAGCGCCAGAGATGAATGCGGAATTAAATGCCAGGAACGAAGGGGCTGCACCCACTTCACCTGGAACGGAAAATGCATCCTTAAGAAAGCTCCTGCCTCGGAAAATTTCAACCACCTTTCAGGCGCCATTTGCGGGAAACTCAAGAACCCTTAAATTTTAAAAAAGCATTAAAAATTTTCAGGAATATATTGTGATCCTGGTCCTGAGTATAAATACATCGAGCTATTAGCCACCTCTTTTTTCAATTCCTTTTCAAAACGACAACTTTCTTTGTTATACATATAGATTAGAATTTCAGGACTTACATAACAATCTAAACTCGGCTCTAAAGTTGTATGATTTGTCTGAAGTAGGACAAAATGCTTCTCGTATTAAAGGAGATAAGGTTTAGGGCAAATTGATGATTCTAATGAACTTTTTAGTCTTTGTGCCGATCAATAAACAATCCTGACTTTTCCTTTTGTCAAAATAGTTACCATGCACATATTTATCCATTTCTTTAATTAAAATGAAAATTGGGCTTAAGGCACAAGCGGGAGATATTATTCGGAATTAGTTTTATTCGACTGTGATTGATCCTCCGGGCTTTATCAAACGCGTACCTACAGCGTATTCTCAATCAGCTGACCTAAAATACAATTTTTCAAATTCTGCTTTGATAATATAAAAAATAATGGATTTTGATTTTCATCATGAAGGATTCCTACATGAAAATTGTAACAAAAACAACGCGTGAACTTGATCAATAAAAAGAATGAATTTTATTCATGACGGAACTGCTGGCCCAAAAGCGAGGGATTGTCGACTCAAAAAATTCTTGTCCACCCCAGAATTCTATGGCAAAATTTCTGTAGGAATCTCCATAAGAGCCGGTAAAATTCTAGAAAATTCTAAAAAATTCGAAAATTCCATGGAAATTCCAGAATTCTCGTACACCATTTGGAAGGAGTCGACAACCCCTCGCCCAAAAGTTCCGCCAGCATTGCTCGCTGACCTTATAACGTAACGGGAATCACGGTTCGTATTGAGCGTCAAAGTTAGGGCTCCTAATCGAATGGTGAATATTCGAATACAATTCACTATTCATGAATAATATTCATATTCAAATTCAATCATAAGGTCTCCTTATTCAGTCATATCCATTCATCAATGATGGCAATTCATTCGAATGAATGGCTTCAAGTCATGAATTATTCATGAATAATGGAATTTATTTTTTCACAAAAAAGGTTACTATTTAGGCTTATTTTTCTTAAAAACAGATAATAGCTGGTGCTTTTGGCGTAGTTTTTTCTATTTTCATATAGAAAAGTTGTCCACTATTTTATACTTTTCCCGTCGTGCTACATTTGTGTCTCATCTAATATACTGTCATTGCTCACTGAATACGATATTTCGACGACATCACGGCAGCGGTATCAGTCATGAGTGTGGTAAAGAAACGGAAGAGGCTGCTAAATGCGGCCCCTAGCGCAGCGAGCGAACGATCCTTCTCCATTGGAAAAGACTTGCTAGGAACCGCTAGAAACTGTTTGCGGCCTAACACCATGCAGATATGTGTCTGTCTCCGTTTTCGGTATTGTTGTGAATTGACCCTATCTCTTATCCTAACCGCTAGATGTCCCTTTCCACCCTCACCTGTGTGTACCTGAATCCCACCCTCCGACCTTTCGTCGTTATGTCTGTCGTGAATGTCTGGCATTCCTTAGCTGAGCCATGGCTAATACAAAGCTCGAGCCTCTAAAAGACTTCTTTACTTAGGCTAAGAATCACAACAGTATAGAGTTGGAATCGTGTCAAAAAAAGAAGATTTCGCTCTTTATAATGTGATGGGTTTATCGGCAATCAACCGGCATCATCAACCCGACGATCGAAAATTTTTTCAGTGGTTTTCGTTAAGTAATGGTTAAAATCAACGTGATTGTTGACTATTTGTACGTAACTTTGAATGATAGCAAGATGCAATAACACTGGCGTCAAGAACAAACAAATTCAATATTTTTGCGGTAAAAGATTTTATTCATGAATATAAGTTGAATATATTCATATTCATTCATCATTCATTCACTCTTACATTATGAATATGACTATTTATTCATTATTTTTTTGTGAATAAATTATTCATTCGAATGGCGAAAAAACCCATGAATTGAATTGATTAGGAGCCCTAGTCAAAGTGTACTTACGTCCAAATCCTTAATGGTTTCCTTGATTGAATTGAAAGAGAATGCGGAAGAGGCTGTCAGTTGGCAAACTTCTTCGGGTAACTTAAATGCAACTAAAATGCGTTTTATAATTTTCATGGATCAAAGAAGAATGAACCTAATTTTAATTTAACAATATGTTGAACGTTTCTTTTCAAAAGTAGAATAGGCTCATTTTATTTACAGATATTGTAAATTATAGTAAGTGGTGTGTAAATGATTTTTCCAAATTTCTGAGAATTTAATTTTTTTTAACGATGCTTGAAATATGCATGACTGATTACCCGGAACGTCTGGGGACCACTGATTACTATCGGAATTGTCGTATTAAAGGCTTTAGGGTTCTTTGTCGTGTCGATTCCATCCCGAATGGGGTTCCAATGCTGCAGTTAGTAAAAAAAAATATAATCGACGGATCCACAGTTAAAGAGGTAGGTTTGATGTTTTATTGTCCTCTTTAGATTGCATATATAGGCTAAGTGGTATTTTATTTTCAGGTTGAAATAATCAGCAATTTTATCGATAATCGCTTACTACTACAGAACTAATTTGATTAATTTGATAATATTTTTTGAGTATCCCAAAAAATTAAAGAATTAAAAGATCAAAACAATAATAAATGAATTAGAACAATGCGGCCTGTAATAAAAAAATTAATAAAAAACTAAATTTTTTGCGTTGATGCAATATTATATACGATGTAGTGTTTATATAATAATTGCATAATACTTTCAAGTGATATGCTAAAATGTATTTTATGTGAGAGAAAAGCGCTCGTCTTAATTCCTCGGCGCAGGAACCACTGTTCCAATTCCTCTTGTAAAATATTATAATGGCTTTTTATCAGTGTTTTTCCCTCTCAAAATTGAGAATTATCAAATTTGAGAAATATCATGATATTTCTCAAAAATTAGAATATGATCCTGGTGATATTTCTCATATTTTTTCAAATGAAAATATGATGGTGAATTTGAGAATTTTGGTTTGGATAAACAGAATTTTATCATATTATCAAATGGCAATATTGATAAAAAAAAATAATTTTTTGCCTGTATAAAATTTTAAAAAAAAATGCAACAGCGGTTGCTTCTAAGAATTAGACGACTCACTATTCATAACTGTCATCTTTTTTTATCGATCGCGCGAATGTTTGATTTTCTTTTTATTAACTAACGTCGACTACAAAAGCAAGAATTCTACAACGAACCAATAATTTTGTTTAATTTGAGAATTCCGGTGATAATTTGAGATGACAAGTGAGAAGCGTATTACTTTCGTAAATGAGAAGATATTTTGATAATTTAGAAATATCATATTTTCCAGTGATAATGAGATTTGATAACTTTTAAATATCACTTTTTAAAGTGACAGGACAAAACACTGCTTTTTATTGATCACGACTGTCCGATGAGCAACTACAATCACTACATCGGGACGGGAGGAGTTTTGATACACACGATTATCGAGTGGAATATTATACGATAATTCCAATCTAGCAGACTCGCACTTATACACCACCTTCGCGATGTGATCTAGTTTTATATGCATTCAAGAACGAAATAAATAAATAAATCAAAGTTGTTGATTATCGACACAAATATTGCACCAGTCTGTGAGCAGCTACCGTTTATGGTGGAATATATAGATATACTTAGTAGTCATTCAGTCTAGAAATGGTAAAATAGGATATTTTAAATCTTCTTTTGAAGACCGATTTTGCTGTTTGTATGCTGATACAATAACGCTTCTTTCAGGGTCGCCCCTATCCTATTATCATTCAATACCCATGATATAACAACAAATAATCGACGCCTCCTAACAATAAATTCTTTTGTGGTCTTGGTCTCCTGCGCCAAATGAAATGGTATATTAGCAAATAGCAACCAGACCAAAAATATAAAAGTCCAAATTCTCATGGCTCATAGCAAGCGGCTCTTAGCAAGTGTCAATACCAATTCAGTATTCGATAGATAAATGAGGATAGATAATTCCAATACATCTAATGCTCTTAAAACAACAGTTTACATTCCGTTTTTATGGGAGAACATGCACAGTATTGGCCTATACCTATTCAAACGTTAAAATCTGATAAATAAACTGATCTCTGTACGCACTAGAATCATGTGAAAAAAGATAAAAGCTGGGGAAATTGTACAATACCCTACTTCAATAACATGAATTTTCATCAGAAAATCATACATTTACAAATGAGCACCTTTAAGCATTAGTAATGAAAGTAATTGTTTTCTGTTCACACAAACAATAACTGGAATTTGAAATTGAAGTCAAAATATTAACGTATTAGTGTAATCAGTGCTTATGTTGGGGGAATGTGAACGGCCAAAATTGGAAAAAATTGTAAAATCGGCCTAGATGTTGTGGTTGGATCAGACGTTATTGTCAATGAAGAAGGTATCTCTTTGAAGAGCTTCACAATTCTTCGTTTTTGCTCTCTGCTGTCAACTGTCTACTCATCTTTCAACTGTCACATCCGATTATTGGCTAGAATCGTATTTTGTCGGTTGGAAATGCGTCGTTGGACGATAGGTATGAATCTTTAATATTCTCATTTATGCAAGATTTTTATACGAACGTGGATCTTTTTGTATATAGCACTTCCTTCTAGTGAATAGTAACGGTTCTATTCACCTCCTCGAATACAAAGTTACCCTTTGTTTGTCAGGTATGTCTATAATAGGTTCGACTAGAGAACCTTACCGTCTTGGGGAACTATATGATCGTCAAGGACGAAATCCAGGGCTTTTGAGACCGGTGTGGAATCGATGGTTTTCACACTTTGTTATATATATAGTTATTGCACATTGTTAAAGATACTATGGCCGTTCGAGTTTCGACTCCCCTGAAAGCCGCCCCTGAAAGAGGCCCGGGTCAATTTGCCCCCTTGCTCCCTCTCAAAAGCCCTGACGAAATCTACATAATACGGCAATGGGACCAAAATACTACCAAATAAGGTCATTTCAGTTTCAGACTTTGCCCTCAGGTCAACAATTATTATGTGAACCAAATCTTTTACCTGATGTAAAAGCCCGGTAAATACAATTTTTTTCCGTGTATAATGCCAGAGGGTTTTATTTGTCTTGATGTTGCTCAATATAGGGAGGCCAACTACTTCGAAGTATACATACAGAGCCGAAAGACGAAGAACGAAATCAAAACTGAGACGGAAAAGGTAGGACGGGAGGGCCTATTACTCGTGCGGTCGAGCCCATTTTCGGGTGTCTAACAAACAGAATGTTAAAGAAATTACCATGGAGACCATGAAGTTATTTTTGATTCTCATGAGACAGCTGCCCGTCTCCTCTAACGAGAGATTGTTTGCCGACTAACCCATACGGCGAAAGTTCTCAATCATGTTTTCCCTTACACCCCCTCCAAAAACCAAAAACAAAAATTGCGACGCAGCCCCGCACCCCCATTTACATCATTGACCATTTACATGATAATTCACACCATCTAACATGCATATAATTTGCTATACATTAACAGATGATTGCGAGCCGCAGGCGAGCTGATAGGTCGTACGTTAGGGCTGCAGACTGATCGCTTTGGCGTGCGCTGTCTGTCTGTGGTTGGAGGCCAATATCTCCAGAATTTGTTAACCAATTTCAAATTCAAATACACAATTGAATTGGAAATCACGGCGAGACGCTCAAAACGCAGTTTCAAGATTTTTAGTGTCGAAATTCAATATCGAATTAAAACTACGTTGCAATGTTTTTTGACGTCATCAATCTGTCTGTGTCGTTTCTATAGGGATGTCTCACCACTTTGTTTACGACTTGGCAACGTGCATCTTCACGCGCTCGCTCTGCAGACGATCTAGAAAAATGCAAAATTCTTTAAACAACTTAATAAAATGAAAACGACCGTTTCATACCTTAATATTTGTCAGAATTCGTTTAAACCGGTCTCATTAGACGCAGAATTCTTTTTTCTTTCAGTGGGTTACCAATTTTGTTTTGGAATATAAAGTAATATGGCTCAAATAAATAGAAAACTAATCACATCTGTTAGATTGTTTCACAGCGATTTACGTTTTTTACTATTTTCACTAATTAAAATTGTCCGAATTTCAGGGACTACACACATGAAAAGATGCGGATTTAAAAGAGCTTTCGGGAAAACTCACAAAACATATGGGTCAAGCCGATGTTCGGCGAGTTATTTGTAAAAAACATAATAATTATAAGCTTGCAACTTCACTTTCCGCGACCATCCGGAAGGGCGAGGGGTTTCAACGAATTCTGACAAATATTCAGGTATGAAACTGTCGTTTTCATTTTAAGGAATGGCTAATCGAATTCGACATTTTGCGAGATCGTCTGCAGAGCTGGCGCGTGAAGATGCACGTTGCCAAGTCATAAACAAATCGGTGAGACATCCCTATAGTAACAGCCCAGCAGTTCTACTTGGGTTCTGCTAGCCTTCGTTTCGTTGTGCCGGCGTATTATAGTATAGACGTAATTAAAATAGAAACTATATGTAGCATCTATTGTTTGTAGTTTAGTTACAATAAGTCTGAAAGTGGGTTGTAAAGCGAGATAAACGAGGAATAAGCTGATGAAATGTACTTATCAAACAAAACAGATTGAAGTTTTTACATACATTCACATCATCCTCGCTACAATCTACCAGAACCAACTAACTTTTTCTGAATATTTTCCTAAGCTGACAACGGACAATTCGTGCAATAGGCTAAACCTCAATTTATAAATTTTTAAAATATAACTGATTATATATACACACAATGTACGATTCGCTTTTAGTGTTGAACCTTGATGTCTACAATAATGATTCAGTTTAACCGTTTAATTGAATTTTTTTTCGTCATTGTGAAAATTTATAAAAAATAAATTTAAATGCCTCAAAATTTGTTAATTAAATGAGGTAAACATAGTTAATATAATACTTTCCCTTCGAATATTTTGAAACATGTTCGTTTGCTTCTTTTTACGTAATTAAACTATTATTATTTTAAATTATATTTTGTGGTTTCGCAAATAACACGGCTCACAGCTAAAGAATGAAAAGCGAATTAGGGTTGTTGCAGAAATAAATTTTTCAACGAGTTGAACGAGATGATCGTTGATTACAAGCGGCATCTTCACGCCCCGTTAGATACTTTTCCGATTATCAAGCAAGCGAATATTTAGAAGAATTTAGCGCATCCATCAACGGGCCGTTAAACGAACAAGATTTCGTAAATAAGGACACGAATAGTTTCCATGAGAAAATTGCTCAACTCAACTGTAAACACCGCAGCGAATGCAAGGCAGACCAGTCACCACACTACAAATTTGGATCGTATAATGAATGATGATATGACCTTTTTTCTCCATTTCTTACCATAAGGCATTTATTGTTAAAGATTCGCCAGTTAACTATAATGGTGGAAATGCTGTTATCACTTATATAGTACTTTCGATTATTAAGATTGAAAGTGTTAAAGTTCTCTAGTGATGGCGGACGGTGTCTAAACGTTTCGTCGCTGATTTCCACTAGGATTCAGCTGAGATCATCAAACACATACTATACTTTATCTAATAAAGCTTCCTATATTGGTCTTCCGGCGTCGAGTCCGGCGTAAAGGACATGGGAACACGTCAAAGTACATCAATAAGTGAAGAGAGCGAGTAGCAGCTATTGGGCTGTTTTGACATATCATCACAAAATGAAAAAGTTACTTTTCAAAATGAAATTTGTAACCTATTGCCACAAGATGGATTCATTCATAATTTCGTTACAATTTTGAGAACGTAATACACCGCACCCGTACAATATTATTTCAAACAATCATTCAAATTAGTAAAAAAAATGATTCAGTCGGAGACTGAATTACTCTATCAATCGGCGAGCATAAAGCTCGCTTTCCTATCTTATATCAGACCAGAATTATTGTCACTGTGCTATTTGCAAGAATAATGCTTCTTACCACGACAGTTCTACAAGTTTAACAACATCTATTACCAGCTTTTGGGATCTAGCTGATGTACGACTATTTTACTCTGGTTCTATGCATTTATCTTACCCTACAACATCGCACTCGGACAAACAATCGGACATAACCTGACATAACAAGAATTATCATCTTTTTGCAGCAATTATCTTACAAGGAATGAAGAAAGGAATACCTAACACCCTCCCATTGAGTACTTTGATCCCCAACATTTCGAAGGAGCAGACCGTGAGCAAAGGGCTACCCCATAAATCAATAACATTGTAAAAGAGGTCGAGGACGAGGTTAAAAAAGAACTGTATCACCTTATGATTACTACTTTCAAGGCGGAATACTTTCGGATCGGAGCAGCAATCTCTAAAAGAGAAGGAAGATACCATCTACTTAGTGGTAGGTATCATAAATTATCTTAAATTATTTTATAGGGTATTAATTTTAAAAAATCAATTTAAGTAGTAATTTGAACTTGTAAATCCGCAGATAAATATTAGAGATTTGGACACCTCAACTTAGCAGATGCTGACACGGAAAGCAACACCCTACAAGGGATTAAAATAGGAAGACCCATAACCGGTTTACAGAGGACATTCAATTACGAACTCGAAAAGTCCGTGGTAGGGCGAAAAAGGAAAAGATTCTTACTCTAAGAACTCCAACAGGCAAACGACTTTACCTTTTGGAGCCCCTAGACTAAGACAGACCTTTCCTCTTTCGCTGTTTCTAAACCACTGCCGATAGTCTGAGCAAAAGGCTTCGTTCTCCAACTCAAAATGGCGCTTCGTTGATGTGGCAGTATTGGGAAACAACTGGCATTTGAGCTCAGTTTCAGGTGGATAACAATCAACGTTCCTTATTGGACAGAAATTTCCTTTGTTTCAATCGTACGATTTGATATTCGACCCATAGTTGGCAAGAGACAGAAAAAAACAAAAACTGGAACTGTTAAACGCAGAACGAGACGCAGAAACTCGCAGAAATTGAAATATAATCTGCTGGCGCCCTTTTTTTAAAGGAAAATTTAGAATCTTTTTTTTTATGATTCTTCCATTATTGAAAGAAAAGATACAAGGTGTTTAAGAATCTTGAAAATGGATGGGTAAAACCGTAAAACTCGGTTAAAACGGAACTTTTCTGTTCAATTCAATTTTTTACTTTGCGGCTCAATTAATCCTATGTGAGAAAAAGAGGTGAGATGAATTTTGAGGTCATTTTAAAAATTTATTATCTTGCTCCACAGTTGTGAAGGCATTAAATTTAATTAAAAGACTCGAAAGTGAGGAACGGATAAACGCGGTGTATGGAAACCATACCGACGGTTAGATAGATCGAATTACCAGCTTCAATATCAGAAAGTGCGCTATGTAAGTCATTATATTTTAGACGAAAAAATCCGTAAAATGGAAAACGCTATTTCTATCTTTTCAAAAGAAGTGAACGGATTTTCTGTAGATCCCAACCTATTACTCTATTACATTCTTTGTAATCGCCGGTGATCGGCCATGAGATTGCTCAAGTCCCGTACGAGAGCCCCAAGCTCGGCAATAAGCGGGCGGAAGCGTATATGTGGAAACATTTAACCTACAGCGTTCTCATTTTTCGATACAGAAAGAACGTGATTACGTGATGAAATGATTGTCAACGGATCTTATTTTCTGTCTTGCAGAAACCTTCAATCTGAGATGTATAGAAACAAAAAAAAATCAAGAAATATTGACTACGTGGAATTCAACATCAGAAGCTGTTCGTAATAAATCCTCAATTGTCAGCTGTTCGTTCAAAAATTTGATTATAATTAGTTTCATTTTCTATCCAACTACTTTTCTCATTGGAAATGTTGAAATTCATTATAATTGTGATGACTGTCGCTGCTGTACTTTCATCAGCGCAGGTAAGAATATTATTTATTGACGACTTGGTCAAACAGGCCGAGAAGAAAGAAGCAAAACAACCGCAGTCTTAGGTTTCGTCAAGGTTACAAAAACATAGTTTCTTACATCCACTGAGGAGCAGAGGAGGATGGAGTGTATTACCTCGTGAAGGTAAATCAAAAATCGTTTTATCTTGATACAGTATTTATATTTCAATGCTTAGGTTGACATCGGCAAAGAAAATATTCATCTAGACATCTTCCGATGGAACGACGGTCGCGCCTCCTTACTTTACATTTCAAGAGGAAATTCCCGAGACACCTACAATGTGAAGAACTCAAAGGGAAAACATTTACGTCTACCTATGAGACTTTAGAGAGATGTAATATGATCGGAAAATCCAACTAAGTTTATTTGAAAGAATACAAGATAAAACACAAATATTCTAAATTGTTTTTTAATTAGCCAAAGTTAAAAAACAGTGGTGGATTTTAAAATCCAGTTCAGAAATGGCAAAATTAGATATTTCAATCATAAATCATCTGATGACTGATTTTGGTTCAAATTTAACTAGCAACTATTTTAAAAATAAACACTTTCACTTTTTAAAATTGTAATGAATTGACAACCAAAAAATAGGATGCCAATAGAACTGAACACTATTATTTTAAATAGGGGGAGAAAAGGAAAAAATAAAAATAAATTATGATAAACGATGAAACGACTCTCTATAAAAACCGTGAACCACTTGAGAAAAAAAAAATCTGGATGCCAAAGCAAAACTTACGGAGTTACGAGGCCCGAAAATAAAGTAATTGCACCATTCGGCGCAGTATTCAAAGTTAAATCGAATGATGCAAAGTACAAGTCCACAACTTTTATGGAAATAAGACAACTGCAAAAGCTGTTTATTTTTCCAAAGTGCCATCAGTTTATCGCAATTATCTCTTAATAGATTAGGGTTATTAACTGATATACGGCGCACCATTCATTAAGATTTGAATTCTATATAGAAAAGTATAGATAATTTAATTATGCATCGTATAAGTTTTGTCCCAGTATCTATTCTTTTTTAGCTTTAAAAAGGTTCTCGGTCTTTCATTTAAAAAAATCTGCCGAGACGCAAATCTACGTTCGCGGAATTCCTGCCCTTCTCCGGTTTTCCCTTTCACAGTTAATCATAAACCTTACGTACAATAACGTTTTGCTTTGGACTGGCTACCACTTGGCCATTTTGTGGTACTCATAAGAGAATACGTCAGATGCGCCCCTTTAATAAATAGAATTATTTTTTGCTTCCGGTATTTGTCTCATCACAATGAAATAAAACAGTCAAAAATCAGCCGAAATCAGCCCAACAATCTATTTCTTCAAATTCTCGTGGAATATGTAGCAAGTTAGTGTATACTAACGCATTAACATACATTCCATGGAAAAATAAGGACAGATAAATCCAAAAAGCAAAAGTTTATATCCATTTCCAGGAAAAAACAAACACGTATAGCATTGACCCATTTATTCAAACATTAAACTTTTAATACATAAACTGATATGTATACACCATCAAATAAAAAATATATAAACTGGGATGAACAATACAATATCCCATGGGGTCGAGCAAATTTTGTCCTCATATGTGAATCTATTAAATTGTAATATGTCGAGAATGATCCACACCTGCTGACCGTGGCTGAATATTTCATCCATTATATGCACCAACTATTATCAATATTCTTTATTCGTCCAGCATGACCCATCAATATATGCATATGCACGGAAGAGAACCTCCCATTCACGTCACCAATCAACCGATCAATCTTGTTAGTTTTCTATCAAGGCCACCCACTCATGAACATAAAATAGGGGAAAAAAGGATGTCAATGTCCCGACACCCAAGTGCGTATACATCCATCAACAAATGGATCGAAGACTTTGAGGCATAAACCATCGAAGCTACAGCGCCAAGGTCCTATTGCGATCGCCATAGTTACACAGTTGGAATGAGGCACAACAACGCCACTTTTTAGCACTATATATCAAGCATGAGGACACGGTAGGTGTCCCACAGAATCTTTTCACTTCGTTCATTCATCATGTCAGCTAGCGCAGCACAGCAGCCCTCATCGAAGAGTTCAGCAAAGGAAGAGAGAGTCCGAGTAGCTGTCCGCGTCCGACCTTTCATATCCTTTTAAAACTAATAATCTTAATTTTTATCGAACTAATTTTTAAGCAAATTTAAGCAAAAAATCTTTAACTCATTTCAACACAATCAACGAGAAGAAGCTAGGGGATGCAGCCGAGTGGTGGACATGGACGGGGCTTTGACGACCATCGTCAATCCGCAGGATCCAACGGACAAGAAGACGTTCACTTTCGATCATTCTTTCTGGTCATTTGATGGGTTCAAAGAAGATGAAGCAACTGGTCGAACTGTTCCTGATCTTCAGCATCCTAGAGGAAAGCAATATGCTGGACAGGTAATAATTATCATTTTATAGTTAGATAATATCGAACAAAATTAATACATTCAATCGAAAAATAGGAGCGTTTATTTGAAGCTCTCGGGAAATCGATGCTGGACGACGCGTTCGAAGGGTACAACACGACACTTTTCTCTTATGGTCAGACTGGAGCAGGAAAATCTTACTCTATTATGGGTTATGGGCCAAATGAAGGTTAGTCATATTCTATTATGTGTTTAATTGATTACAGACCTTGCTTTCAAAATGATCAAAAAGACAAAAAGTCAAGTCATTCAATTCAGTTCGAAAATCGAAATGCGCTACAAGGTCATGGCTCAGCTATGGTCGTTAGTATATATATATTGTATTTGTCTTACCATTTGTTTTTCTATATAAAATATCTAGTATGTCGTAGAGCAAACAGCATATAGGGTTTTATTACGTCATATTGTAGGTCAATTTATTATATGCATTCGAGATCAATAAATATGTTTCTTTTTTAATATATTAATCGCTTGAGTGCACGATGGAGTTTCATGATTAGACCATGCATGAATGAATTAATAAACTGAAACTCGTGTCACGATATATGATTAATGTAACCGTAATTTCGGCGTTTAACCTGTATGAAATTATAAAATTATTGCTATATATCACGAAGCAAATATAAGCTATTTTTTTATACTTTGACGAAAAATATTAAAGAAACTTTTTAAAATTCAGGGATCGTTCCACAATTTTGCCACCACATATTCGAATCGATCTCCGAGCGGATCAAATCGAATCCAACCATCCAATATGAAGTGTATCTTTCAATGCTGGTAAGATACTATTATTGTTAACTTTTACTTTTATAGCTATTAAATTACTGCGTTTTTTTGTGATTTTAATAAATCAGGAAATTTACAACGAGACAGTTTACGACCTGCTAAATATGCCTGCTAAAACTGGACGTGGCCTGAAAGTTAGAGAACATCCCAAGAAGGGCTTCTACGGTGAGTGACTATTTCGTTTTCTTATTGTATTGTATAATATTTAATGGGAAGTAATATAATGTTACTTCGTTCTTGGCATATAGTAAGTGGTCCATAATTAAAAGGTAGTTTTTTGGTGAAGAATTTACAATAAATACAGAAAATAAAGCTGGTTGAGTAGTAATGGAAATGCCACTCTTCGTTCCATTCATTTTTGCTACAAATGTTGATTGTTCCTATATTACTATGTATATTACATTCGAGAAGCCTTTATAATATACTTGCAACCCATCATCTGTTAGAGAATAGATTTATTTATTACTTACTGATTGTTTTATTTGAGTTGCAGCTGAAGGTTTGAAGAACTTCAAAGTGAGCAACTATCCCGAGATTGAACGTCTAGTAGGGCAGGGTACATTGAATCGAACCGTCACATCAACCAATATGAATGTAATATTTACTTCTAATTACATTTTTGAAATGACAAATTACTATACTATGATTGAAAACAGGCAACTAGTAGTCGAGCTCACACCATCGTCACTTTAAACTTGGTTCAGAAAAAGAAGAATCCAGATGGAGAATCAGTCACTACATCTATCGTGAACATCGTTGATTTGGCCGGAAGGTATAGGACTATAGTCATTTAAACTATGTATCGTAAAATATAATTAAAATTGATCATCTTTTCCAATAGCGAACGTGTCGCCAAAGTGGGAAATACGAGCGGCGATCGATTCCGCGAAGGAGTGTCAATCAACCAATCCCTCCAGTGCTTGGGCCATTGCATTCACGCCTTGGCCGACTCTTCTAATTCATCATCGACTTTATCTGCCTCTACTCCGAGCACTACTGGATCCTCTTCACCAGTAGGACGACCAAATAACGCTCCTCCGGGCTCAGGCTCTAATAACGCCAACAACAATAAAGGCCCGAGAGTGCCCTATAGGGATTCTGTTCTAACTAAACTCCTAATGAATGCTTTGGGTGGAAACAGCAAGACTATTATGGTAATTATTTAAATCTTAATCTCAATAAAAAATATCTAATATTTTTTTCGTTTACATAGATTGCATCGATCAGCCCAGCAGATGATAATTACGACGAGACTTTATCAACTTTGCGTTACGGTAAAAAACTTAAATGCATATACATTTAAAAAATATCTAAATTAAATGAATTTATTAAAGCTGACCGAGCTAAGCAAATCAAGACAAGAGCCACAGTGAACGAGGATCCAACCGAGAAAGCGATTCGAGATCTGAAAGCAGAGAATCAGCGCCTAAAATCTCTCCTTTCTAAAGGCAATGTCGATCCCCAGTGGCTTAAAACACACAGTGTAAGCGTGAAATCCAACAATCCACTGGGTAAATACATAATATTTCACTTAAAAGTTAAATTTGCTTAAATGTTCTATATTTTATCAGCTTTAAAAGAAGCGAAGAAGAAGTGGGAGAACGATCTCAAAACTCAAATGGCGAAGATTGACCAGGAAATGGAAGGCATCCGGTCCGATAAACAGCTGGACAAGACCTTATTAACTCAATCTAGCATCGATGCTGTAATATTTGAAGCATTATAGATATAATAGGTTTCTATTTATTCTATTTTAAAATCCTTTTTTTTTCTCAGTCGGAAATGTTGAAACCAAAGCCAGAAGAGAATCCTTCAGGACCTCATCTACAAAATGTCAATGTTGATCCAATGCTCGATGGTAGATGGAAGCATTATCTCTCTAAAGGAGCTACCCTAATCGGTAAAATGACTGCTGAAGGATCATCAGGAAGCACCATCGAAATGATCGGACCAGGGTAATTCAGTTATAAACCATCCAAATCTATTCCCATCTAATAAAATCTAATTTAGCATGAAAGATAAACACGCAGAGATTACTGTAGAAGATGATAAAGTGATTCTTCGGCCTCTGGCTCCTAATGGTCGTGTCTTGATTAACGGAGTTCAAGCCCAGATGTCGCAGACTTATCAGCTCCAACCGTATGATCGCTTGGTCTTTGGAGCTACCCAATTATGGCTTTTCCGATACCCAACTAAAGAGCGACCAATGACTGCTTCGGGGATCAATAAGAATCCGAGCATCAATTACGATTTCTTCCTCAACGAGATGGCATCGAAATCGGGATTAGATGCTGAAATGTCTACAGATAAATCTCGATCATCTACTACGGCTACTAAAACTGTACAACAGCAGAAGAAAGTCTCTGTCATTCAGCAGGAATTAATTGGGCTACTTCCATGTGTGGAAGAAGCTAATGGAATCAGCGCAGAACTGGATAAACGAGTTAAATTTGAAATTGTCCTCGTTTCACCGCAGATTTTGATGAGTGGAATAGGTCCCGAAGAAAAGAATCTCAGGAGTCAAGTATATTTATATAAAACCAAAGTCTAAATACAAGTAATAGTAATTGTTTAATTTAAAATAAAGGTTTATATCAAGATGAAAAATCTGGATTCGGGATGCGAGTACTTGTGGCCCAGAGAGAAATTTTTCAACCGATTTGATTTGATGAAAGAGTTGTATCGTCGTTATCAACTACAGCTCTACGGTGAAGAAGATCCTGAAGACTATCTCGATGAAAATACTCCTTTAGCTCGCATTTCTAAAGTATCTTAAAACTAATATTTTGATTTGAAAAAAAATCCTATTTTTTTTTTATTTTAGGAAAATGATCCTTTTGTCGAATCACCGGATACAGTAGTCATCATAGGAGTAGCTAGGATCTTTCTTCAATCTCTAGCATATCTGGTTTGATTACATTTAAAATTTAATTTGGATCACATTAATATAGAATATATTTCTACTTTAGGTTGAGATCAAGGAAGAAGTAAAAGTAACAGATCTTCACGGATCGCCTATCGGTACGATGGATATAGCCATTCAGCCCCGTGCAGATGATAAAGGACGTCCTTTAAGCCCTTCTGAAGTGGTGGATTCTCCAGAACAGCTCATAGGCCGTAAAATCTATTTCGAATTCCGCATCTCAGGATGTCGCGCTCTCCCGCCTAAATTCAAAGTATATATTTGGTTAATTATGTAAAACCTTGCTATTTAAATATTTTTTTTTTTTTTTTTTTTCTAAAGGATATTCATTGCAAATACCGCTTTTACGGGGACAAGTCCGAAAACGTTACGGATTCGCTGGCTCATGCTCCGCAGATGAAGTTTGAGCACCGGCGGATGATTCGTTTTGAACCGGCAACTAAAGAGGTTTCCCTAAAGAGCTCCCTCTAAATTATATTTTAACATTTTTTATTAATGTTTTTATTTTGATAGCTTGTGGACTTTTTGAATAATGGATCAGCTGTAGTGGAAGTGCATGGCCGATATTTGATGGATTCCATCAATAACCAAGCCAATTCCGCCAGCAACAATCTCAATGCTAGTATGGCAATTAGTTTGAACAGCAGTCGTCAAATTATGCGGTCCGATCGTCGAGTCTTTTCGCGGTAAAATAAAAATATATATTTATTATTATTTACATTTAAATTTACTTTTTTAATTTTACTATTTAAGGACTGCTGAACTTATGGCTGATATGCAGGCCAACAGTACTTCGGGTTTGCAGCCGATGAACGGTCAAAAACAAGAATTACTCGCCGAGCTCCAGCTGCTCAAAGAGACCCATATCCGTCTCCAACAGCGGCTGGATTTCCTACGGCACTTGGTGGATCGTTGTGCAGCTAATGGGCAAGAATCTATACCACTTGGGCTCATTGATGCGGCCCTAAATGTTAATAGTCAAGAGCAAGCGAGGCGACTCATTCAACAGCTTCAAGCTGAAGGTATAGCTGTCATGTAAAAAAAAAATATTGAAAAATTTTAATTTACATTTTTTTTCTAGTTGGTGGCGATTGGGCGGAATGGGAGCAATCTGGAAGCAAGGAACAAAAGAGCAGCCTCTGCACTATATCTTAATTTTTAGACACAAATAATTCTTCTCTAGATGTTTTCTATTTTTCAAACAGTCGAACAACAATTTCACAAAATATTTTGAACTTCGAGTATTTAAGACTATTGTAAGAATATGTAGAACTTTTTAATCTACAGTATATTATTGCACTATTGTAGTATTGTGTGTTACTCTTTAAAAACCATTTAATTTTATTGTGAATTTTGTCATTAATTATAAAGCACTACACCGTCCACACGTTAATAAAAGTATGCTTCTCGTTTCGTGTGCCCAACCAGTACGTAGAATAAAATTTAAACGTTTCTGTTTTAGGCTTTTTTCCCACTTTATATTTTTGAACAAAATCTAGAATGAAATTATTATTATTTCTTAAAAATTAAATATGGGAAACCGGGGCTAGTCTGGACACTACCGGGATAGTCCCGGACAGTCCGGAGTAACAAATTTTCTAGAGCTAAATCTAGAAAATTAACAGACCGCAATTAGGACTAATTGAAATATAAAAAACTTAATATTCCACTAATTTCTTCTCGTTTAGTGTGTCCAACTAGAACCTAAGTAAAACATAAAATGAAATTATTCTGTTGTGTTTTTTCATGCAATTTATTTTTAAAACAAAACCGTACAGAATAAGGAAGGTTTCAATTATTTTTACCGCAATAAATTATATGATCATTAGCTATTACATTGCTTTCAATCTCCGAAAACAACTTTCAACGCGGTTTGAAAATTGCACTATTTAGAGCTCACGCTATTATCAGTATAGGTTGCTGATCGGAGACTCCGTTTAGATATAAGAAATTTGTAATTTCATATAAATAGCTCCGTTTACACCAGATGCAATTTTAAAATAGATATTTATTATCTAGACAACAACAAAATACACGTTTTACATTTTTACTTTAACAGTATAACTTGAAAAAAGAGTAAACTATTATAGTGAATCTGATTATTTTAGATGGGAGGGGTGTTCTATACTGATGAAAAAAAATTAGACGTCCTTAATTATTAGTAGAATTGGATAACTACAAACGGAGTTACATCATCATCTTTCCTATATAAGTAAGTCCAAGTACCTTTAAATTAATAACAAATCTACGAAGATGATGAAAGCTGATCAATTACGTGCAATCTTCCTCATTATTCTCTCAATTGCTGCTGTCGTCTTAGTCTCTCCGGTCGAAAGAGCGTTGGGATTAGCTATGGCCGGCATTTTCATGGCAATGATGTTTATGATCTACTCGGGATGGAACCAAATCGACGAACATTTGGAGCAGCCTCCGGTGCCACAAGCCGAGAGCAATGTTGTTGGCATCCACTTCTACGAAAACGGTAGTATTCGCTATACGAATTTGCCACGAGTAATGAAAGATCATGCAATAATAAACCTGAAAAAAGACCAATACATAATTGAGCGGGTGGGAGGAGATTATTTCCTACAGGGGCGAATCTAGACCTCGGTCTTGGGAGAGGCGATTAACATTGGTCTTATGGAACCGACATCGATTTCCTACTGAGTTGATTGCATCATGTTATTGTTCTCAGCGGTATGTTTGAAAACTTAATTATTGTATTACTGTGAATGAATTTAACACGATTATTGTGAAAAAATTAATACAATTTCTTAAATTATGTATTTGTATCATATTCTATTTTTTGCCTATTTTATCTTTTATGAATTCTTTTAAAATACCTCCAAAATATATAATTTTTTAAGGAAAAAACAATTAAAAATTAAAGAAATTTCAATTTTCATATATTGAACGATTCCTTTCACTATTCATAAAGGCCACGAGCTGAAGTCTTTCTGATATTTATATTTAAAAGCATCAAAATTAATTATCATTATTTTCTCTTACGAGTTGAAGGCAGAATGGAAGCAATTGGAAGAAAGGATAATGTCCAACTCTTACCGTTATTATGGTCAATATTTGATGGATTCTATAAATAACCAAGCCAATTCCACCGGCAACAATCTCAACGCTAGCATAGCCATTAGAGCAAGGGGAATGTAAATAGGGAACCTAGTAGCCATCTCTCAATTATTTTTTTTTTAATACGACCGTTGACCAGACGATTTCAAACCGGCCGTCCGGCCGCCTGTTTTTTGGATGAGAACAAATAAAACATCGAAATAGGCAACGAGAATGATAAAGCGAGAATTCTACGAGAGGATATAAGAATAGGGCTGTTGAAACGAGATGAGATCCTTGAGGTACTTTGATTGACGTTTGAAGATCGTGTCGTAGAGGGGGCAAGGGTAGATCCTTCATCAGCAACAGCAGTTAAAGAACAAACGCGCAGACTTGAACGGAAGGATCCGCAGTATCGACGAGAGAGCCGGAACCGTTCATGATTATAGCTCCTTTTTCATCTCAGAATAGTTGAAAGAAAAACTCCTATATTAAAGATAGGAAAGTGGAGCATTTCAGCTCGTCTTATAGATATAGACATATAGTAATCCAGCGAAACCGTTTAATTATCGTTAAAATAATTTAATCATTAATGAGCATGATTGCACCTTTGATTGCAAACACATTTATTCGTCCTCAAATGAAAATATAAAAAGGAAGAAAAATCTTCCTTCCTCTAGACCGCGTCCTCATAGATTGAAAATTAATATAAGAAAGGTTCAATTCTCGATATTTCCCTTGTTGCAATCACTTTTGCTGTCAAAAGGTTTTACATAAAAGAGTGTTATGGTGAATAGAACTCGGGTCGAATTCGGCGCAATGAACCCTCTTTCCGCATTTATATCTAAAATTAGAAACAAGAAGACTAAGCTAGAATCAAAGGGACCCGCTAACCCGAAGGATGAAAAGGAACCCAGTTTTTATGAGAGACACTTCATAAAATTAGAAGGTGCAGGAATTGCTTCCCTTATGTTTGTTTTTACAACAGTACTTATAGGAGCTTTTACGTTCCTGCCGCTGTATCTTTTTGCGCCTATAGCACTCGGCATAATATTAGTTGCGGCTCTAATTTTCGGAACAACGGTTGGACCCTAATTCTAGGACTTGTTCATTAAGGAATGTCTGCCTTCAGCCTGATATTCTTTATATGTAAAATAATCAAAAATTTAATAAATGTTTTTATTTTGCCCAATGTGAATAACCGTATGACGCATTAATGTACAGTACCATACTACCATGTTCGGTAAAATAATAATTGTTGATGTTATGAAGTTATTTGAGGATTGGATTGCATTGTATGCTTCCAATGTTAATGTGGGATGCCAAACGATACCAAAAGATAAGGAAAGTGTTTGAAGCATATACCAGGAAAAAAAAAATACGGTAAACGACGAGGAAATGACGGACAAATATCGGGGATTAACGAGAATCCTTTAAGATTATTGTCGTTGAAGAAATTAATTTTTATTAATTTTAGTTTAATTTTTTTTAAATGTCGATACTCTTTACAATTATTATTTTTTATCAACTGGCTCAAGCGGAAGAGTCGTTCTAAAAATTTAGAAATATTAGCTCTTTGTTAGACTAAATGTGTTGCTAATTTTCTTTATTTATGAAGCGACCAGCTTTGCTTATGAAAAAAATCAAAGAAAATCTCAAAGACAAAGGCCAAGTTGATGACTGGAAGCTCATAAGTTATTACACTTTGAATGCTGATGTGAGATCAGATGGAATGACTTTTAATTTATTTACTTTTCATGTGGATGTGTTACTAATTTGAATTTGAACTAATTTTTAAAAATTCTGTTTCCACTTTTTTTTTTAGATTGGAGGCCATATTCTTGCTGGTGGGGGTGGTAGAATCAAAGAAATTTTCCTTTCAGTTTTTTTTCGAGTGCTTTGCTTACTCAAGTTCACAGCTTAAATAATCCAAAAAATTATGTTGAAGTATATATATATATATATTTTTATGCCAGCTTAATTCATATTCATTTTGAAGTCACAATCGACAGTGTAGATTTACGAGCCTGAGCTCCATCAGAAAATTATGAACCAGAAAAATTAGACTTATGAAAGCTGCCTTGAGAGTGTAAATCTTAAATAAAATAGGCCTACAATCAATTTAACCTTTAATTTATCTATGATCATTCAATATTCAATATTGATCGACAGAAACAAGCACTTGGCGTTGAGAAGGAAGAGGAGCAGTAAATTTACCACTAATATTTTAATTGACGATTCGGCCAAATATTTTAATAATGATAATATCCTTTACTAATAGATTTCTAATACTTTCCTTGGGTCCTCCCAAATCATTAATTGCAACTTTAATAATCAGTAAAATAAATACGGATCAATACGATAATAGTTCATCGAAAAAAAATCAAATCACGAATAGAAATTTTTTAAAATCAATTTTTTTTTGTGTTGAACTCCAAACCATATACCATCCAAATCTCTTCCCATCTAATCAAATCTAATTAGAATGAAAGATAAACACGCAGAGATCACTGTAGAAGATGACAAAGTGATTCTTCGTCCTCTAGCTCCTAATGGCCGTGTCCTTATTAACGGAATTCCAGCCCAGATGTCGCAGACTTATCAGCTTCAACCCTATGAATTATGATCGATTGGTCTTTGGAGCTATACCCCGATCTCGTTAAGATTTCTTCCTTAACGAGATGGCATCGAAATCAGGATTAAATGCTGAAATGTCTACTGATAAATCTCGATCATCTACTACTGCTACTAAAACTGTACAACAACAGAAGAAAGTCTCTGTCATTCAGCAGGAATTGATTGGACTTCTTCCATGCGTGGAAGAAGCTAACGGAATCAGCGCAGAACTGGATAAACGAGTTAAATTTGAGATTGTCCTCGTTTCACCACAGATTTTGAGGAGTGGAATAGGTCCCGACGAAAAGAATCTATGGATTCAAGTAAATTTATATTAAACCAGAGCCTTTTTTTTACCAGAGTGTTTTTTTTTCGTAAATAAAGATTTATATCAAGATGAAAAATCTGGATTCGGGATGCGAGTACTAGTGGCCTAGAGAGAAATTTTTCAATCGATTTGATCTGATGAAAGAGTTGTATCGTCGTTATCAACTACAGCTATATGGCGAAGAAGATCCTGAAGACTACCTCGATGAAAATACTCCTTTAGCTTGCATTTCTTAAGTATCTTAAAACTTGTATTTTGATTTGAAAAATATTCGTTTACCTAAAATAGATAGATATCTATATATATATATATATTTTACGTGGAGATCAAGGAAGATCATATGAATTGTATAAATAAATTGTTATACTTTTTATTAACAAATCAATTCCTCATATATTATGCATGTAAGCTATGTAGCAAATGAAACCATTTAAGAACATATGACGTCTCATAATGTACTACTAACGTCTCGAATAACGTTTAATATAATTGAAATAAATCACATATTTTCTTAAACAAAAAAAGGGGGAAAGATGTCGATCCACATGGAAGGTCATCTTTCCAAGAAACAATAAGATGGAGAGAGAGTGAAACAATAATAAAGATGTGGGACGGAAGGAAAGCTTCAGTCCCACGGGCTAAAATGAGTCCATTCCAATAATACTGGCAATGCATGTATGCAGATACACGAGAAGGACATAACTCACTATAGCCTAGAAACAGCTGTAGTGTCATAATATTATAATTGCTGCATTATTTTAGTCAAGTTTTATTTGAATAAAATTAACAAATATATGGGTCTATTTTTCGGATTTGGCAGTTAACCTATGTAACTGAGCCACAGAATATTCATACCTGCAGGCTGCTGCCCTCGCGCGGCTAACTCAACGGTGGTGATCGGAAGTACTCTAATGCACTGAATTTATTTAGCATCAGAATTTTCTTTAAACAAGATAATTTAACATTATCATCTTTTATTTTCTCAAAACCAATAAAATAACCAGAATTATTTAATAACCACAATTAGGACTAATTGGAATATAAAGAACTTTCGTATTAATTATTAAGCGAGAGTCGACCGTAGTAGGGAATGGAACCGTCTTTTACTATTTGGGTTTGTTCCAACCGAATATTATTTACTCTTCTTATGAACGGTAGTTTAACGGAGATTCCATTCGCCGTTAATGAAAACTGGTATACTTTATTAGAACCATAGGTGGCCTGAAAGTAAGAGAACATCCAATTCCAAAGAAGGGCTTCTACGGTGAGTGACTATTTCGTTTTGTTATTGTATTGTATATTATTTAATGGGATTATTCGGAAATAGTATAATGCTACTTTGTTCTTGGATATAGTAAGTGGTCCATAATTAAAATTTATTTTTTGGCTGAGAATTTACAATAAATACAGAAAAAAATAGTTGAGTAGTAATGGAAATGCCATTATTCGTTCAACTCATTTATGCTACAAATGTTCATTGTCTCTGTATATATATTAGATTCGAGAAGCATTTGTAATAAACTTGAAACTCATCACCTCTTTCAGAAATAGAATCAAAGAATGTGTAAAGGAAACAAATGATTAACATTCTTAGATTGCGTTATGCTATGTATTAGTTGATGATTGTTTCTATTTGGTTTGCAGCTGTAGGTTTGAAGAACTTCAAAGTGAGCAACTATCCCGAAATTGAGCGTTCAGTTCATCATTTTGGACGAAGCTGATCGTCTGATGGACGAGGATGTTAATAAGAACTTTGTCAATCATCCCAAAATGCCTCTTTCAGTATATTAAATTATAAAAAATTTAGTCTATAATTGTTACGAAAAACTATGTTTTGGGAAATGGGCTACAACCCATTACTCGTCATGAACCAGGTGTTATACAGAGTCACCAAAGACGATAGACGTGAGATTCTGGAAAATGTGCTCCGTGGAATTTAGAATCTTTGTGGACTGGCGAGAACAACTGATATCTTATGATATCTCGCTTCATATCTTTACAACGATGATTTCTCGGTAAATTTCGTGTAATAATTTTTTTTAATCAACTTCTTACAAATTATATACTTTTCAGGCGACCAGTATTAACTGTGATCGTTTTCTGAGCCAACGGCGGGAGCAATCCAGTCGTGATTTAAAGAGTAATTGGTACAGCATTATTGTCGCTTCCAGTGTTTCTCTCATATTATTGGTAAATTGAATTAAATTTATTGATATATTTGATTCATTAGCTTATAGCTGATTATTTCTTCTAATGTAGATGTTGCTGGGAGCCTGGGATCGAGAACGTCATTAATTACGATTTACGAATTGCCGTACAAGTTGGAAGATTACTTGCTCCACTTTAGTCGCATCAATGCGGGACGTTATATCACATTTTTTGAATCGGAAACGGATGTTTGGATGGCTAATAATCAAACCAAGAAGCTGACCAAAGTAATTGGCTTCCAACTTTTTATAGAAAACTAAGCTGATTTTGTTTTATTCATATTTTTTGTTTAGTTGTTTAAATTGGACATTTCGGTAGTTTCGGAATTGACCCGTCAATGAGTGATCAGCTCCATGAAGTAGCCTATATGTAAAACGTTGAAAAATTCGAAATTCTTAACCTAGGATTTCTACCACTGATTCTACCCTCTGATCCCGTTAATACAGGAAAAAAGAAATGCTGAATATATTTCGATTTCACCTATGCGTTATTTGTCTTAAATAGCTATTGGCAAGTTTCACCTCAATGTATTGAAAAAGTTTTACTCACAAGAAAAAACATAACTGAAAGTTAATATTCCCCGTTCGAAGTAATACTAATTTTCGGTAATTTTGTTTTTTTGTTTTTGATTACTTCGCTTGCCTAAATTAACGAATAGAAAGTTACAAACTATAAACGATTCTAACCACAGATTAGATGAGATGATTTTGACTCCTAAATGTTTGGTTTAGTTGCCTTAAAATTGAGACTCCCTCATTATGGTCGATTCATCACAATAGCGAAGCTCCATTATTCTAATAATAAGGAGAACGGTAAAAAGTCAGTTATGGGGGTAACGGTGACGATCACGATTATCTCCAAAAATTTTGACAAACTACAAATAGAAATTGAAACGCCCTAAATAATGTTGTGGACGCATACGAGCGGTCATGTTTTCCACTCGTTTGTTTACCGTGATTCGGCAATAATGGCAATTTTAAGGCGCAGCTAGAAAAGAAAAGAAGCTTTTTTACCTGGTGAGAAGGGGGAAAGAAGAAATTCGGAAGAGGAGACTTCTTACCCGTAGAATTAGTCACCAATTATTAGTTTGATGAATTAATCTCTCTTATTGTTACGAACATCAAAAGTGTTAAGGTATTGATGTAACTTTTTATGAAGAAACTATTAAATAGTTCGATTTGAGAGAGAGGAAAACGTTTTGAAACGCTGAGAAAAATGAACTAGCTGTTCTCATACTTGAAGAGGATGAGATATATACGACGATCAAAACGATGACATATTAAAACAATTTTTCAATCTTTTCTCTCTGCAGCATTCATACCCATTCAACGTGCTATACGACTCACACATTACTCTTCTGCAACTGCTTCACGTTGCTCACATTCTCAACTTCTAGTGATGGCAAGAGGTACAAGGCAATAGCATTCACAGCTAATAATGCTGATCACGATACATCCGCCAAACTCAACAAGAGGAAAGAAAACAATCGATAGAGCAAGGCCATAGACCGGAAAAACGCAGTGTTTTTTTTTAGAAGACAGCGACAATCGTGCTGTTGACTCAAGCCAATTCGTCGGTAGGCTATTATCTCTGTTCATATTCAGCCAGGAAGAAGAAGGAGTTAGTTTATCACCTGAAAAAAACATCACTCTAAAAGACCTCTTATCTCAGAGTCTCAAAAAGAAGAGCAGGTAAAGAAATATCAAATAAAATAAATAATTAACATTTTACAGTGTTACTGTTTATATAGGCTGCCGGAGAACCTACCAGAAAGAGGAAATACTACCATTGCAGTCAGTGTGACTACAAAAGCAATTGGCATGTTCAAAAGAGGCACCCAATCGTTGCAAAACCTTCATCAACATTCTAGAAAAACTCGTCCTTTTGGTAGAGAATAAAGTTTACGTGAAAACCTGTGAATGTTTTGAATATGAATATTTTCATTTTTCGAGTTGAATGATTGAAATGAATGCGAGCGAGAGTGCGATCGAACGATTGTAGGCCTACGGAGGCTGCTGGCTGCTGTAAACCGCGTGCGCGTCGTCTGGTCCGTGTTCTCTGGAATTGAAGAACGTCCAAGAAGTTTTAGCCACCAAAAATTCTAGAAGTTCCTATGTGTACCGTACACGAAATATCTCAATACAATACATGATATTTTTTATATTTGATTTCATAGTGTATTTGGTGTAAAACAATAAAATGCCGAGCTGACAACTGACAAGTACCTTTTTTTTTTTATCATCGGTCCTGTTTGTCGGCAATTTTTTGGTGGCTGTGTTCTACGGCGTTCTTTGACCGGAGCGAACACGGACCAGACGACGTGGGCAGGCAGTGGCCGGCATTCTCTCCTAGGCCTACTAGTAGTTTGGTTGTCGTGCGCTCGCTATCGCATAATTATTCACGTTTCACCTCGAAAATATTTATTCAGTCCTTTTTTTAATAAGTTTTCAAGTGTAACAAGAGTTGATCTCCAATATTATCAACTAATTTAACTTTAATCTCAGGCGTAGTAAATCTTTTTTGCTTAAAAAAAATGAGTGCTGCTGCTGTACCCTCGGCGTCTCCCAAAGGGAACAACAATGGCTCGGATGATATTGCGGCTTCTGCTGACAGTAATCTCTAGTTATTATACTCATTAATACCTGATTGTGAAATTAATCTTTCTCATTTTTTTTCAGAATCAACCCTCTCTTTCCTCAAACAGTTGCGCGTTGATTTGGGATTTTTCGACTTCTACGTCAAAGTTGCTGAGCAAATGACTGGAAAGACATGTATGCGTATTTAATGTTCTGTTAATGTAATGATAATGTTCGTTTATGTACATATTGGATTTGCAGTGCCTTGTGGAGTTCTGGACTACCCAAAGAAGTTCATTCTTCGGCTGGTCCTGATTGTTGTGGGCAGCATCTTCTTGAACGACTGCCAAGCTCAACCTAAGTTGCCGATCTTTTTGATTGTGACCGGTAGATATTATCATACTTCTTTAATGCATTATTATTGCCATACATGTAGCTCATCTCTTAATCTTCGGCTTTATTCTCTTTCTCTATCTGTAGGCGTAGTTGGATTGGCTACTCAAATCCTTGAACAGATTACTGGTTCCCTCTTGAAGGATTACCAGACTACACGGAAGAACGTCAAAGACATTTTGATCGTTCTTATGTCAATCTTCTTGTTCGGCTGGTTTGCCCAAGGTAATATTCAAATAAAAAAGATTTGAATTATCTTTAATATTAAAATTCCTTTATAATATTTTAAAAGGATGCGTCTGGGTCTTCAGCATGCCTTTGCCCAACATGGCTCAATTTCCCGACTCCGTTACACGCATCCTTCCTGGATTGGTGAACGACTTGCTCATGTTACTCTCTACCAGCAGCCTGCCGACCGACGAATTGGCTTCAGTCAACAGCACAATGGTTTCTCTTCTCTCTCCAGAGAAACACTGCGCCTTCCCGATTTACGGTCTTGCTGTGGGGACGGTTGTTTCTCCTATTATAAATGGCATTGGGTGTTTCGTGATTAGTACCGTGACTGCCGTCGTCTTGTACTTCTTGCCATCATCGAAAGTTGAAAATGCGAGCAACGTGGAGCAGTTGGAGATGAGTAATATGTGAGCTGTATCACGTAGGAAGTGTGGATGAAGATAGAAAAACCTCAGAAATTGTATATAATAGTGTGTGTCATAAGCAGTGTTCACTATCTTTTTTAGAGGGTAAAGATACAGATACAAAATAAATTGCTTTTTTCGGATCACAAAAGATAAAGTTACTCATTATATCTTTAAAATTAGGTCCAGATAAAGATATTTTCAGATAATATACTTTTTTTTATTAAATGCATTTCAGAGAACACAGTTTTGATATAAAATCGAGGTGATATCATCACCCATAGAAGCCAAAAACACGAATACCAGTAGTTTTCTTTACTTTCCCAATCAAGTTTCTTTGATTTTTAAATTGTTAACTGTTGAAAGTTGAATCCGTTCTAAATTTTTCTTCGAATTTCTGAAGTCCACTGTTAGATAATATTGCAAAAAGTATCTTTAAGAGTATCTTGGATCCGGTCAGTTAATGATACCTTATTTTCGTATTTTTTGGGTCCAGATATAAGATACCGAAAAGATACCGAAAGTGTCTTATCTTATCTTCTCTGATCTTTTTGAAAAGATAGGAAATTCCAATGAGATTACAATTCAACAACAATGGGTGAATTTAAAGAGCAGGAGCAGTACCACTCTATTCACTATCGTTGGCTTCACTTAAGAAGTAATTCCCATTTTTGTGCAGCAGAACAAGAATTACAAGTAATTTCCAAGAAACTAAAATTATATCAAGTCGAAAATAAAGAATAATGGGATCATCGTTACATATATTTGTGAGAGTGTAGTACTTAAAATCTTACAATACTCTAAGATAGAAATACTCTAGACGCAAATAAAACAGCCCTTTTAAAAGTTAAAACTTGCAACAAACTCTGGAATTGCGAGCCAAAATAAGCGAGATATTTTTGAGAGAATGTAAAGAATAAAGAAACAGCGGTGCCGACTGGCACCTCTCCTCATTTCGATTATATTTTTTTCCTTTTTTTTATTGCCAGTCTAAATCTATGCTGCCCATCTTTTTTATGGTGTTTGGCAGTTTGGTATTGATGAATTTTATTCACTTTCATTAAAGCTCAAATTGTTTTTGTTTCTTTGAATAATAGGTGCTGTTGGATTGCTGATGCGGTTCATTGATAGATTGAATTCTCTGCTTAAATTTATTTCATAATAGTGATAAGGAATTCCTCCTGAAGTGCGGAATCGATGCTTTACGATACATTCTATTCCAAAGAATCCTAGTTCTGATTGGGGCCGTCTTAAGTTTGGTTAGCTTAGTCGGTGCTCTACCCATCAGCTATCGAACGTACTGGGACGACTTTCGAGGTGACGATAAGTTTTACCACAGCACACTGGCCAACCTCGACCCTGGGTATGGTAACATCTAAAAAAATATTCATATTTTATTTATTATTAACTCATCATTTACTCTTTAGATCCCCAGCTGTAAAACAACAGGAAGTTTGCTCAGACTGTGAGAGACAAAAGATGAAAGTATAAAATTATAATTTTGTTTTATTTCCTTCTTAGTAATTTTTTTAAGGCTGTTAAGCAACTGGTAGACATCGCGTTTGTCACGTTTCACGCTACGGAACAAGCAGAACGTGTCCGCGCTCATCCAAAGAAATTGTCGGTTGGCGTAGCTCCTGCTCCCGATGATATCATATATACGATATCATTTACCGTATATGGTAAATTTTTATTCTAGTTTAAAATTGTACATATATATCTATATTATTTCATCAGGGAAAACCTGGAGGTTCCCTTTTTAAAAACAGAAAATGATAGATAAGTGTTGATTGCTTTATTGGTCCCGCTGTTTACATCCAAGCGGCCGATACGGGTACGTGCAGAAACTGATTAGAACGCCAATGATGAGTAAGTTTGATAAACCAGGATGAATATACTGAAATTGCCTGTTTATGAACTAGAGCATTGTCAATTTATAGGACCCGCCAAAGAAAGAAAGAACTATCGATTTTTTAAAAATATTAATCAATTATGATAGTGCGTTGGGCGGTTCTCTCTGGCGTTGGGCGGTTCTCTCTGGCGTTGGGTCGTAACTGCTGGCCTTTTTGGGTGGAGCTATGGCCGTCTACGACGTCGTTTTTCTCTCTATATATTTTGCTAAAGATCACGACGTTATTGTGAAAACGAGACAAGTGGTAAATTTGTCATAAAGTCGATCTAGATTAACTAATATGGAATTTGTAATATTATTAGATGAGCGAGTTGATGGATACGGAGAGACAGATGGTGGACTACACTGACTCAATCAGGAATTTGAAAGAGTAAATAATGGAAGTTATTTAGAGAGGACAAGCTTTGGGATCTAGCGAAATGTCATTGGCATATTTTACCAAAATTGCCCAATTTTTTTCTTAATTTTCCTTCATGTGTTTAAAAGAGTAATACAGTGCTCATTTTCATATTTTCGCTTCAATGTGTTCCCACTTTCACTATTTAATTTAAAATGTATTTATGGTGCGCGCAAAATTATTTTTTATTCATCCAATTAAATCATTGATTTTTGGTGCAAATTTAAATAAAAATATTTTTACTTTAAATCAAATGATTTTCCTCTTTCTAAAAAAAGGAAAAAGACAGCTATGATGCCGTCAAAAATCAAACTACGAATTTAAGCAATTCATTAACCAAAATACCAGAGCTGTCGAATTCCCAAATGGCAGGATCTGATGGCATTCCTTCCGAATGTGAGGTTTGGATTTCTAGTGAAGTAATTTTAAAAATTTTAAATATATATATATATTTATCGTAATATCCGTAGTATTTTGCTATTTAGTAATTCACACTAATAAGCGTTTTTCTCAATGAGAAAAACGGGAGAGTTAAAGGCGTAAAAATACTTTTAACTAATTCGGAGCGATTCCGAGCGATTACGAGAACACTAAACCATGTTCATTTATTTACCCGAGTACATCTTTGGAATTGGAGACTGGAGCATATATGGTCTATTGACTCCGACAACTATGATTAATTAATGCGAATAAAGTCATTGTGAATTTATTACATTTCCTTATACGACTGTTATATTGTTAAGTAGAGAAGTTCCATTCGGGAAACACAACTTGTATAAATGCGGTTTGAAAATTACAAATTTTTAGCGCTCACCCTATCAACGCCATCTAGCAATACAGTCACGTAGGTGATTGACTGATCGACAACTAGTATGAAGTATCTTTCAAAATGCAAAGAAAATAGAAGGTGAAAGGATGTCTTTTTAATTTTAATTTAAATCCAATGTAATAGAAATTAAAAATTATCTAAATCTATCCAAAATATTAGCACATCAATATTTTATTATTAGGTAGCTGCTATTATTGTTAGCAAGGACTCCATTGCAGTCATCAACAAAAATGATGAGCTACCTCTCCTGTTCAGGTATACTTGGTAATTTTATTATTTTCAATTCATCTTACATCACATTTACTTGAAACTCGAACTCTTATATATTGTACTTTATCAGGCAGTCCAGAATACATTGTAATTCGGAAATAGCCTAGCCACAGCTCTGGTGAAAGGCCTACATTATTTGCCCGGAATGAATCTTTCCCCACCAATAATCCTGCTGTTTCCTTCAGCTGCTGGTGATCGCCTACAGTTGTCACCCTGTGTAATAACATTAGTCTCCTCATTTTAAAATAAGTTTGTTTTCTCAGTTCTCACTATTTACATACCCATGTGCTGCATTTATACATTATATTTATTGATATTTCAGACCAAAAATGTTCTCAAGAGAGATCACCAAATTCTGCACAAAAATATACTTGGCACAAATTTATAAATTGGCAGTTTGGGATCAAACCTGCATGATTATTTCTGCCTTTGAAATCCAAGTCTAAAGATGAATGAATCTTGAATGGGGCCCATGATTCAGAACAGAATCAAACTTGAGTGATTAATTTTAAAAAACCATTTTCTCTTCTTGAAGTTGGAGATTATTTGGCTGAGTAAAAGTGAAGGGACGAAAATAAAAGTTCCAACTCCCCTCGCTATTTATTAATCAGAACGACATTTTTGAAATTGTGAATTTGCTCGATAGTTTAATTTAATTTGTTTAGACGTGTCAATTAATGGAAGCAATTTCAAGTTCAAAGTAATAAAGACAAAATCAATAATCTAGTCATCTGAAAATTGTACTCTTTCCTAACAATTAAGTTAAGAAACAAACTTGGATGATAATAGAAGAAATTTGATTATGATTTGTTGATTTTTTCTACATTTTGACAGTTCTTAATGAGTACTTTCTGTAATTATTACCAAAACTTGAACAAATTTCTTAACACTGCCAAAATTAGGATTCCTTAAAGATTAAACCGTTACAAATGTAAATAGCTAAGTAATTGGATGAAAATTAGATACTGCTACATAAAATTGTTACCTACATCTTTCCTATGACTAGTTTCAATTCAAAAATTAAAAATGAAATGAGAAATGCAAGCATGTCCACTCCTTTATGGAGGAAAAAAGGTGTAATCTCTCATCAAAGATTAAAGAAATATTTCCATCCAATAGGAGTGGTTGTACACCCCACTCTACTTGGCCTCATTGGCATTGGGTCCCTTCTTCCTGCCGAATGTCTCAACAACATTGACAAAGCGCCTGTTGTACTGGATGCGCCTCTTGGCACGGCCAGTCTTCTTCTTCTTCTTCTCCTGCTTCTCAACTTTGGGAGTCTGGTGCTTCACCTTACCGGCACGAGCCAAGGAGCCGTGCACCTTACCTGTAAAAATTCAGAGCCAATCAGGAATTGATCAAACAAAACTTGATGATTTATCATACCTCCAAGAAGTGGGACTGTGACATCGAGAGTGGTGCTGGCGAGAGAGGAGACGAGGGCCTCCTCCTCAAGTGGAGAGCCGGCAGAGAAGAGGCGAACTTGACTGGCGGGCAGATTCTCAAGCACGGCAATCTTAGCCTAAAAATAGTCAACCATCAGTTTCAGTAGAATGACAAAGGAATGAAAATCCAGTAAAATACCTTGAGCTCTGAAATGCTCTCGGTTCCAGTACATTCTAACACGTGAGACTTTGCTCCACGGATCGTAAGCTGCATTATGGTTGTTTACGACACCTATAGAGAGGAAAAAAGACCAAAAATTGGGAGTTAGAAATGGATGGTGGATCAATATTGAAAAACACGCAATTTTCTTATCGTGAAAAGTGACGAAAGTTACTTACAAGTTAAGCGAAAAAGATGGCAAAATGTATGCCTTTAATGAAGGAATGGGCGACGTCAAGAAAAAGAGGGAAGCCAAAATTGCCGAAGGGTTAGCAGAAGAGCCGAAGGTGGAAGCAGAGGTACCAGAATAGTAGTAATGATGAATCCCTAAACACAAGAAGAAATTCTAAAGCTATTTTCTTTGTTTTACGGCACTGGAATTGTTCTAAAATATTAGTTTTCAATTTAATTTAATTTAATAAAATACAATCTAATTAATTTAAATGAATATAATCGTGCACAAAGAGATTTAAATGAATATAATCGTGCACAAAGAGAAATAAACCACTTTAGTTGAAAGAGGTTTCTGTTTGCCTCCCCAGATGACTCTGAATCTTGTCAAAAATCCAGCTGAAGCAAGTCATGGTACGACGGACAGAGGGCTTTCAGTGATTTCAGTTTCGCACTTCCCCGTTCGAATTGAAAAACGAAGACTAGAAAATAGAAGATAAATTTGTTTATCACGATTTTTTTTCACGAATCTCAAGACATTGTGTAGGTTTTCGTGAGAAGGACCGAGTCCGTGTAAGGACCGGTCGAGGAGAAAAGATGAAGACCTCAGAGTGTAATTACAGTTCAGTGGACGCCCATCTAGAGCCCTACTATGAGGGGGTTACGTGGTCTCTGTTATACAACTTTGTGACATTTTGGGTAAATAGGCCTAATAATTGTTCATTGCTCAATTTAATATGTTTTACATTATTCTCTCTGAATTAGTCAATTATTCAGCTATTTTCATACCTGAATGAAGCCTTCTCCTACGGCAACAGAGTCTTCTACGACAATAAACAGAAAACAGGGTGAGTAAAATTTTTTTTTTTAAATATATATTTATACATTTAAATATTTATTTCTATTGGGTAGATGTCAGCCCAACCGTGTGACCAAATATTCTTGGATTTGGGAAACCGTGCTGTTGAGGTAAAATTAGATTTAAATCACTTTACAAATATTTATTAAACATTTATTTTATAACAGTGACAAGGATTTCCTCCAGGTGTGTGGAATCGATGCTTTGCGGTACCTACTCTTCCAAAGAATCTTGATTCTCATTGGGGCCGTCGTAACCTATGTTAGCTTGATCGGCGCTCTACCCATCAATTATCGAGTTTACTGGACCGACGACTTTGTGGGTAACGATAAGTTTCACCACAGCACACTTGCCAACCTCGATCCTGGGTATTGTAACATCTAAAATAAATATTCATGTTTTATTTATTATTAACTCATAATTTCCTCTTAAGAGCCCCAGCTGTTTGGGCACTATTTGGTTTGGCACTTGTGTTGCTGGTGGCTGCCATCGTGATGATGCGTGTATTCTCCATCTGGCTAATGATTCCCAAAGATCGAAATGTGACCATCAGAACTCTCATGATTCGTGGTATCCTCAATAGTCAACGTACGCCGACCAGTCTTCGCGCATATTTACAGTAATGATTTAAAATTTTAGTTACTCTTTATTGGATTAATTTTTTTTTTTTTTTTTTTCAGCGAAACCTACCCGGACATCCAAGTAGAGTGCATACAATTTGCTTACAAGGTGGGAGAAGTGCTCAAGCTCGAAAAGAAACGGTAAGAAAACAAGCTTGTAACTAATAAAAATAAAAAAATAATTCTAATTTTTCATCAACAGAGAGTTTGCTCAGACTGTGTTGAGTGATGTGAGCGTCGCCAGAAACCGCCAAGGAAGGAAACGTCTTCGCACTTACCAATACGCTTGGGAAGCATTCTGTGCCGGATTTTGCTGCTGCAAGAAGTTTTTCTTCCTTCCACTAGATATAGTCGTTGAGTACTACACAAGGAAGGAATCGAAACTCTCCGAACTTGTTGCAAAAGAAAAGATCAAAGTATAGAATTATAATTTCTTTTTAAAATTTCCTTCTTACTAATTCTTTTCTTAAGGCTGTCGAGCGACCGGTAAGCATCGCGTTTGTCACGTTCCGCTCTGCGGGAGACGCTAAGCGAGTCCTGTCTCATCCAAAGAAATTGTCGGTTTGCGTAGCTCCTCCTCCCAATGACATCATTTGGTAAATTATTATTCTAGTATAAAATTGACTATATTAACTATATTATTTCATCAGGGAAAACCTGGAAGTCTCCTTTAAAAAAAGGATTGGTAAACAGGTTGCCATTGTTTTGGGACTTTTTGTCGTCATGCTCGTTTTGATTGTCCCTGCTGTGTGCATCCAAGCGACCGAGTACGTGGAAAAGTTGATTGGAACGCCAATGATGGTACAAGCCCCATTTTTTAAATATTAATTATAAAGTTATAAAGTTTTCTTTCTTCTTTTAAGAGCGCCATGGTGTATCAGTTTGTTCCAGCAGTCCTTTTAAAGATAATGGCGATCATCATGCCCGCATTGGTATCCGTTTCCGGAAAATGGGCGGGTCACTGGACCAAATCAACCCAGAATCTGATAAACATGATCATTACTCTTTTCTTCTTCACCTTGTTCGTCATACTTCCCGCCATCGGCCTTACCAGTACTCAAGTAAAAACAAAAAAAGTTTATAAAATTAAGCATTGAAACGGTTTTATTTATTTATTTCTAATTATTAATATTTGACAGGTCTTAATCAAGTATCTTTTCTATGGCGAAAATATTCCGGTTCACTGCGTCTTCATGCCAAAGAATGGTGCATTCTTCGTGAATTATATGATTACCACTTGGCTGTCCGGTACGGCTTTAGAGCTTCTACGACCAGGAGACATGCTTCAATATTTATGGATGTTGATTTGCTCTAAGTAATGACTTTAAAAAAAAATTATAATTAAATTATCCTAAGTTTTTTAACAATAATTTTTTGAATATTATAGGTCTAAAGTTGAGATCAAAGAATCAGTGCGCCAACTCTACCCTGAATTCGATTTCGGTGGACAATACGCCTCCTTATTACTCAACTTTTCGATTATGGTGACGTACAGCATCTCCGTCCCGTACATCACTCCATTTGGTATAACCTAATTATATTTAATATTTTTTAAAAAATGAATTAAATCGTATCTATTATTATTTATAGGTCTTGCATATTTGCTATTCAAACACAGTGTGGATAAGCATAATCTCTATTTCGTCCACAAACCGACACGCTGCAATAAAAACATCCATACCACCGCCGCTCACCTCGTCACTGGTTCCTTCTTCTTGCTCCAGTTGAGCCTGTGGGTCTATGCTTCTCAGCATTATGGCTTCAAAGGAGTTGCTTTCCTGGGTGCTGCCGCGTCGTGTTTTACATTTGCTGCTTGGTTGGCTATTGCTTGGCTCCATTGTTTCCAGTGGCTATGTCCAGTTAGTCATCCTGACGGAGAGGCGGCAGAGCCTGACTTGGTTGAAGAAACTGCCGTGGACTTTCTACCTGGTATCCTTGAAGGAGTGTTGGTTGAAAACCACATTAATTTGTGAAGAAGTCTTTTTGGTTGTCAAGAGATAAATTTTGCACTATTGAAAATAATTCTGTATTTTTGGGTAAGAAGTATATGGAAATATGTGATTGATGTTGATTTACAGTTGTGAACCGTTTTTGTGAACGATTATTCAATCTGGTGTTCGTGCAGCTGTTTCTTGCGGAATTGCTGCTATGGTTCAGGAAAGCGCGGTGTGAAGTAAAAAAACAAAAACTGTGTTCAGTGCAAACGAAATTTTGTGCTTGTTTTCTTCATGTTCCTTCAACAAAGATTTGTATTACTCAGAAGTCAGAACAAATTTCAATGTGAGTGTTTAGAAATTTGGTCCTTTCTTTTTTTTTTATGTTTCTTTAACAAAGATTTGTATTACTCAGAAGTCAGAACCAATTTCAATGTGAGTCTTTAGAAATTTGTTCCTCTCTTTTTTATGTTTCTTCAACAAAGATAATTAATTCTGAACAAATGTTAATGCCATTGATGGATCTGAAATGTTAATAATAATACATTCGCGACGTTTGTTCAATTCATATCGCATATTTATCTGATTAAATTAAAATTTAAAAAACATTGCGCAAGCGCCGCACAGTTATTGCGATCTGGCAACGTTTGATCCCCTCAAGTCCGCCATTGAAAGTTGTCAATCCTTTTCTTTTTTCTGTCTGCATCGTTCTTGTGGGGGACCGTTTTCGTGCGAGCATATGTCCGTAGCTTCATTCGAGACCTTGAAAAGAAATTCTATCGATTTTACGTACAGAACTGCTCCATTTTTTTACATTTAAAGGATTCTTCTATTTTCGAGAACCTCGTAATGCCGAAGAATAAAGGTAACACAACTTTTCTTGTGACAAAGTGATGAAATCCTGTCACTGTCACACTGTACCTTTTTCTTTTGTGTGTCAAATCAATAATTTTTTTTTCCTCAATTTTCAGGAAAGGGAGGTAAGAACCGGAGAAGGGGAAAGAATGAGAATGAGGCTGAGAAGAGAGAATTGATCTTCAAGGAGGACGGTCAGGAGTACGCCCAGGTGACGAAGATGCTTGGCAACGGCAGACTGGAGGCGATGTGCTTTGACGGCATCAAGCGCCTGTGCCACATTCGTGGAAAGCTCCGGAAGAAGGTACAACAAATTTAATAATTTTCAAAATGAAAACTTATCACAACTCTATTTTGTAGGTTTGGATTAACCAAGGTGACATCATTCTAGTAGGCCTCAGGGACTATCAGGATGCCAAGGCTGATGTCATTCTCAAGTACAATGCCGATGAAGCCAGAAATCTGAAGACTTATGGAGAGATTCCAGATTCGGTAAAATTTCTAATGATTAAATTTTTAAGTGTACCTGACTGCCAAACTTTCATATACTATCTTGACTAATAAGATTTAAACATATCTAATTTTTAAAATTTCACTTTATGTGTTAATATAAAGTTTAAAATAAATATTGAAAAATTATTAGGGAATTTATTTTCGCTTTTTGAGGTTAGATAAGAAATTTTACAGCTTATTGATTTATAAATTTTTTAAAATTTTAGGTCAAAGTCACGGACACGGTCAACTTTGTGGACGACGGATTGGATGACGATATCGAGTTTGGAGATGAATCGGGCGATGAATCTGCCGACGACATTGACGATATATGAAAATGGAAAATCTTTTCCTAGGAACATGAAAAACAAAAAAAAATTCAACATAAAAAAAAATAAATTGATTTTTTTTTCATTCTATTGGTGACTTTATTTCTTTTTTTTTCGATAAACTTGTATCATATCGACCGGGAGTTATTGTTGATTATGGAGGTAAAAGGTATTTTGAATAGCGACCTACAGCAAATAATGACAGTAATTAGCAAAACGCCCATTTGAAATTGGTATATTTTAAAAATCACTTTGCTTGACAGTTATTTTCTTCAGCACCAGTTATCTCCTAAATAATTATAAAACTAAATATAACGGAAAATAGAAGAAATTGATTTTTACATGTCAACCTGCGAATTAAGCTTCATGTTATTATTTAAAATAAAAATAGCTGGGTTTTTCGGTCCAATTTTTTTACCTCTTTAATCAATAAATTCTGGCACCGCTTCGTGTTTCTGGCTAAATTTTTTAGGTATATTGTATCATTGTATGGCCAAAGTTGACGTTGGATATTCATGGGATGGCGCTAAAACTTTCAAATAGAGGGATTCCGGCAAACTTTCTTTTTCCTGCCTGACCGCTGTGTACTTCTGTTGAACCCGTGGTTGGTACCATTCGAAAGAGGAGAAAGAGTTCTTCGGTATAGGCTGCTTAGATTATTTTCCATAATTTTACCCCGGTGCTGGAAGCCTGGAACATGATGATGGCGTAGCGGCGGCGGTAGCGCTATCGAGTACCTATATGAGCGGCGCCACCTGGTAGTAGAATTTTTGCGGGAATGGCGGCGTATTTGAAATTCAGAAGCAATATGAATCTTTTTGTCGTTATTATATTTTTAAAAATTACTTTATACTGATTTTTTTCTAATTAGTAACGGAATCAAAATTACAGTATAACATTATTATTGTTCAACTCATGCAAAATTTCTCTATTATTCGAAAAACCTTTAATGGATTCAGGTAATAATAATAAATAAGTTAGATGTCCAGGGAAGAGAAGGTTAAGACTTCGGAGAGAAGGGCCATGGGTGACATGAAAGGTACGACGTTTATAAATTCAATTTGTAGTATAAACATAACAAAATAACAAAAGAATAAATTTATAATAGAATTTATTAACAAATATTCTTCATTCTTGATCTTTTTTAAATAGTGGAGAGCGGGGTTATTTGGAACGGGGGCTATTTGGGAAAGTGGGCACTTGAGTGTGTTCCTCAATTCACAAGATAATTATTTTTAACCCAATGTGGGAGTTAAAAGACAAATAATGGTCATAAATTCAAAAACATGTGAAAATAAGAAATCATGCGAAATGGTCAAAATATTTCAATCAGGCGACGTGGTCTTTGTATTTCAATTTGAAGTGGTGCGTCACAAGAAAAGAAGTTTTTAAAATCTATACCGATGAGGTACAGACTAATCGGCGGACGTGGATCTCCTATTTGTCGGACTTTCGAGTGAAAACCCGCAAAATTCAAATAATTGAATGGTGCAAAGTAAAATTTAATATCACTTATGATTTCACACATAATTACTACAAGAATGAAGAATATTTGTTAATCAACTGAAGACACTTTTGAAGAAAATGGTTTATTGAAGACACGTCAACTATATACAAGAATTGTGGACTTTTACTTTGCACCATTCGGTTTGACATTAAATTCTACTCTGAATGGTATATTTACTATGACACCTGGTCCTATACGTTTAGTCTCGGCATCTAATTTTTTCCATTTCCAAAAAAGGTCCGCGGTTTTCATAAAAAAAAAGTCCACCGAATAGGAGGTCCGCGTTCACGGTCTGCGTCCGCCGATTATTGGTCTGTACCTAGCGATGAGAACTATAAATATGATGTATAAAGAGTCTGTGCTGAATGCCTGAATGAAAATAAATATTACTTATAGCTATATTAGTTCATTGACTCAATAAATTAGCCTATAAGGTAGCCTATCTTGACTTGGCAAACAATAATGTCAACAATAACCCACAACGGTCCGCACGGTAAAGTTGGAATTGCACCCATTAATATTTCTTTGAATACGCACTGCTTTACTTATAAAATATGTAAAATGCGAAGCATTGAATTACTGAAGTTCTCTCTTCAATATGAAATCTAAAACTATAAAGGTCAGACGATTATATTATCCGCATTTTGGTTGGCTAGTTATCAGGATAAAAGGAATAAAACCTCCGTTATTTCCTGGTATTTGACGATCTCTTAACCAAATAAGTTTGTCGATGGCAAATAATGGTAATCCCTTCATAAACATGTCGAGGGAGGACAGCTTGACGTTGGAAACGCAGTGCCACGGTATGGAACAGGATATTGATCACGCATTATGACTCAAATGATAATCGTGATTATTAATTTTAGTGATAACATCCACCTACACCCAATAAGACTTCACACTAAATTTCAATTCTAATCGAAGGTATAAAGCACCTGAATCAGCCCCAAATTGCAGTGACTTGCGAAAGTAAACCATTAATTTAGATATATACGATTATGATGTACTGTACTAATGGGGAAAAAATTATGGAGATCGACATTTCTCACTTTTCCTGAGAGGTAAAACATGTATCATCTTGCTTTCGAGCTTGCTTTGTCCATGGAGAGATGGTTGAAGCGGCAGTAGTCGTAAAAAAGAGTTTAGAAGGCCAGAAGTATAGGCCAGAGTTGTACCTTGTACAAGATTGTTTTCGATAGATTCTTTGACGAAGAGTTGAATTTTTTTTTAGGAGAATACGCGCAAAGGGCGACGGAATATGTTTTTCGATGTAATATTAATTTAATAAATCTCTTTCTAATCTGGTACTGTATGTAGTACAGGCATAACAGTGATTTTTGATTTTCCGCAAAAACTACCTTGGAACCGCATTTTATATAACATCATCAACGGACAAATACAGTGCCGGTCCAGCGCGGTCGCTCTGGCGAAATGACGCTTTAGCAAGAGTAGTACGTTTGTGGTTTTTTAGAAGCCCCTTTTAGTTCTTCTTGAATCTGATTACTTACATTCTTTTACCATGAAATTCGTTTTTTAAATTAACATAATATTCGTTTTATTAAAATATTTTTTTTTTTTTAAACAGAATGAATTTTTTTATTGTGTATTTACTTTGAGTCAACTGGAATGCTTTCTTACGTTAAACGCACAAAAATATGTGTATCAATTTTTTAGTAAAACAAATATAAGGTTAAATTATGACATTTTATGTATGTTTAATGAAACATATTTATTTCAAGTTTATCGCAATCTTCAATGCTTCTATATTAACAGTATGCTCTCTAGGACATTGCCCTTTTGGGCACTAAAATTTGAGCGACGAAAAAACGGTCGCTCTGACGGTCGGTCGCTCTACGGCTCTACTGGACCGGCACTGTAAGAGGCTTTTAAAAAAATAGATGATGATGCAACATGAATCCAATGCTATAATTTACACCGGGCCACTTATAACCTATAGGCGAGGGGCAACCGACTCTTTTTTTACTGATTTTCTTGGGTGTAGAAAAGCAAGAAAACGTAAAGAAAAGAAAGAAAAGGTGGGAAATTTCAGGAAAAATGAGAAATTTACCGAAATTTTTCTAGAAAAAGCAAGAAATTTACCGACTTTTTCCATCTTTTCTAGCTTTTCTAAGCATTTTCTTCCTTTTATACACTTTTCTACGCCCAAGAAAACGAGTAAAAAAAGAGTCGGTTGCCCCTCGCCTATAGGTAACTTTAAAAATCTATGATATGGTTATACTGCATACATTTTGTAATGTTTTCCTTCATTTATGCAAAAATGCTGGCCAAACAGTTTGGGCTTCTTTTTACTTAAAATTTTACGATTTTCGGTGAAAAGCAATATCGGACGGATATGAGTCAATATTGCATGCAAGTGATGGTCTTGTAAATTCTAAAAATACAGTCTTGAAGAGTAATTGCAGCTAATGTTATGTGTAAAAGGCATTTTTAACTAGCTTTCCACTTTCTGCCCTTAACTATATGAGTTTTAGTAGGTATATTCCAAAAAAATATGAAGCTTGCCATATAAAATTAAGAATTTACAACCGCAACAAGTATTTGCCAAACCGTTTCAAAAACTTAATTCAATTTAAATTTTAATTCAAATTAATTAATCTACATTTTATATTAAGTTTAACAGATTAAATTTCAATAACCTTGAATTGCTTAAAATAACCCAATAACCCAAATAAATAGAAACTTATTAATTGATTAAAATTTTCGATCAGTTTTAGCCTTTCTGGAAAATAAAGGCCCCTACATGAGAAGAATTTCAACAAGGATTCAAGGCCTAAGATAGAAATAAATTAATTTTGAATCTGTTAATCTTATTTTACCATTTATGGTTTATTTTGAGCACTTATGGGAAAACATAAAGTATGCATGTTATTCCGCATAAAAAGTTCTTTAAAATATATAATTTTCAAGAATTCGATAGTTGCAACCACTTTTTTGCTGCCATAAAGGTATATATTTAAGTTCTCTATCCCTCAAATCGTCGAATAGAAACCTCCTACCTTATCCATGTCAAGAGGAAATAACAGCAAGACAAAGGAACCCAGTGAAAGCTTTTTTAAGAGGCACAAAGAAAAGTTCGAAATTGCAGGACTTTATTCACTAATAACCATTGTAACAGCTGTATTTGTTGGAACGTTTGCGTTTTATTTACCTCCTGTTGTAACCGTAGTAGTCGGTTTAATTATTATTTCGCCTGTAATCATCGCCATATTTACTGAACCTCACTAATCGAACAACACACTCTTTGCTTAATCTCTGTGCCTTTTTTGCGTCCCGTGTCAGTGCACTGTAAAATTTATTCATGTTTGTAAATGTTTGTCTACGACTTTTTGCTGAACAAATAAAATTACTTATGTAACCTTGATGTTTGGCGATATGCGGGTTTCTAGAAGATTGAATAGTGTGGCTTTTCAGCTCGCCATATTGCTAAAAATCAGCGCATAGTTTTATGTGTGCAAAGAAAATCTAAATGATACAAGCATTAGTGTTTAAATGAACATCTTGGATTTCACAGTATGAGAAAAAAAATTATTGAGTTACAAACAAACATCCGAACAGAAACCGTAAAACATATTATGTGTGTATAAATTAACATTATACAGAGGACTACCAAACATTTAGAAAAACAGAAACCTAAATAGTGACAAAAGACATAGCCATCGTTCGACATAATATAAACTTACACACAAATGCCTAAAAGATGGAAACCGATTAGATACCTGCTGTTAAGCAAAATGGAAAAGAAAATTAAATTTCGTACAATATACGTACCATAAATGTAGAGGTGGTCACTGGACATAAACCGGCAACCAAAAAATCTTTGACAGAAATTAATCGAATACTCAAAATGCGTGGAAATATCGGGAAAAATATTGATTCTCAAGAGTTTTGTTGCAATCTCACTTAAGGCTATTGATATTTATGTAAAAAAGCGATTTCCCTTCTTAAAACTGTCATGGACGCAACGCCATTAACTGTGTCTAGAATGACGAATAGAAAACATGAATCAAAAGAACCCGTTGAAAGCCGACTATCCATGAAGGCCAAAATATCAGGGTTTTTTAAGAGACACGAAGAAAAAATGGTGACGGTAGGAAGTTATTCAGTTGTAATCATTGTAGCAGCGGCAGTTATAGGAATTTCTACAATCATGCTTCCTCCCTTTGCAACCGCTTGGATCGGTGTCGTAGTTCTTGTACCAGTACTATTCTTAATTATTACGAAATGAAAATACCTTCTCTAATACTATAAGTGTGGAATGTGGCATTAACCTTCTTAGAACTGTCATCAAGATTCAATGTGACAGTTTGGGTAGGCTACTTGTTAAAGGTGTTAGCTTCTTTCCATATCTTAGTGATGAGGTTCAAATCGCTTATACTAAGGCATGCCACGCAAGGATTAAGGTACACACGAAGTAAAGGTAAAGCATGGACGAGACAGGACGAGTTCAGCAGAAGAATAATGCTCTCGTTTCCGCAAAAATGGCAAATTAAATATTTTTTTAATAGTTAAAATAAATTTAATTGTGCGTGGATATTCAATTGATATCAATATTGAAATATTTGTATATTTACTCATATTAGTTCGAATAAAGGTTTCAAGTGAATGTACTCATTTTCAAGATACTTATTTAATGTACATCGTAGTAGTTTTCGATTCACTGTCGTTCCGGTATTAGTCATTCCGGTGCTAGTCATTCCGGCTATACCGGAACGACATTTTCTTAGGCCGGAACGACATATACTTTATTTTTATGGATATAATTTTTAACCGGAATGACAAATACATATATTTATTATAGTATTATAGTTATAGTATTATTATATTATTATATATTAGTATTATTATTATAGTATTATTATTATATTAGAGTATTCAAATTCCCAATATGGTAGATGGTCGTCATCATGGTCGTCATGTAAATATCGTGGTATATCGTGGAATATCCGGAATATCGTATGTCACAAAGTGCTGGCTCTATATTAATCACCTTTAGGAGTTTAGGACTCGTCACTCGTCAGCGCCTTTGATTTAAGCACTTTTTCCCTGCTGTCGGAAAACGAAGAAAACAACTAAAACAATTGAAAACTAATGACGCTTTTTTACGAACGAAATCTATTTATTTTAATAAAAAGACAGAAAATACATGAAAATTTCTTCAATAAAAAAAAAATCTTTTCTACTGATTTCTTGTAAAAGTACTCGAAAAGAAGCGTCATTGGTCATGGTCTGAACTATTATTTATTTTTGTTTATTGCTGAACTAGTTTTTCATAATGTCTTGCAACCTCATAGTAGTCTTTATAATATTCTAATGAAACCAAATCCTCCCCTTAGTTTCGACATGATCCGGGATTCGATATTGATTAGAGAAACTGATGCCCCTTTATCTGGTATACCTCGAGGTGCACCTATGCCATTTAGCGGATCTTTTTTCTTTGTTTTGTTTTGTTTGTTTATAACTTTTAGAACATTACATGAAAGCTTAAATATTTATCTCCCCTAAAAGTACCACATACGTATAGAATCGCTGTCACGGAAGGGAAAGCGCAGTATTCTAAATATCTTGTCAGATTTTGATGATTGATAGTATAGACGAAAGCTAAAAACAGGTTTACGACTCCACGTACATAACAGGATTTGAGCTACGTCAGCGCAGCTCAACCAGAAATTCAGGTTCGAGGTCAACTTGACTACCAGTGTATATTTTATTTCATGCCAGGGTGGCAATTTTTAAATCGTCCGTGTCTTTCTGGTCTTCTGACTGATGCTTCAATATAGCGCTAGTGGTAAAGTGTAGTGAATCACCGTTATAATAATAGGTATAGTTACCGAGTCATTTGCTGTGATAGAAAAAAATACCCAACAGATTAATGGCTAAATTGATTTTATCCTGGTTGTTTGTGGTGCTCTTTGGCTTAACAATTACATTTCATGACGTGTGTGCCTTCCCTGAAAAGGGAAAGTGGACATACGATATCAATGAAGAAACTAAATTCATCGGCGTTTCTAAAAGTCTCTTTGCTAAGTCTGCAATTTCATTCAATAGTAAGCATACTTGATTTAATGATTTAGCATTTTATATAAAGTTAATGACTATTAATTTGTGTCATCAGTAAAAAATTGCAAATCGGAAGAGCCAGTTCAGCTGAAGGTGTCGTGGATCTTAAGACGTTCGCCATGCTGGCAAGAATTCATTGGCTTGGAGAATACGGTATTTAAACTAATGAATCCTTTCAAATTTCCCATATTACTATTTTTCTTTTTCAGGAATCTGAAGAGGGACACCTTCAGAATCACTTTCATAATAGTCCAAATTCCGTAAAAAATAAGGAAGCATTGAACTACGCCAATTCTGATGCGGATTACATCAGATCTAAAGAGAGCACTTTCTCCTGCGACGGCAGTGATGTCAATCCAATCGTTATGGTAATTCATGTAACGAAAGAAGCAAGAAAGTGTGATTATAATATTTATTATTTTAGCCTGAAATCGCCAGCCCATCGGAGAAAATTCGATTAGACAGATCCCCTGCCACGGACTCTCCTCAGTTCGTAGTTCCAAAGGAAGGAGTCTACTTGCTCATTATTCAAATCAAAACGAGTCCTATCAACGGCAAACAAGATAGTTCAATTCCATTCACCGCTCAAACAACCATCGAAATGAAGAGTGATCATGGCTACTTATCCGCCGTTGACTGGCCCCTACTTTCGGTAATTTTTCAATAATGTGTACTGCATTGGTATATTTCTTAAACATTTCTACCTCCATATAGTTTTACGCAACCATGTGCGCTCTTTATAGTACAATGGGAATTATTTGGCTCATCATCTGTCTATGGAAATGGAGAGATATTCTCCGCATTCAAATGTGGATTGGTGCCGTCCTCTTTTTAGGCATGCTTGAAATGGTAATTTTCTTACATAAAATATTACCCGTAACTTAAACAAAACATTTGGAATCCTAGTCTGTTTATTTTGCCGAGTATGAGAGTCTTAACAATGCCGGAGAATTGACTATAGCCGCAGAGTACACCGCAGAGCTCCTATCCTGCGCCAAGAGGAGTCTCGCAAGAATCCTCGTCCTCATTGCATCCATGGGCTTTGGCATCGTCAAGTAAACTGAAATATAATTTAATTTTTGTTGAATGTTTGTGGAACTGTTTTAATTGTATTTTTTACTTAACTTTTATACATAGATCGCGATTAGGAACCATGTTACGAAAGATTGTTAAAGCTGGTATCGTGTATATGGTAATATCTGCCATTGAGAGTTATCTCAAGCTTGTTCAACCTAAGAACAATGCTTCTATCAACATCTACGCCGCTTCTTTAATACTGGCCGTCATGGATGCTGCTCTCTGTTTTTGGATATTTTCTTCACTGGTCGCCACTATCAGAGCCGTTGGAACGAAAAAGTGATTCACCTTTTAAAACCGGTTTTTGGGGTCTCAATTAAATGCATTTCTGTACTTTACAGGAACACGGAAAAGATGAAATTGTACAAGCTCTTTTCAGGCACGCTCGTTTTCGCCGTACTTGCCTCTTTGATCTTCATGTTTTGGTCCATCTACTTCTATCAAATGAACTTCTGTCTTACCGTAAATCTTTCTAAAAATCAAATTATATCGAATGATTTTATATGTTGTGCTAATTTTTAATTCAAGGACTGGAAGGAGCTTTGGCTAGATGAAGCCTTTTGGAAATCCCTCTTTTCTATCATTCTAATTGTCATCATGTTATTGTGGAGGCCTACAAACAACAACCAGCGCTACGCTTTCACTCCACTGCTAGATAATGGGGAAGATGAGGACGAAGATTCTTCTCCATCAAAGACTGTCGGTTCCAATCCCCTCGTAATATAAAATGAAAAATGAATATCACGCTTCGTTCATTCTTAAAAAATGATTTTTATGATTTCCTTTTTATAGGAAGATGATTTGAAGTGGGTGGAACAGCATATTCCGTCCTCTACTGATGCCGAATCGTAAGCCGTTAAGAATATATGTTTAAATTATCACTTGAATTTTAAATTTTCTATCCCTCTAAAAATAACAGTGGAGCGCCAGCCTTCGACTCCGACGAAGAAATCATAGAAACATACGTCCAGCCGTCCAAAATTCAATAATCAGTCTAATATATATTAAGCCCCAAAATGGAAACCGAAAATGTTAAATAGATTACATTTCAATGTTAACACTTAGAAATATTGCTTCTTCTTCAAGACCGTGGGTGTTGGTGTATATTTAAATTGGTACAAGTAATGTGGATTAAATATGTTTCATGATGTAACTTGTTGCGAGCCCGAAGGGCGAGCTTTTAATCCAGTCGTTGGAAATTCCACCGCTAGATGGCGCTGATGAACCTCCATGGGGACTCGATTTGAGGTTTCAATCTTATTATTTTGTCCCTGGTTGAATCGAGATATAAGATAAACTCCTGAACTGATTTTTGATTTCAATAGCTCATTCGATCCAGAATTGGGCAGAGATGCAGATATAAAAATCAAAACGATTTGTTTTTACAAAAAAAAAATCAAATATTTGTCTTTTTTAATTTAAGACCGCTTGGCAACGCTGGGCGCGGATTTCTAAAAAAGAGGGGTAAATTCGAAATATTTTTTTTTCTATACTAATTGAATATTTTTTTTCAAATTAGTGCTTTTTTAATTCAAATTTTATAATTCAACTGAATTAAAGGATCAAGTTAAGTAAGAGACTATTTTTCGTACATCTTATGACAATCAAACTTCTATCATGGTGGATAATTAGAATGGTGGGGCCTCGAGATAGGAGAGAAAGGCAAAAACCAGCCACACTGTGGTTCTGGCCGCTATGGCGCTAGTTGTCAAAGCTTTGTTTAAAAAATTATCTTATGGGTTTTCCTATTGAGCGAAACGGAGAAATTTAATTAAAAATACTAGGCCATAGCCCAGATTAGGTCTACCCCCTCAAAACTGTTAATTAACCTGATTTCTTAATTTTAAAACAAGTTTCATTATTCTACGACAAGTTTTACTATAAAAAAAAAATTCCTAAAGTCGAATTTTTGTGCGCCATAGCGCCCAGAACCACAGTGTGGCCATAGCTGTAGCCCTTTGAGACCTCACCATTCTAATTATCCACTATGCTTCTATGACGCATCCAATTCGTGTGCTATTTTTATGATATAATGTTAAATCTACTTCTTTGATGTTTGATTAGTCACAATACTTAGTAGTTAGTCACAATAGTTAGTAGTTTATTAAATGAATATTGTTATCAACTAGAATGCAATGAACGAATATTGGCCCGCCGCAGGCGCGGGGGTTGAGGGGCAGGCCCCCCCCCCCCCCCCCCCCCCCCCAGGGAAAAAACTACAGACCCCTAGCATAATATAATAGATTTATCAAATATTACATAACTGAAACGGGGGGGGGGATTTAATTCAGTCGGAGACTGAATTATTCTAATAAGGGCGAGCCAAAAAGCGAGCTTTTCTATCTTATTTATTATTCAATTCGTTTCTCTACCACCTGTAGGAGGAAAATAGAGAAATAAGTTTTATAACCTTCGCATTATTGTTGTGCTTGATAATGTAGCAAATATATACCTGTTCAACAGATTCAATGAGCTCTAGCTCAAAATCTTTACTAGAAAATTTATAATTTAAAATCTGAATTTTTAAATGTTTCTAAAAGCGAGATGTCGACCTAATGGCGACCAACCAAGTAAGTTGGTAGACGAATTTATTTGCGATTGCAATTTGTTTGCGAATATTTTGCGATGCGAGCAAAAATTTTACTATTTTGCATCATCAATAAAAGTGGCCAAACATAATATTAATCATGCTGTTCTTTATTATATTTATTTATTTATAATTTTTATTTACTATTTTACCATCAATCATCCATTAGGCCTACTCATTAATTGCACATCAGTTAATCGTCCTACACTGTTCATTTATTTTAGATTGGATCATGACTGAATAATAAATAAATTGATTTGGAAATGACAAGTTATTATTGCAGCAGCAAAAAATATACTTCCTGAAATTCAATCTACAGCAGCATTGCCAGGACCTCGGCCAGGACAGTCCGATCTCGCAATATGTACTATTTCATTAAGAGGACATCTTTTATTTCTTTTAAATCAATCTCTCAATCAAGATTACATTTTTACTGATGCTCTCGATTCATAATGGAAATTGATGAGCAGGGCCGAAAAAATGAAACAATGAAAATAGTATTACCTATTTTTAAAACAGCAGAAATATGCGCGCCTTTTCTTTCAAATAGAATCTCTTATTTCTGCCCTGCTTTTGACTCGCACTAAGTACCACCATGTGGTTTAATCTAACATATAATAATACCAAATTGAACATCATTTTTACTGCTACGATATGATGGTTTATTTCCTCATAATGCACTAGACAAAACCAAATAAAACGAACTTGAAAATGATTTTTTTAAATGTGCAAACATACAACATATAAACTGAAATTTAAAATTCTAAAGGTGCTAATTTAAAAGTCTTCGGACAGGAAGTCCTAGCCATCTGGGTGTAGAACTGATTTGACGTTTTTCTCACCGGGAATTTAGCACTTAAGCTATTCCAGACATGAGCCCCAATGGTTTCCTCACCCCAATCAAGATGATCACTTTCATCCCGGTCGGAAAAATAATTACGCCAGAACAGGTAGTGAATCGGGTAGAAAGATTCGTAGGGCAGGATCTGGAAACCTCTACAACGGGAAGGTGTCATCCAGGAGACGTAATCCTGACCACACCAGGAAGCCAGAGTACGGGTGAGCAGATCAGGCCCGTTATGAGGCCAAACATACCATCTGGAATAAGTAAATAATAATCAATCAAATAGTAATAAAAGAGCAGAAAATGCTTTACTTGTATTCAGAAGGAAATCTTTCCACGATTTCCTTCATGAGGGGGTGCTGATAATCGGCGTGTATCACCGAGCTGCCAAGCTTATTGAGACCCTCTTCGACTAAGAAGTTGCGGTAACTCGTGATCGGCCTCAGAGAGATGATATCCAGGTCCAAGTAATACCCACCAAATTTGGAGAGGGTAAGAAAACGCATCGCATCACTCAAATGAGCTATAGCGAACCAGCCCCGATTCCAGTTCGTGCAGAAGTACCAATACTCCATCGAAGTACCAGACATGAAGTCTCCAAGTTGAATTTGTGTTATCCGAATATTAGGATAGTTGTCCGTCAGGAGCCTCATTGTAGGTGAGGTCGAATTGGGTTCTGCTGTCATCAGTAGATGGACAGTTAAGTTTGGATTTAATAAGGCTAGAGACTCGATAGCGCAGGTTTGGCGGTAGTTGGTCGTTATGTGACCTGCAGTCTCTACGAAGAAGGCCTTTTCGACGGATCCGCTGAAGTAGCGTTCGTCGCCGAGAGAAGCTGGGGACGAGCACGGCCAGATGCAGTCCGTTCTCCCGCAGACGTCTTTATCGGTAGTCGCACTTTTGCAACATCGTCCTCTCTCCGGTTGATGGATTGGAACTTTGGGAGGTAGCTGTTTAAAAAAAGAGAAATAAATACATATTTCTAATTTCGGAATAGACCAGTGGAGTTTGAATTGCGCCACATTTCCCCTTATTAATGTTCTAGGTCGTGAGTGTTTTTAAAATTCGCCTAAGTAACACTCCGATATCGCTTTTTAGATGTCGTCGTTGTATAGCAGCGATGTCGTCTATAGGTCGTACTTCGTAGCGATATAGTTCTAATCGATTCCTGTTATGAAATCCATGTTGACCGGGCACATGAGAACGATACCACGGAAACATTATTTCATACACAATTCTACGGATCACTAGTCAGTTGCTCTAACCCATGCGCTACATCTTACTTGACATTTATTATAGTGAAACTGAGCTATAAATAGGTGTCAGCGTATTCAGTTCAAACAAATGAGTCTCGTGAAATTGAATCCAATTTTGCTATGATTGCGACTTTATCGAAGAGGTTTTAATCCGTATGTCCGGATAGGATATAGTCGCGAGAACGGACATAACCAATGCGGGGTAAAATTTTTTTGTACTACGACAAGATATTTTCGCACTGTGACTAAAATTATTTTAAATAATAAAAAAAAAATACGGCGGCTAGGAAGACTTGTACGATTTCCTAAAATATTGCCGCACAACTATCTTTAAGTTACCGTCGGAGACCCTTGCAACCTCTACAACTTCTGTAACCAGCTCGATCATCCATCCAATAATTAACGGTCCCAAAAACCTCCCTGACCACTTCGACCAGGTCAATCATCATTCAATAATGATCCGAACTACCCTCTCCGACCTCTCCGACCAGATTGATAATCTTAAAATGACGGTTCGATAAAACTCAGACCTTTCCGACTATAGGTATTTTTTTTTAAATTAACGATCCCCAAAACCTTTCGACCTCTCCGACTAGGCCAGATTATTTTGAACAGTTGAAAAAACTTCTACGACCTCTCCGACCAGTCCGGTGATTTTTTTTTACCGAAAAGCCTCTCAGATTAGTCCGATCATTTTTTTTACTAAATAACCTCTCCGACCAGACCGTGATCGTCTCCGACCTCTCCGATCAGGTCATTCCTTTTAAAATTTAAGTGAAAAACCTCTCCGACCTCCCCAAAGAGTAAGCAAGTAGGTAACTGTTTTTATGTGTAAAGAAAAAACACATTTTGTGTTATCGATCATTTGAAAAAAACAGTCCAAAACCATTTCCGACTACTCCGACTTGGTAAATCATACTGTAAGACCGGTCCAAACAAACTCTCCAACCAGGTGTTTAATATCGGTCACCAAAAAACCTCCCCGACCTCTCCGACGTGATCATTCATTGTTTTAAAAAAAAGTCCTTTTCGACTTTTCCGATCTGGTCGATCATAATTTTCAAAATGACTCTAGACTCAAAATAATTTTTTTATAAAAAAAACTATGGCAGTGTGATGCCGGTTAGACATCGCGACAGCTCTGTGATATCGCGATTTCTACAATCAGTTCATTTCACCTCGCCGCCTCGCGATATCGTAACGTATACCCACGATATTACAGTGCTACCTGGGTCTGTTCTTATACAACCTATTTGTGGAATAGATCACTTACTTGTTTTAAGTATGCGTCTGAAGTCATGTAATTGTAGACTACAACAGCTGCTAGCAAAAGGAGACCCAAGAAGCGGGGGATTTTCTGGCGAAAGAAATTTCTCTTGAAGAACTTCATCATAATGATTCACTATCCTGCGTTTATAATATTAGAATTAAGTCAGAACAGAAGATCTTCTCATTATTATAGCGAAATAATTTTTTTTTAATTTTTCTAGGCAGAAATTTGGAGTACACATTTCATAATTTGGTAATATACTGTATGTATACGGCATGTTAAATATATATATGATAAATAACTTACTTTTGTAGAAGAAAATGGGGCAACAGATTCGGCAGGATTACTGACGTCGCGCGGCGAAAGAGACTCTTAGAGCGTTTCTTACTTTGCTGGAATGAAGAAAAAAAGACTGCTTCGTGGGATTCGTGTTAAGAATTGATCTGCTTTTATTATGCATCATATAAGTTTGACACCCTTTCATTTGAAATAGCATTTGATCCTGTATTAGGATTTTTGTTATGATTATATTCACACTGCTGGCAGAAAATATTGAAAGTTCGACTCACCTGCAATTGGAAACGTCGTCATCGGTCATCGGAAGCGGCGATTGTTGCGACACGCTTGTTCAAATATGTATATATTTTTTCGGGATCCATATCCCTGTACGTGTTATGACTTTCATCCAGCAGACATTTCAAAATGAGAAACAATCACAAAAATATTTAAAAATTAATAAATTAGATTCTGATAGTTTTCATGCACGGTAAAGTAACTGGTCAGGTTAAGCAAATTAAAATAATAATTGGGCAAAAATAACAGTACTTTTAGTGAATCAATACACAAATTATCAACGAGTTTCCGGTTTCTCGAAACTCTAACAAACAATAAAAATGACGCCCTTTCGATTCATTGCACGTTTACTATGGCAGTACTCGTGATCTTTATGTAAATTATGACTCATAATTAAAAATTTTCCATTTTTTTTAGGTTTGGCCATTTTATTAACACCAACGTTGTATTTGAGTCGTTTTAATTCGGTTGAAGGCTTGAAGGTATTACACACAATTAAGTAATGTAACGTGATTTGTTCCATATAATAGTAAAAATTCCCCAAAATGGAAATCTGAAAAGGCTGGATTACATTTCAATGTCAACGCTCTCACAAACGTGGCTTCTTCTTCGTTCTCAATTCTGCCCCCCCCCCCCCAAAAAAAATATATTTTATGGAACACGATGTAACTCAAATGAGTTAAAAAATAAATAGTCCAAACTGTTGAATTACATTTCAATATGTCAACGCTCTCACAGACATTCCTTTTTTTTGTTTCCATCGCATTTAAATTAAAAAGAGGTTAAACTACGGTGTTGTTGTATATTCGTTCTTATTTTTCAATTATTACAGGTATTATTGTTGATATGTGGACTAAACATTTTTCATGTAATTTATATTGATTCCATTTGTTTCGCCGCCGCCTATTAGAATGAAATAAAAATGTTTAAAACCCGTTATACAATAAGCACACTATTGCTGTGACTGATGTTGTAACAATTATACGGTACCTGTTTAGCAAATTCAATGAGCTCAGCAGCAGCCAAAGGTCCAGCCTGCTCTACTAGACTATAAAACATGCTCTTGGCATTCTCTAGTAAAACAGTGGGTTTGTCATATTCCTGCAATTCATTGGTAAGAATAAATTTGTGAAGGTATAGTTTTGCATAAAGCTTTTAGAAAGTAGTTTTTCGGCGACTTTAATGTACCTTAAGATGACCTCCATCCAAGACCATGATTTTATCAGAGTCCATGATGGTATTCAAACGATGTGCGATGGTCAAAACTGTGCAATCTCTGAACTTTTCACGGATTGTTGTTTGGATAAGCATGTCAGTTCTTCATAGATAGAATAATAATAAACCAATAATATAATCTATAAATGTCATAAAGAATCTTCATATCTTAAATAGTAATAGAATACCTTTGGTCGACGTTAGCAGTAGCCTCATCTAATACAAGAATCTTATTCTGTCTCAAAATAGCTCTGGCCAGACATACTAGCTGTCGTTGTCCCACAGATAGATTAGAACCTCCTTCCGTCATAGCTGAATCGAGTCCACCCTCCAAATCCGCTAGAGATTCTTTAAAGTGGGCATCTTCTAAAGAATTCCAAAGTACATCATCGCTGTACTCTCCAAATGGATCTAAATTCTTTCTCAGAGAACCCGAAAAGAGAACGGGATCCTGCGGAATGATGGATATCTTTGAGCGAAGATCCCGAAGGCCTATGTTACTGATTTCAATGCCGTCGATAATGATCCTGCCTTCTGGTTCAGACAATCGGAAAAGGGCAGTAATCAAAGAGGATTTTCCAGCTCCAGTTCTACCAACAATTCCAATCTAATGTATACAAATTTCCATTTAATATAGATTAGTTTAAGTCATGATAATAGATTAAATGTATTTACCTTTTCTTTGGCTTTGATAGAGCAGGAGATTCCTTTCAAAACAGGTTGGTCTACTTCATTATAGCTAAGAGACATGTTGTCAAATACAACGTTTCCTTCCGTAGGCCAACTTTGATGAGGCTTTTTATCTACATTAATATCACAGTGCGTGATAATTGTTACATTTCAAATTTAAATGCTAGAAAACGATCGAGTAAGATGCGATGACTTTATACCTGGAGTAGATTCTAAGTTGGCCTCCGATGGTAATTGGCCGTATTCCATGACACGTTCAACCGATGTCATTTGGTTATCTGTTTCCGCAGACTGTCGGACGGCCCATTGAAATACTCCCGTGAGCGACATAGCGGATGATATGGCTAATCCAGCTTCACTGCTACTAATGCCTTAATATCAAAATAATTAAATAAATTGAGTTAAAAAATAAACTGCAGGAAATTTAATTAAAATTCACCCCCTGGTAAAAATCATATTTTTACATTTTATATTTTACAGTAATTATCGAAAATAAATAAGGAACCATTAATCATTCATGAATTAATAGTTTCTCCATTTTAGAGTTAAAAATTACTCAAATTAGGTATTACATCTATTAGCTTACTATCACGAAAGCCTGTGCAGGTGTAGGTCACACTGGCCAGATAGATGACGCAAATCCAGTCGAGAAGGATGCCAAACCAACGGGCTGATGACAAAAACATGTACCAAGCAGAGCTGTGAACGTCCTGGCATTCATCAAAGACTCTTTGAAAGATTTCTTGACAGTTATGGGCCCTCAAAGTTGTTAGTCCAACAAGAGAGGATGATATGTGGGTGAACACTGGGCTTCGAGCTTAATTAAATTGTTAATAAAATTAATAAGATGAAAAGGTTATCGCATTAGATTAAGGTTGGATTATATACTTGTAGATTCCAATCTTTTAACTTCACGAGATGCTGCCAAGTAAATGTTTCTCAATTGGTAGAAGATAATCGCCAGAATGAAGACAGGTAAAAGTAACCAAGGGTTTACCACTGCCACGACTATAACGATTCCCAGCGCGTTCAGTACAACCTTTTTCGAATTGCCCACGTTTAAAAAGAATGATGATTTATAGTTTTTAAGAATAATTTATACCGAGATAACATCGAAAAATGTAACAGGAAGCTGATCATCTATGCACCCAATATCTTTCGTAAATCGATTTAAAATGCGTCCTAAGTTTAATAAAAATATGTAAGCAAAGTGGAATCATTAACCAACTCAAAGATCTTTAACATAATAACTAATTTGAATAATTACCGACAGGATTCTTGTCGAAGAAACTCAGGCGTGCCCGAATGATGGATTGAAACATTTGATTATGCAATTTAACCGAGGTGATCAAGCACATAACGAAAAAGTGCAAGGTGCGAATTACGGAGAACGCAAAAACGCCACATATTAGAATGGAGTAAACGTAGATCCCAGTGTAGGTGTCGATTTCTTCTTGCCACGAGTGATTCGAACTGATGTTCTCGCTCTTCAAAGTTGTCGCTACGGTAGGAGTTAAATTTGCCGATTTGAGTTGTACCGAATTCGTCCATAGATTGAGCCAATAATCGGAAGCACTAAAGAGAACTTGAGTGAAGAGACAGTTGAACACAAGGATGGAGAATGAGATCCATCCACCACCGGCAACGAAATACTCCTTGTAGATGGACAGCCCAACTCCTCCTGATGATCGGGTCTCCTCTGCAAAGGCTGGTTTAGCCTCATTCACCTAATTGGTTGACGTAGTATGCAAATTAAATTTTGATTACTTAAGTATATTTAATCTATTTACCAATTCGTCAAGAGCTTGTGAGATTATAGAAGGGTTGCGTCTTTTACGAAATGAGGAAAATCTAGAGGACGACCGTGATATCCTAGATGACCTAGTAGTATCGTTCCTATTAAGACTTTCGATAATTTCTTCTTCTTCCTCGATCTCTCCGAGTTCTTCCTCTTCCTCGATGACTTTTGTCAGATCCAATCCCTTCCTGTGTATTTCCTCATAAGTCCCAATAACCTCCAGTCGTCCCTATAAATTGCAATCGAATAACAATATTCTAAAACTATGCTGGTACTTCAAGAATTATTACCTCTTTGAGAATGAGAATCTGGTCGACATCTTTCAAGTATTGAAGTTGATGAGTGACTAGAACTCGGATCTTATCGTGCAAGAATTCTTTTATTGCCTTGTCAAACAAGTGGCGCCCTACGTGAGTGTCGACTGCGCTAAGAGGATCATCCATCAAGTAGATATCGGCATCGACGTAAAGGCACCGAGCTAAATTGACACGAGCCTTTTGACCACCACTCAGAGAGGCTCCTTTTTCTCCTACAGCCGTTCTATCGCCTTCCGGGAAAAGTTTGAAATCTCGTTCCAAGGCTGCCGCTCGGATAACTCTTTTGTAGCGATGAGGATCATATTTAGATCCGCAGAGAATGTTTTGACGTATCGTTGATGAAAAGATCCACGGCTCTTGAGAGGCGTAAGCTAATTTACCCTTGATATTACGCTCCCCTTGAAGTAAAGACAGTTCTCCCAATAGTACGTTCAAAAGTGAACTCTATATAGTCAAATTAATTTTAAGAAAATAGATTATAAAAGCTGCATATTGTTGTACAGTACCTTTCCCGAACCGACTTGACCCACAACAGCCAAGACCTGACCTGGACGAACTGTGAAAGAGATGTCAGTGAGCGTGTTTCCTTCCGATTCTCCAGCAGCTGGCCATTTGACCGTAATGTATTTACACTCGACATTACATTCAGCCACTGGAACTCCATCTGATTTCTTTCCTTTCACTTTCACTTCGTCTATTTCTTCAAGTAGTAAGAAGTTCTATATCATACGACATAAGTATTAAATAAGGATTTTTGTTATCATGTTCGACATTGATTTAACAACCTCAATGCGTTTGACGGTTATTAATGCCTCTGCTGATGTAGATATTGCGTTTGGGAATTTAGTCATAACTAATCGAATGTTGTTGTAAAGTGACACAGTCAGAAAAACCTATTCGATTCATAATAATATTATAGAAATATAGCGGTATAACCATTAAAATTATATAGATAATGAGGAATTATGATAGATCACTTACTACATTTGAAGTCAATCCGTTCCCAGTGAGAACGTAAACCATAAAAGTGAGAAAGACGATCAATTTCGAAGAAGTGAAAAAGAGGCTCGTGTTAAAGGCTCTAAGATAAGCAGTCCGGCGAATGACATTTATTTCCATCCTATGAGAAAAAAATGAAAAAAAAATAACAATAAAAAAAGTTGTTATACCAGAAGAACATGTGTAAAACTTATACTTGCGACAGAGTTCGATCAATTTAACGAAAGGTTTTTCCCAAGTATACATTTTAATGACTTTCATTCCAGAAACGATTTCGTTCATGGTGCGAACTCTTTCATCCGTTTTCTTGGCTGTTTCCATCCTTTGTTTGGAAAATACTCGAGCCAATCCCACTACATTATATTATTCAAAATTTTTAGAAAATTAACTTATTAATGTTATATTTTTTATGTTTAAGTAAAAAGTATACTTTGAAGAGGTACAAAGAAGAAAATCACTGCCAAACCAACAAAACAAGTTGGTCCCAATACGAAGTAGAGGATTGTCGTTGTAATGATTGCTTGAAGCGGTCCAACCCATAGATAATGTAGGAAGATGACGGTATTATCGAATCGATTTACGTCGTTAGACATGATGTTAACCATTTGACCGATCGTAGTATTTCCCAATGATTCTTGACTGAGTTTCAAACATTTTTTGTAAACGATTGAGCATGAAGCAATTCTCAAATGCATTCCTGCGTGACAGCATTCGAAGAAATAAGGATGATGGGTGATGACGTAAAGCCCAGAACCTAGTACCACTCCTGTGGCATACAGGTAAGCTTCCCAGGTCGGCATCGTGCTCCCAGGGTCAAAGTATTGTATCAATCTCCCAAGGCAAATAGGCTGGCCAATCCTTAAATTTTACTTTAAAAATTTAATTTTCCTTAGCCAGATAAGAATTCTATGATGATTACTTAAAAAAGCATTCTTCTAAGAGCGATATGAAACCAATAGCCATGAATTTGAGACCGAAAGCACGAAATATGGCCTTTGTTAAACTAGGTCCATCAGCACCATCTCCTTTCTTTGAATCTTGGTTATTCGTAAATGTTGTTCTCTCCTTGTCCCATTCCCTATTTATAAAAATTCAATATCTGTAGTCATATAATTAAACAGAAATGAATAGTTAATATTTTTCACCAACCTTTGCAATTTGAGCCCAAGTGAGCCAGATTCATCCTCAGGTAGGCATTTGTAAAGATCGTCAACTTGAAGCTCACGTTCGTTACCTAAACTCATAAATGGAGTTACCCACCTGAAAACGCGGAGATAGTTGTTTCAGATGTCAATTATTACAGTAGTATTAAAATATATTCAAAGAACAAAAGATCTACGCATATTATAATTCAAAGTGCACTACGATATGTTTGTATGATAGACTATGCATAGACTAAACAAGATACTGCCTCATGTAACGATAAAAATAAAAATAAATTTTTCTGTTAATAAATTTTATCACATAATACATTTTTTGTAATTTATATTGGCCGTGTACCACTTCGATTGACAATTTCAATGGCATCCGTAAAAAAATAAAATCATCAAGATATTGTTGAAAGAATATTATAAATAAATCAAATTTTTATCGTTTGATTTGAATCATATTTTTATGATATACTTATACTTGATATCATATCAATGGCTCAACTTATTTAAATTTGATTGGCCCATATTTTTATTTATTTAGATCACTAGGCGATTAGGAAATATATAACTGGATTAGCATTTATTATATATAAAACCCGTTTGACATTCAAATAGGTTAATGCTGTTAAATGTGATGTTTAAAAAATTACCAAAAGAAAATTTTTGAGATGAAATTGCTAGTCAACCTCGGACTTGTCTGTTGCTTATTTTCTTTGATGTGGCCGTCCATGATGTGGATGCAGGATCAACTTCCCAATATAGTTCAAATCTCTGGAAGTAAAAATTCACACGATGGATTTACAGATAAAAAGTTATAGCGTGTGCAATAATTTCCCACTTTTGGTAACAATTTAAATACTACTAATTTTTTTACAAGTTCGTTTAATTAGTTGATTAAGCAGTTTATTTTAAAACCTGTCGTTTCGTCTTAAGGACGAACAATAGATGTTGAAAAAATGAGGGGAAATGAAAGCACGGACCAGCAATTTCTGGATATTTTATTATGCAGATCATCGATTTACTGTGATAACCCTGTTAATATTTTAACTATTTATTGATATAAGGACAATTATAAATATGTATATAACTGAAATAAACAAGAAGTTTTCATCTTTATCCGTTTGGTAGTATAGCAGTAGCGGTATTAAACTATATTGTGATGCGCTAAAACACAATCTAATATGATAAGAAAAACATGTATCCGCTCAGAAGGGGTGAAGATGAGGTCATCATAACAATTCGTTGTGCAGGAACTAAAATGGCCTAGGTCTGGCCTAAATGATGGGTCTGGCCTAGCACACATATGCAAAATCTCCTTATCACGCACAATCTTATGTAATTTTTTAACATTATATACGCAAACAAGAGGTCAATATTGGCGTAAACTTTCCAATATAACCTACGCCCATGCACAAATTTTGGTATTTTGTTATTTTTTAAATGTTATAGCTATTTAGCTTTTATCAGAATAATTACATGCAATAGCCAGAAACCATTAAGCAATGCAATAGCCAGATTTTATTTAAAAATCGTAAGTTTTTCGTTTAGTTTAATTTCTTCAAGAAAGGAAAAAATACTATTGACTATATATATATTGACACTATCTGAATAATCAGCAATAGTCAATAACAGTAACAGAATTGAAATATAATTGAGATTATATTTACCGATTTGTATAGGTTTTTACGTTGTTCTCCCTTATTTTTTCAGCAAGTTCAAACGATTCTCGTAGTCAACCGCAAAATCTATAAGTGGCTAGTCTCTGTAAGCTGGTTCTTAATTAAAGTTCGATAATGCAAAGATTTTTTGTTCGTATGTGAGGAAAACTAATATGTTGAGTATGGCTTTTAATCTTAGCTGCTTTTATACTGATTTTGATCTATTCCAACTTCCTGGGCGGATCCTTTTCGATTGACGTATTTTTATAGTACTTATACAACAACAGAATATTATGAAATATTGAAATGTTGATGTCCAGTAACAAGAAAACATTAATAGGGGTGTAGAGTGCATCATCAGCATCATGTCGTGGGAAGGTGTCGAGATGAATTGTATACCACGCGTGATATTAGGAAGTGTAAAATGGTCATTCATGATGACGTTGAAGATAATCGTGATAGTAGTGTGGGAGGTGTAGATGCTGTGACGCACATGTCCCTTAGAGTTTGAACTAATAAAAAAAGTTTCGTTGTGACCTGGTTTCGTGGAAGTTTTTTATAGTTTCCGTACAATCATAATAATAAGGCGTTTAATGATAAATTTAAGATAATGCGACTTCGTTAGCTAGATAGTATGGTTGTATGACCCGATCTAGCTGTTTCTTTACTGCATCGATAATCTTCTTAAGAAATAAAATAGATACGATGAGGGGCCATCCATATACGACGTCACGCGTCTAGGGGAGGGAGGGGGTCAAAAACTCCCGAAAATCGTGTGACGTCGTATATGGACGGCCCCTGATGACATTATTTACCTACTATCGTGCTACTATTATCAAATTATTAATTAATATGTCATCCCGTCCTACCCTTTTAAAGAATAATATTCGGTACCGTTCCGTCCACGGGTCCGGAATGTCATGATGCCATCCAACCATTTCGCATATACATTGTATATGAAGAATTCTGGCAATACAAAAATATTTAACGAGAGGTAATGAGTTTATAATCGATTTATATTTTCAAGATAAGCGCACACATTAACTCATCTCACTGTTTCAACAGGTATTAAATAACCTGCAACCTCTCCCTTTAAAGGGATAAACTATGAAAAGAGGCACAAGAAAGGATCTTGTTTATCAAAAGGGTTAGGCCCTTCTTGTTCGGTCCTTTTTGTAATATGTTGTACTTTTTTCAATTACTCAAGGTAATTGGTTTTTGTCCGTCGATTCTCCTTTTAAATATACTTCTTTTATTTTCTAAATTCAATTTAGCTAATTTAGCAGCATAGGACAACAGTTCCAGTAATTTTCATAAAATATGGGCTCACCAAATTGAGAAATCAAGGATATCTTCGTGTTCAGAATGAAAAACTCTACAATAGGTATTTTTTCTTCTTTTGAAATTTTTCTTTTGGAGGGAGTTATTACTTAAAAACTATTTAAAAAATAGGCCATTTTTACTTTAGTTACCCGGTGTGACGGTACTCGGCTTGGAGCGGCTTAGGAGAGGAGGAGCAGGGTGTTAGTTTTCTTATTATATTGTGGAATTCAGGAAGCGCTTTAGATACGAAGAAAAAGATAATTTTTGCAGTCGTCAGCACGGGCTTATTACTTCTTTGTTCTTAAGCCTAGTTGCGAACATATATATGGGAGTCATGGTTTGTGTTACACAGTTACAGTATCCTCGTACTTTTTCAATCCCAAGGGATTGATTTAAAAAAAAAAACATTGGTGAAATAAGGGTGTCTAACTTATTTTACGATTCTCTTTTTCGTAGATTAAATAAGTTCTCATGAGATTTCATTACTTTTTAAAACACTACAATGGAATAGTTTTAAGAAGAAGTCGAACAAAGTCTAATATTGCATGGATTCATATGGATTGTTTACCACGAGCAATATATCAATTGCTCTGACTAATTGGCCGGGCGCTGTAACAACTGAAACTGAAAATCGTATCCTCTATCTTATATCAACTTTATGAGGAGCAAAACCTTAACTTGCTGGCAAAAATATATTAAATATACTGCCAAAGTATGTCAAGAGGACGTGTTCCGTATCAATCGATGACAGATCTGTTACGATTCGATGGAAAATCCGCCAATGGATGACGCCATAAATCTTTCTCAGTTCGTTGTTTACTTTAACGAAATTAATAGGTAAGCTTTGCAGCAAAGTAACAGTCCTTGAGAGCATTGAAATATATTGTTGATGACACATTGTTCACATTGGATGGTATTTTTGCAAACGGGCGGTATAAGCTATAACCAATCCATCACCGAGAAAAGATGTATCGGAAAATTTAACTGAAAAATGAGATCGATGAGTTTGGGAGGCGTTAATTGGTTTAATTACTTGATCTACACAATTTCAGGGGTAGCTGTGATTGCGAGGCTTACCTTCTGTAGAAAACTGCACGTGAACTTGTGTAAATATTTAACAGCTAAAGGCGCCATCCATCAAAAGGTGCTATGAACCGGCAGAACCGCTATCAACTTTTCTTTAGACCACCTGATGCCCCTTTTATTATTTTCATGATTAATAAAACGGTACGGGTGCGGGAAGAAAGTTATTGTTAAAATGATGGCAAGTGCTGAAGGATTATTATAAAGTTTAATCCTTCCGGCTATACGGGTTACTCTCATCCGTTTTCCCAGTGTGTTTTAGGGACATGAAAATATTTCTGTTGTCATTTAATTCTAAATGAAATAGTTAAATAATCAAGTATATACGTACACACTTGCATCCTATGATAATAACTATGTCAAACGAATCATCTACTCTTTTCCTAACACTTGGCCCGTGAAAACATCCATCATGTAATCATGTATCCTTTCACGCAGTCAATCCCTGATTTGCTTGCGCATGCTCTAAAAACTATAATACATTTCTATATAGGATTGATGTATAATCTGATGCGATGGAACATTTAAAACAACTAAGATATATTGGTTGCTCTATCTATAATACCGTAAACTTTTCGAAATTCAAAGTGGAAGCACATCAATAGATGAATTAGGAAAATTACCTTTAGGAAAGGAAATCACCTAATTGATCCCTACAGATCAAACAATGGGGGGGGGGGGGGGGGGGAGAGAGATGCGGTGAACGGGTAAAGTAACAGACACATAATGCTTACTCCTCGTCTTTCCTACACGGATGGAGCTCGGTTTTTGTGGCAGCAACAGTAGCAATCTCTCAACAACATGAATAGAGCAGCTAGCGCAGTAATCCAACTCATAATCAAATAGTAGTCGTTATTGTATCAAAAATAGATCCTGAAGGTCTATACGCCGTACATGTTTAATGCGTAAATGGAAGAAATATACTCTAAAGATTACCATAATGATATGTAAACGATTTTTGAAGTAACCCACAATTTGCATACCACTCGCTATTTTTATTAGGTGAGCTTGAAAGGATCGAAAGAGGATGTAGGCTTATTAAAGCGTTGCCAGATATTTATACAGATCTATATAACGTCTACTGTTAATAGAACATCATAGACATCATACGAGAAGGAAAAAAAACAGTAGGAGTTCTTATTAGCAAAGGATGCTGTACAGCAAAGAAATATCAATAGATAGTTTTGTTAGAAAAAATGATGACGCGCAAGAAGAAAATGTTATATACTTCATATAGCAGAAATATACGTCACGCTACACAGATATTATCCAGACGTTCGTTCATCATTTACCATGTTATATACATAGTATGTTGTCCTTGTCGATCCGCTCGATCGGTATTGACAACGAAGCGTTTGTCAATATGACCATGCTGCATCGTCAGGTTTCGCATAGTTTCCCGCTTAATTTCATAAGGGGATTACGTTATGGTTTTCGTTTCCATAGAATCAATTCAATGGTGCGACTGGCATACGCATGGGGTTATCACAGCAACACGATGGTCTATGGAAAGCGAGAAACGTACAATAAATTACCCATTATTTGTTCTCAGTAAATTATTTACTAATAAGTAGCTAAGATACCATCTTACTTAGCAACCAACTTATAATTGGCCGACCAATAAGGTTCTCACTCAACTCCCACAGGCATGTGTTAATTATATACGTATACTTTAAAACAAAGCAATCTATGGATTTTATTTGTCTAAATTTCATGTTACATTATAATTTCTTTTAAAACCCAAACGAATAGATCAAATAAGGTAAGTTTATTTCGGTCATAATAACAAAGTCTATTTCCCTGATGAAAGAAACTCATCAGTTGTCGATGTTACATTATTATAGAACCTTACCAAATTAAGATGATTTTGGCGCTGTAAACGAGGCGCAAAGGCACAGCTCGTGCAGAGTAGAACAGGCTGTAAAATCGGATGAACGCAAGTGAGATATCAGGTAATCTTGTGCGGAGTTCTTTTAATCTATATCCTCCAAGTTATAACTTAAAGCCTTTCTAATAATGTTTTTTTTTTATATTTTAGGGTGCGATTTTTTAAGAAGGCACCTAAATTCCAGGTCACTGCGATTATAAATGCAACACTGTCCGATTGCAAACTGAGTGCCAAACTTATAGCAATGAGGACCGTCACACTCAAATAGCTCTATATTTTTTGAATCCTTGAATCCGTTTGGAATCATACCGAGGATCCATCAAAGGACTTCCCTTCCAAATTCGCTAAAAATGTTCGTACAATAAACTAATATTAGCACACAAAGTCTATGCTTGGAATCATTTTGGACTTTGAAAAATGTTACCGATGAAATCTAGTATTTCAGTCAAATAAGAAATTTAAATGAATAAAGCATCGACATCAATATCTAAAAAAAAATCGGACATCCGTATATAATAACGCATATACATATAATCCAGAGCGAATTGTAAAGCATCTTTTTTATTTACATCATACCTACTTGAACTTGTTTCTTTGAACGGAAGTGTACTTCTACGCCATATTCATTAGAGATTCAAGGTATATGATGATTATGGTCTATATCTAAATCAACATCGGAAATGGAATTCATAAAAAACGAAAAAAATTGAAGATAATTGAATGAGACTTTTAATTTTTTTCATTATAGGATGAGTGAAGTTAATTATATTTTACTCGTTCTAGTCAAGCTGCTCGATTCTTGGGTGCTTCAGCATCCGCAGTCACTCACTAGACGCACACTTCCCGATCCATTGAGTGTTTCGATCGATCGAGTCTTATAATAAGACTGGATGGAGGACTTTCTGAGACCACTGTCGATCTACCGTACTTGCGCCATCGTAATAAGAGCACTCCGCATACTACTCATTTTTATGCTCTCGTCGTTATTGTTCGCTAGTTTAATTATTGTAAGCCAGGAGAGAACTCGAGGAATCACTTGATTCCTCTATGGATTCCTCGGCAACTCCATCTAGACTTTGAGGGATGCAGCCCTAATAATAGAAACGAGAACTATTAAAAACTAAACAAAACAAAACTATCCACCAACTAACTGAAATTGTATAGGCAAAGCAGCGTTTTATTTTGCTCTTTACATTATGTGTAATAGTTTTCGTTACATTGTATTGTATGTTTATTGTTTAGCCTTTATCTTTAAACATATTGTCTTATTTCCCTACTGGAATAAAAATAATTTTTTTACCATATCAATGGGTAGATATTATTTTTTTTTATAAAAGAAAATTCATATTTGAAATTTTATTACGTTAAAAGATGTAGAAGGGGGGGGGGGATATTTCATCTTTAAACTGGGATAAGTTCCACGACTGATCAATTCACTGGATTTTATCAAATATATTCACTTAATCTTATACTAGAAAAGAATATAGAGAATATAAGTATAGGTAGAGAATTTAGAATGTAAAGGGGTTCTCATTAGATCATCGCAATGTAAAGTTTATGTTATGTCCTATACCCGCATGTTTTCAAAGTGCTACACCAAACAATTTTTACTGAAAAGAAAAGTTGATTGAATATGCAATTATATTCTATAATTATACGCCTTTTGTGTAGCACGCTCATTTACATTTTTGCAAAACCACGAAATTTGTCTCTCTCATTTCCCATACTTGTCACCATTTTCTATTCAATTATGGTGATCACCGTGATCTACATCCACATCATCAATAATAAAGAATATGAAAAAGTGTTGATGTTGATTTTCTCAATTCAGTCCTGATATATCGACTTGTGTAGTTCCACTCTAAGATCCTGCGGCTTCTATACATGCAAGAAAAGGAAGTACAAAATTAGAAGTCCTCTAATATTATGATGTACTGTAGCTGAAACGGAAATTATATAGTGTATTACTGCTAATACACTATAATGTTGCTAATATGCTATAATGTATTACTAAAAATCTATTCTAGTATTTGCGTAACATAAAGGAGGGCTTAGACTAAAGTGATTTTGCTAAATCCTTATCCCACTACTTCAAGAGAAAATGTTGAAATCCGCTGACCAGAAGAGTGCGGTCAATACAAAAAGGCTGTCAAGTACTGTTAGCTATAATAAAGTAAATAAAGCTTTCTCTGAGATTGGGTAATACAATAAATAGTAATATAATAAACTGAACTTATGATAAAAGATCGCCAGAAAAACTTTAAAAATAAACATAAGAATCTCTGTAACCATCTTCACACAATATAATACATATGGCGACAATAGAGCGCTGATTCCTGCTCCTGCGCGCTGGAAACACGGAACCATCACAAGAAACACAAGACCACAACTACAGTATCGAGCGGCAACTGCGGAGGATTCTCCACCAGTCTCTTCCAGAGTTAGACCAGCATGGTTGCAACACAAATTCTTTCTTTTATTTTCCTGTTTTATGAAAGTGTTTTAAACGATGAACGAAAATGAGCGATTATTTTACAAATTCAACTCTAACTAATACTACTGAGATATTGGCCTTTAAGCCGATAGCCATTCTAGTATTTGTGAGTGTGGGGATACCGCTGAATGCTTTGATCGGATTGGTGATTATTACAACGGAGCATCTTCACAAACCGCGCCACATCTTCTGGTTGGGAGTCATTTTCAGCAACTTGTTTGCACTAGTTACCAGCTTGATAGAATTTATCGCCCTATACGGACCAAGTAGAGGATTTTGTACCGTATTTTTACTTCTAGTCGGAATCCCTTACACAACTATGTTGCTGTAATGCATTATATTTGTAATTCGCTGACAGTTATTGATGCATTTCTTCTTCTTTTTTCAGCAATAGTTTTTTGGCATTGATAGACCGATTTATAGCCATAACATTCCCAATTTGGCACAAAGATCATGTTACTCTTCGTTGTGTATTCGGAGCTCAATTTGTTGGCTTCATCTTCACATCCTTTCTCTTAAAAACGGCTCACTTGATTGAAATGGATCTACTGGACATTCCTTGCGACGAGAATCAAGCACACGGTAGAATCATCGTCTTTACTCTGCTCACTCTGGTCCTCCTGTGCGTCACAGCTCAAATTGTCGTCTATCTTAAAGCGAGGAGATATTTCAATCAACAGCGCAACGGAAACCCTTCAACGTAAGATTTACTATGTACAGTTAGTACCGGAAATTATTGACTTCTCCACCGTTTCATCGTGTCTAGTGGGAAAACGCGCTCGCGCCTTTTTCTACTTGAAAAGTCGGTCACGATTCAGTACACACTTATCATATATAGACAGAAAATGTAGTCTCGATCATTTTTCCGAAATCGGACTGAAAAAGTCAAAAAGTATATAGTGATAGTTTAGCAGATTATACTGATTTTTTTTCAAATAATAAGCAAAATTATTTAAGAAAAACAATTATTCTGATTTTTAAGGTTATTCTGACGACAGTTTGTTAATTTTTTTTGTATGAGGGACCCTATGACTTTGATTTGATTCCAATTTCAGAGGGGTGTTCCGTAACAGTTGTTATTGAAACCAGTACTGTACCTACACGCTCTCAGGATACGGTACGATGTACAAACATGAAAAATCAAAAGAAAGAAACTTGAGCGTTGCGTTTTTAAAAGATATCATGGCTGAGAGATCGAGTGTTTAAAAAATTACTGTACCGTACTCATTACTATATACTCGATTTCATACCATTTATTGTAATTATTTCGCTTTGAACGTTCAGGGAAGTGAAGTTTGAAGGAAAAATATTAGCGGCTCCACTGTCAGAAGCGCCACAACCAGTAGCCCAAACTCAAAATGAAGAGACGACGCCTACGCCAAGAAGATTAAGTGAACACACCTCACCAGAGCTGAGAAGCAACAGAAATTCTAACTTTTATATTCATGTCGGTGCAGAAACCATTAGTAAATTGGAGGTGGAAGCAGCCTGGACTCTGGTTATAGGTGCATTTTCTCTTATCTTGATTAGTTCATCAATTTGTGCTGTTTTGGTGACCTCGCTATCGTGCCATCGCTCGTACGATGACTGTATCTCTGTTACTTGGTTGATACCCTATTTCAGGGAGTTGATTCTTGCGCACACGGTTTACAATCCAGTTGTATATATTTATCGATGTCAGGAGTTTAGGGATGCTTTAAAAATCAAGTTTGGTTAATTATATAATGAACCAAATATATGTTGCTCATCAAGAGGCTGCTGCTGCCAGAAAATAACAAATCATGCAATCGTGTATGAATGCAGCTGAACCATCACAAATACATATATGTATATCGAGATGTATCGAATATAATTCATTTACTTAATTGTCATATATGTTTATCATACTATAGTAGGCCTATTACGATCGGAGTTATTCCTGATATGATTGAAAAAAATTCGATACCGAAAATTCCATTACGACCTAATTTCCTATCTTAACCGTCCTGAAAGTCTTTATTTTTGCTCGTTTTCGTCACTTCTGATTGTTTCGGTTATTGTAGTCGTTCTTGTCTTTTTGGGCGCTTTCTCATTTTACCCGTTTTCTTGAGCGTAGAAAAGAGGAGAAAACAAGGAAAATGCATACGGTAGAAAAGCAAGAAAAGATGGTAAAACCTGCTGGGGTCGTTTTCTGAACTTTTTGCTTACTTGAGCTACACAGGGGATCCAGGTAGCCCCATAAGGCTAACACGGGAGTTACAAAGACGAGTTACAAAAAACGGGATATCAATATGCGGATGCCTGTACCTTACACTTCAGCAAATTATGTGTCTTACTTCAGTTAAGTACCGGTAGGTACTTTCTCACTTTACTAAAGTAAAGAGAAAAAAGGTGATCAGAAACAACCTTACAAATTTTCCAACTTCAGCGCAAAATCTCAAAAGATTGCACAAAAGAAAATTGGAAGAAAAACGAAAATCAGTAAATTTAACATTTTCATGTAAATTGCTATCCTTAATCATACTTTTTACGCCTTCCCTTCTAAAAAAAAGAAGTGGGTTGCTCCTCGTTATTTTCTTTTCCATTGTAGCCTAGATTTTTACATGGCTAAAAAATGTCGAATATATAAATAGCTCATCATACATAATGTCTATAAGAGAAGTGGATCTTGTATACAGATCGGTTTCATATTGAAGTTCAATGCTTCAATTGTAAAATGCAATCATGACTAAAACATTAAGTTATTCAAGAAGTTTTTTTACACAATTTTAGTTGCATTCTGATAATGTTATAAATATATGACAAAGTGACTAATTACCTATTGAATGATATTTTACATTGATGTATATTTGTTTCGATTTTATATCATTCTTTAGTTAGTAATAATCGAGAGTGCGACTGGTTGGCTGTGATACGCCCCAGAAAAACACAAAAGAGCCTTAAATCATCGGGAAAACGAATCGATAATGCAATGCATTAAGAGATCGCGTCACACGCGTGCAGTCTCTTCGACTGTAATAATGAGGCTGCGTAGCATTTCATGATCATTGAATCATCGATACTTCTCCAAAGACTCATTTTACATACATGGCTGCTTTTGAGTCCTATACGCGGTCCTACTCCAAGGACTAATGATGGTATTATATTATCCATACATATTCTGCTCTCTTGTCTGCTGCTGCTAGCTTATTCAGTCAATCATGTATATAATCCTGTATAACAAACAAGGTAAATGTGGTACGATCTCGAGTACCATCAATCATTTTAAATGATTTAGAAAATAACAATAATAAAATTTAAATTAGAACAAAAATTTATGCCTAACTTTTGATCGGCCCAAAATACGAAAAAAATAATAGTATTCAAATTAAAAAGAAAAGATTCGAGATTTTTTATAGTTTCTTAGTTCATATAGTTGGCTGGTAGATGTATAATAGACATGATTTATTTATAGGGTATCCCTACGATATTAAATCATAAAGATGATTTATTTGGGGGGGCCCTATGATACTTATTTAATATACTACGGTACCAGTTCATCAAGAAATAATAGAATAAAAAAAAGGACGTTATTTAAACAGCCGTCGAGGATTTTAAAACCTGCCTCAACATTTATAAAGGAAAAAACGTCACGAAAAAGTGGATTAGCAACTTTAAGAAAATGGATATTTTATAAAGCAACATGTTTTTTTCTCCACAAATATTAATTCGAGACACCATATTAGCAGATCTCGTACAGTAAGCATTTCATTTCCTTGTAAAAGCGGACCCGCGTCTCTGATTGATGACAACGTCGGGATTGAAGACAGGTGAGGGAGCGTATAGGAGACAGAATAGTGAATACATAATTAGATTATACAAATTTCCAGGCTACTCACTAAATTATTATTAAAAATGAAATGCTTTTTCATTGATACGTGTACGTATAGTGTCCACTAAAATTAAATTGGATGATTAAATGAGCCGAAACTGTATAAGTATCATTATCGAGAGCACGGCTAGCTGCAACCCTCATATCAGTACAGTAAAGGCCTTACATATAAGTCACTGTGTAAGTTACGGTAAGTTGCCGACTCTCCCCGCTCCTGCGCAGAAGAAAACCGCCAAGAAATATGGGGGGTATCAGGCGGAAGCTAGATATTCAGTCTTTTACTCTCTTCCTTATCTAAATGATGGATTTTACAATTACTGTTACGGTACGTGATTCATTTTTTTGTGATTTTTTTTAATTATTATTATTATTTTTTTCAAAAAATGTAAAGATATTTCATTTTATCGAAAGACTATATGATCAAGCCTAATTTCCCATAAGTTCAGATTTACGGATTTTACCTAAACGACCGAAAATTTCCCTCAAACCCATCCCTGAAAATCTCGAGTTTTCCCCGAGGTTACTAAACGTCTGTAGACCGCTTACTAAATAAGTATAAAAAATAGTCAGATATGTGCTCTAATTCTACGGTAACTACTTTCTAAGTTAACTTTTTTCACGACAACATCCCCTCTCCTGGTTAAACGGACCACAAAAAGTGGAATAAATTTTCATTGAGTTTTATATTTGTTTGATTTACATTCATACGTTTGAATGAATTTGCAGTCGAACATTAACAACGTTGTATAGCATATATACAACATTTCAGCCATGTACTTTTACCCGCTGTTTATGTTTTTTTAAAAACTTGAAGGGGTATATATCGGCCGACATCATCTATTCATTATAGTGTACTACAATCGAGTTCTTTCACATATGATGTATGGCCTTTGCGTAGGAGTTCACCTGAACAAGGTGTACTGATTCGTTCGTTGTGGGCCACGGCTAGATACTAAAGTATAGATAGCGCCTGGTCTGCGAAAGCGGGCTGTTCGGGTGGCTTAGGGCTAAGGCTTACGCCAAGGCATCCCATCCGACTATATCCGGTAACCGTAGCTCACAATTGCGATCCCGTTTCCATTGAAACACTATTTTTTATTTTTTTATTCGCTTTATGATGGCACTGTACAGAGCACCCACCGTACCGCCGCTATCATTAAAACTTTACTGATCAATTGTTACGAATCGATTAAAAAAAATACTATTAAAAATGGATAGTAAATTAAGGGGAAACAAATCAAACCAAAACATTATGGGAAGCATGTAATCCCTTCGAGTTCCTCGCCTGCCTCGGCCATATGGATAATGCTACCGGTTTCAATCAACAACCAATCAATCAGTTATTCGTCTTAGGATATTAATTTGCAGGATAATACCGCACCTAAATGACTCGATTAGATTAGAATTTAGAAAACATTAGATTTCTTATAGAAATGTGCGCTGGTGGAGAAAAATCTGACACCTTTCGGGCCCTTGTCCTCAATTTTTCGCCCACACAGGGGATTTAAAAGCAAGAACTTTCAAGTATTTAGAGAAGCATTTATTAAGTTGAAAACATGTAATAATAAATGGCATTGTAACATAATAAATAACCCGATCATTTTCTGACAAAAGTAAAAAACCAAATAGTTTCGCTTCTTTTGAATGAACATTCAACATAATATATAGGTCCTATGGATTACTATTTTTTTATTGCATTACATTGCCATGAAATGCCTAACGCGCAGATGATAAGCGATGATTTGACATAATTTCCCTATTCATCCGTTTCTCGGTCGCCTTTAAGAATGTAAATGAAGAGAAATCAGTTAACAATAAGTTTTATAGAATATGCGCAATGCATTTATTTGGTTAGCCCTATAGGAAACAATTTTATACCTGCTTGGCAGATTCAATAAGCTCAGCAGCAGCCATAGGTCCCGTCTGTTCCACTAGACTGTAAAACATGCTCTTGCTATTCTCCAGTAAAACCGTGGGCTCTTCAAACTCCTACAATAATTTGACGGAATTTAATTTCTATTAAAATATGATGAAACAATGTAACTTATAAAAACTGTAGATAAATTAAATATTTTAACTTAATTTCAATAAAAAATTTCAACTTAAGCAGTTCTACATTCTAGTATAGTAGCTCTTACCTTGAGATAACCTCCATCCAAGACCATGATTCTGTCGGAGTCCATGATGGTGTTCAAACGGTGGGCGATGGTCAAAACTAACATCTAATAACTACATCTAATTCCGTAGTTGAGCAACAAAACTTTTGATGACACAATACCGATATCATACAAAACATCGAATTCAGCATCATATCTTTAAAAATCAAATGGTTTATATGTGATCATAATTATTCATTCGTTAAATTGATTAAAAAACAATTTTAAGTTTTGAAAATATGTTTTAATATGCATACAATTTCGGACGTGGAGGGTAACTAAGGACAATACGTTTTAAATGCAAAAGTTTGGTGGTACAAGTCCGTTTCGGCTAACTTTTGGCAGTTTTTTTTTCTATAAAGGCTGGAGCCTCTGATGATAGTTAACTAAATGCAAAGTTTTTGCTCATATTTGAAAACTGAGAGACCGCTGCAACTAGGTTAGATCTCAGTCATCTCAAATAAGTATTTTGTTTTACATGAAACCCTATTTGCCCAAAGTATAATTGTTCATTATATATTCAAGTGTAATGAAACAAAAATGTTATTATCTCTCTTCTTACTGGCTGATTTACAGGGGAAGTTTATATTTCTCTGGTAATAAGATGGTACTGTAAACTTTTAGAAATATGTATTTTTTTTTGCGAGGAATGATAATAGTTAGTGAAGTAATCTACACAATGGCCATGTGAGTAGATGCTCATCGCACCTCAATAAAAAAACAACAACAGAATTATCTCAAACATGTCTGTAATCTTTGTATAATCTTTGTGTCAATGATAACAGCAGCAATGTAGGCTAGTATGACAATAATGCCTATTTTAATAAAAGATTTTAGATTTTTCGTTTGCATCGTACAGTACATATGGGCTAATCCTTGCTACCCGTCAATAAGCTCGCGTCAATAAAAGTCGCCTAATGATGTGATTTTAATTTCCAAAGCAAATTAAACGGCCTTACAGTTAAGTGAGATTATCAAGTAAAAATTGTATCTTTAATATGCAACATAAAAATGATGGTACACAAAAATGGCAATCAAGCCCATTATATGACTTCAGTTTATTTGACAGAAAAAAAAATAAAATCTGAACGTTGAAATTGCATTAAGAAATTATTACAGGTAAATGTTTATAAAAATAAACCTTAATAATGCTAACTATAACTAGTCTGCCAACTTTTTTTGCTGAAATAACTAGATTATTAATATGTCCAACATTTTCATGAATTCCTGGACTGGAACTCTGGTGAGTCGTATTAGAAATGCTATCAGTTCTCAATAACGCTTCCGTTTTTCTGAAGCCTATTTTTTTAAAAAGAATATTAAGTCAACAACGTTATTTTATTCGTTTGATATTGTGGTTTTTAATACCTGTTGAGCAGATGCAATAAGTTCAGCAGAAGCTAAGGGTCCCGTCTGCTCTACTAGGCTGTAAAACATGCTCTTCTTATCTTCTAGTAAAACCATAGGTTCATCAAACTCCTGTTTTAGCAATTTAAAATGAAAGACATACCATTAGGAATTTAAAAAATGACAAATACCTTGAGGTAGCCACCATCAAGGACCATGACTCGATCTGAATCCATAATGGTATTCAACCGATGCGCAATCGTCAAAACTGTGCAATCCATGAACTTTTCACGAATTGTCAGTTGAATAAGAGTGTCCGTCCTAGGTTTAAACGCAAACAATAATATATATCAGGGCTATAATTCGTGTAATTTAAAAACAGGGTAAGTAGTACTTTTGATCAACGTTAGCTGTGGCCTCGTCGAGGACGAGAATCTTATTTTGTCTTAGGATTGCTCTTGCTAGACATACAAGCTGCCTCTGTCCAACAGATATGTTAGAACCCCCTTCCGTCATAGCCGAATCGAGTCCGCCTTCCAAATCCACTAGAGAATCTTTAAGATGTGAATCTTCTAATGAATTCCAGAGAACGTCGTCGCTATACTCTCCAAATGGATCAAGATTTTTTCTCAGAGAACCCGAAAACAGGACGGGGTCCTGGGGAATAATAGATATCTTTGAGCGAAGGTCGTGAAGACCTATGCTACAACTCTCAATGCCATCTATGATTATCCTTCCTTCTGGCTCAGATAAACGGAAAAGGGAAGTAATCAATGAGGATTTTCCAGCACCAGTTCTTCCAACTATTCCAATCTACAATTTTCATTTGAAATTCCATTCAATCTGATATTTATATTTACATTTAAAAAATATATTCGGTTTACCTTTTCCTTGGATTTGATGGAACACGTAATCCCCTTTAAAACAGGTTGGTCTATTCCGTTATAACTAAGGGACATGTTGTCGAATATTATATTGCCATGTGATGGCCAAGTAGGAGGAGGCTTCTTGTCTATAAAAAGTAAGCTATTACGATCGGTCGTAAAAAGATGATTCGCAATTGTGCGCAATCATTTACCTTGAGTAGAAACTAGATTAGCTTCCGATGGTAACTGACCGTATTCCATGACACGTTCCACAGATGTCATTTGGTTATCTGTTTCCGCCGACTGTCGAACAGCCCATTGAAACACACCAGTCAGTGACATAGCTGATGAAATTACGAGTCCGGCCTCACTGCTAGTAATACCTGTTATTTTTTACATAGATCGTTTAAAAACATATACATTTTGAATTATTGATTATCAACTAAGATGAGCAGCTCACTACCTCCAAAGCCTGTACAAGTGTACGTCACACTGGCCAGATAAATGACGCAAATCCAATCGAGAAGAATACCGAACCAACGGGCAGTGGAAAGAAATAAATACCAAGCAGAGCTGTGAACATCTTGGCATTCATCGAAAACTCTTTGAAAAACTTCCTGGCTGTTATGGGCCCTCAGAGTTGTAAGCCCAACCAGAGAAGATGATATGTGGGTGAACACTGGACTCCGAGCTTAATCAATTGAATTACAATGTTACGGTACATAAGATGTAGGACATCATTTTAGCTAAGTTTAATACTTGTAGATTCTAATCTCTTGACACTACGAGATGCTGCCAAGTAAATGTTCCTCAGCTGGTAAAAAATGATGGCCAAAATGAAAACAGGCAAAACTAGCCAAGGATTCACCACTCCAACGACTACTACGATTCCCACTGCATTCAATACAACCTTCAAATCATCAAAATTAGAGACTGGGGCATGTTTAGGCATATCAATAATTTAAGTACCGAAATGACGTCGAAAAATGTTGCAGGTAGCTGATCATCCATACAGCCAATATCCTTGGTAAATCGATTCAAAATGCGTCCTAAGTAAAGCAAATCAGAACTTTATTGAATGATCCAGTAAAAAAATGCAGAGCTTAAATAGATGGTTTTCATTTACCAACAGGATTGTTGTCAAAGAAGCTAAGAGGTGCTCGAATGATGGACTGAAACATTTGATTGTGCAGCTTTACCGATGCGATCAAGCACATAACGAAAAAGTGCATTGTACGGATTACAGAGAACAAAAAGACGCCACTGATGAGGATGGAATAGACGTAGATCCCAGTATACGTATCTATTTCTTCTTGCCATGAAAGCGAATCGATAGTTTCGATCGTCAAAACTGGTGATACAGTTTGAGTTGAATTTTCCGTTCGAAGCTGTTCCGAATTCGTCCAAAGATTGAGCCAGTAATCGGAAGCACTAAAGAGAACTTGAGTGAATAGACAGTTGAATACAAGAATGGAGAAGGAGATCCATCCACCGCCAGCAACGAAATATTTCCCGTAGGTCGAAAATCTGACTCCTCCCGAAGATCGCGACTCCTCTGCAAAAGCTGGTTTAGCCTCATTGGCCTTTTTACGATAAATATTATTGATAGAAGTAGAAGCTTGAATGCATGAAATGTTGTTACCAAATCTTCGAGTGCCTGTGAAATGACGGAAGACCTGCGCCTAGAGCGAATCGAAGAAAATCTAGAAGAGGCTCGGGATCGGTTAGACATTCTTTTATTGTCCCTTATGAGACCATCGATCTCTTCTTCTTCATTAGCAGGTTCCTCTTCCTCAACCTCCTGGGTCAAGTCTAACCCTTTGTTGTGCAACGCCTCGTAAGTACCAATAGCTTCTACTTTCCCCTAAGTTCAGTGTTAAGATGAAGTTATTACATCAATTTAATTGTGTAATATGTTTGATTACTTCTTTGAGAACGAGAATCTGGTCGACACCCTTCAAATATTGAAGCTGATGAGTGACAAGAACTCGGATTTTGTCATGAAGGAATCCTTTGATTGCTTTATCAAAAAGGTGACGTCCTACGTGAGTGTCAACAGCGCTAAGTGGATCATCCATCAGGTATATATCGGCATCGACGTACAGGCATCGTGCTAGATTCACTCGTGCCTTTTGACCTCCACTTAGTGAGACGCCCTTTTCTCCAACAGCCGTTCTGTCTCCTTGAGGGAAGAGTTGGAAATCTCTTTCCAAGGCAGCTGCTCTGATCACTCGTTTGTATCGGAGTGGATCATAGGCAGATCCACAGAGAATATTTTGACGAATCGTTGCTGAAAAGATCCACGGCTCCTGAGAAGCATAAGCCATTTTACCCTGAATTTTGCGCTCTCCTTTGAGTAAAGATAGTTCTCCTAATAGAACGTTTAGCAAGGAGCTCTGGTGAAATTTAGTGAAGAAATTAATCGATAGTTTAAAAATTCATTGGATTTTGAATAATATTCTTTAGTAGTATTGTACCTTTCCTGAGCCGACTTGACCTACAATTGCCAAAACTTGACCGGGACGAACAGAGAAAGATACATTCGTGAGCGTGTTTCCCTCTGATTCTCCAGCAGCTGGCCACTTGACCGTAACATGTTCGCACTCGATTTTACATTCCGCTAATGGAGTCCTCATAGGACTATTTTCCTTTACTTTAATCTCATCAATTTCGTCAAGTAGCAAGAAATTCTATTTTATAAGAGTATAAATAGGATTTTTTTAAATATAGCCGAATGCTTTTTATTTAAACCTCAATGCGTTTGACAGTAATCAAGGCTTCTGCTGAAGTAGAAATCGCATTCGGGAATTTAGTCAAAACTAAACGGATGTTGTTGTAAAGTGACACAGTCAGAAAAACCTAAAAATAAGTAATAAGCCATAAGAAATATTCTGCACCATATAATGATTAAAATCTTACTGCATCCGAAGTCAATCCATTGCCAGTGAGGACATAAACCATAAAAGTGAGAAACACGATCAACTTCGATGAGGTGAAGAAGAGGCTTGAATTAAAGGCTCTAAGATACGCAGTTCGACGAATAATACCCATTTCCATCCTATACCAAATTAATAAAAGATTCGGATTATACAGCCCAAATTGTTTTACTTAAAATATTAAATGATCGAATATACTTTCGACAGAATTCAATCAATTTAACGAAAGGTTTCTCCCAAGTGTACATCTTGATGACCCTCATTCCAGAGACAATTTCGTTCATTGTGCGAACTCTTTCATCAGTTTTCTTTGCAGTTTCCATCCTTTGTTTAGAAAATACTCGAGCTAATCCCACTACACCATTCAAAACAGAAACGAGTTATCAATATGGTTAAAAGACATTTTCGGTTTAAGTATATTATTGAATATACTTTGAAGTGGTACGAAAAGAATGATGAAAGCCAAGCCAACCAAACAAGATGGTCCCAATACAAAATATAGAATGGTAGTTGTGATGATTGCTTGAAGTGGTCCAACCCATAGATAATGAAGGAAGATGACTGTATTATCGAATCGATTAACATCGTTAGACATGATGTTAACCATTTGGCCGATCGTAGTCTTTCCCAATGATTCTTGACTGAGTTTTAAACATTTTTTATAAACGATTGAGCAGGAAGCAATTCTCAAATGCATCCCTGCGTGACAACATTCAAAGAAATAAGGATGATGGGTGATTACGTAAAGCCCAGAACCTAGTACCACTCCTGTGGCATACAGGTAAGCTTCCCAAGCAGGCATGCTGCTTCCAGGATCGAAGTACTGTACCAACCTTCCAAGACAAAGTGGTTGACCAATCCTGAATTTTTCATCAAATTACTATTTTATTTGATTGGATAAGAATTTTAGTTTATGATTTTATCTTACTTGAAGACACATTCTTCAAGCAGAGAAATTAAACCAACTGCCATGAATTTTCGACCGAATGCACGAAAAATGGCTTTGGTTAAACTCGGCCCGTCTTCGCCCTTTTCTTTTTTGTTTGAATCTTTAGCAGTATTGTTGAGAAATTTCGCTCGTTCTTTATCCCATTCTCTATTTTTATGGGAAGGTTGATTCAAAATTCGAAATCAAATATTTCTTTTAGATTATGTTAACACCTTTGAAGTTTAAGACCAAGGGGACCGGATTCATCAATGGGAAGAGTCTTGTACAAATCATCTACTTGAAGCTCTCGTTGATTACCCAATCTTATAAATGGAGTTACCCACCTAAAAACCACCAATTGATTTATCCTTAGCACGATTTATATTATCTACATGGTTTATCTTGGAAGTTAGGTAGGCTATTATATCTACACGAGCCTCGAAAATATTAATTACATCTCGAATTCAAACTTATTTTTTCGATGAGATTATTTTATTTGCTGGGTTATAATTGTTCACAAGTATTAGTAAGTTAAATGCATATTATAATATTTAGGGCTTATGCATGAAAAAAATCTGTAATCTATTTAAAAAAGGGTAGTATGGCTATTTGAAAATTTGAATTTCACTATTCCATAGTTAATGAATTAGTACAAGGCATAGAAATGCAAAGTTGTGTTCAAGAAATTAATTCACCGTATGTTTTACTTAAAAGGAAATAATGCTTGTATTTCAATAACTATATATTATAAAATGGGATGAGAGCTCCTTATCGAATCAACCATTATTACATCCGGACCCAGATCAAACGGATTAGTTAAATTTAACTATAGAATACCATATGGTATTATGTAGTTTTATTTTATATATATTTTCTATTATTCAATATGATAAACTAGCCATTAGGATAGAATCATAATTTATGCTACACTCAGAGTAGTATATGCAATGTATGTATATAGATAACTTACCAGAAGAAGATTTTTGAAATAAAGTTGCTTGTCAACCTTGGGCTTTCCGGCTGCTTCTTTTCTTTGATATGGTCGTCCATGCCTCTAAATTAATTTTTATACAGATGGCATTGTTAAATTAGTTTTAAGGCCTATTCATAAACTAATTTAATTTAGATTTTCCTAATTTATGTTATTTAAAAAAAAGTGTTAAAAATAGAGGGCATTAGTATGATTTATTTTATTTATTATATATTATATAACAATAAGGATACTAACAATATATGATTGCGTTTTACTTTACCTTATTCTTCAAGAATGATCGTATGGAAACTGATTATATATTTAGTCCAACCTTTTACTTGACTAAGTTTACAAATTTTCCTCGTATGTAGACTAAAGCTGCCCACAGGTCGTGGAAAATTTTTATAAATCGAAGGATTCTCCGCTGTTTATAAACCCTCAGGACATCTGCTGAAAAAAATCGTTTTTTTTTTTTGTATTTGCATAGTTGATTTACGCCGCCGTTATCTGAAAAATGCACTATTGTCAAATATTGAGTTTTACGCGCCTTCGATAATCTTTATCCATAGCATAGTTTTCTCTTATTCCATAATTTTCTATATGATGGGATGACGATGTAGAAGTATTAATAGAATAGATCAAAGTAATGCATACCTTATGACCTGAAGATTAAGCAACGCATGAATCACGTGCTCATCGGTACAGTCTATGTTATTGACGAATGAGTAATTATCAAGTTTCACACACATCAGATCTCATCACGTAGTCCCTTATATCAGCATGGTGATTGGTCTAACCTCTGACAGCACCAGTGCACGTGTTCAATGGCCATTGTGTGTGTATGAAATTATGTGACCTTTCTTCGTTGTACCTGTATCACGTGACAACTGCCAAACAATAAGTTTACATTTCCCGCTTTTTTTTTAACTATTAAAGTCGTCCATGACAAAGATGATTTTAGGATTTCTGATGCGCATTAAGCGTAATTTATTTTAAATCCCAAGTAATTAAGGTCCTTTCAGACTAGCAAAATCTCTCTTCAGACTAGCAAAAAAGGCAGGAAACCAACCGACGGAAAACCCCTTCGTCTTTGATTGGTCGATTGAATTTCTGCTTTGTGCTCTCTGCTAGCAGAAAATAAAACTGTTTGAAAATTCGAGAACCTTTTTTCTGAATTCGAGGCGGAAAAATTCTTTTTTTCCGCGGCCGAATGTTTATTCGTCTGGCGAAAGACGTCTTGTGTGAACGGGCCTTAAATTAGGAACGTAGTTATTACACTATATTATCATTTTAAACCAATGCTGTCTGACGCGAGGGGTTTTCGACTCGAAAAAACCACAAGAATTCAACATGATTCCTTGGTTATTCTTTGTTTTTCTTCCTTTTCCCCTTATTCTCCTTTTTTCTTGCATTTTATCGATTTTTAAAAAAGAAATTCTCTAGTTTTTCAATTTTTTTAAACCGGAATTTAACGAGAAAAAATATGATTTTATTGAAATAAAATGGATTTCTCTACTGATATGAACCGTGTTCGTAGGATTAATTATATAACATAAATTTTATTGATCTATAAAGCTGTAATTGCAACTTTGAAAATAAGTGGTTTTCTATGACGATTAGTCCCGTCGAGTTCGATTCTCGGGCAGTCGGGCTTTTGATTTTCATACCTAATACTAACTTAACTTGCTTCCTATTCTTAACTACGTATTTGAATGGAAAGCATTTCAATTTTTTATTATTTTTAAAATATTGAAACTATACAATCTAATGAAAAAACCAAGCTCAGACATACATTATAATATATAACTAAAAATTTGACATATAATATGTGAGCCGTGGCGTAGGGGTTAAAGTACTGGTCTCATGATCAAGAATTTTGTGTTCGAATCTAAAAACATTTTTTTTATAAAAACGACTTCGTAAAAAGGATAATTTTTTCTAGAAATAACTGTTGGTCACGTGACCTAGCTGGCCAATAGAATTCTGCTTAAAGAAAAAAAACGAGAAAAAAGTTTTCTCCGTTTTTTATTCTTTTTTAATTTTTAATTTTTTTTTTAAATTTCGCTTTTTTCATCCTTTTTCTCAGTTCAAAGATTCGGGAACATTGGAACAACAATCAACAATCAACAACAATCGACAAAGCAATTTTTCACTAACAATGTAATTGTTACACAGCAAACATATTTAGCAATCTTTTTAATTTTTGACAATCTCTTTTTCTACATTATGATATAAGTAGTTATTGTATGATTAAAATGTTACGTACTGTATCAGTATAAAACATAAATGTAAAAATTATAACAGCAGCAATATGTAAACAAAGGAGTATTATTATTGAGATTTTAGATCTACTAACGGGTCTTTTGCAACCCTTTCGAGCTCCGTATGTGTTCGGGTTGGAAATTTAGCCTTTAACTGATTCATGTGAACCAGCGGGCAAGGATTGAACCTAGGCCTCCAAAGTGGCTTTGTCACTAAAGGAGCGACGTGCTAGACCACACACCCACGGAGAGCCCAAAAAAAGGAGTATTGGTGTTATCAGTAAGATTTACAAGTGATAATGTAGCTGTTTCCCGAAGGGATTCTAGTCGGATGTGAAGGTGTGAAGGACACGAAGCCGCTAGTACCGGGAGACGGTCCAGGTGGCAGCAGGGGTCAATCTTTTACGCCTGAAGGCATTAGTACTGGGAGACTATCCAGGTGGCAGCAGGGTTAAATTAGATATTTTACACCTTTAGTGTTATAGTAGCCTTGTAGGTTCTTTTGAATATAGACGAAAATATGCTTTGAAACCATTTAGATTGGCATGGGATGGAATGGAAATATGGAATGTCCTTCCTCATATTCAAATTTGATTTACAGTATATCATTTTTTAAACAAGTTTCGCATATGCGCCATCGTATTATGTATGTTAAGTTCCTTCACTCGTATTATTTTAGTAGAAACTTGTAGGTCATCGAAGCAAGTGTAATATGAGTTTCGAACTTTTGAAGTTTAATAAGATAACCAATAACGATGATCCCAAGTCCCAAGAACCAGATTAAGTAGCATCTATCTTATGTTTTCTTCAACAAGTTTCGATGTCTTGGATGCCAATATCTATTTTAAAAAAAAACTCAAGAATCAGCTAAATTGATTTTTTAAATCTAAATATTGATTAATGTGATGCGCCTTCTACGCTTTGGATGGTCTTTCAGATAGGATGGTTTATTACAAAGTTCTCTAAAATTTTGATTTCATTAACGGTTCAACATAAATGGGTGTCGCAGTTTGGGCCTTTGTGTGTACGAAAATCAAAATCCGAAATTGAAATAAGGATATTTTTTTCTTCACTATTCTCTTTTTCGAGCATTTGTTTTTCTAACAATTAGTAAGATTTCCTCCTTTTTCTTGCGCATAGTAGACTTAAAAATATGGGAAACAAACAAAATGGGAAACAAAATAGAAAAGCTGTTCTCAACAGATTTTCTTCGCTAAAATATGAAAATTCAAAAGAAGCCATATAAAGAAGATAGAAGAACTAAAACTTGGATGCTAGAATATTAGAATAACGAGTGAATCATAATTTTATTGTGAGTTTGAATAGGCTGTTTAGATTCGGATTGAACTTCTAATTACACTGCTTCAAAATATTAAAATTAAAAAAAGCGGAGGATTAAAAAATGAAGCTGATCCGAATCTTCAACTTTTTTATCGCAAGAAGAAGCTGACCTCAAAGCTGACAGTCAAACAATTGTCCCGATTCAATAAAAAATAAAAATCGTGAAGAAACATTAAATAGTAGAACCGAAAAAAGGAGATCAATTAAATCCTGATGCAATCTTTATTTGCCGGACAAATCCCTTCGGGAACCCCACACCGAAGCGGTGCAACAGAAAACCAAAGTGCGGCCTGGAATTGATGTGTAGCAACAATAAAATAAATGATATTTTTTGTAGAGGGATAGACATCTTGCGGTGTAAAAATAAACAAATTCAGGGGTGTACACAATGTTTGGTCGTCATTTTAGTTACGTGACGTGCAGTGAAAAAACGACTCAAGTCACTCAACGCTGAATCTAAAAAAAACTCGAATCAATTCGATTGATTCGAAGGGGGTGAATAAACCCATTTGAATCAGATTCACATTTTCGCTCGCTTGAGTCTATAATCGGAATCAATCACAATAAAAAAGGTTCTCTTCCTATATTAATTAACCTTATGCCGAGTTTTCTGGCAGATTTAGAGCGCTTTTTTTTTGTCTTTTTTCCCCCTAAAATCTGTCAGATTTTCAGATTTTGCGTTTTTCTGGTCGAACTAGATGGCCCTCTCGCTCGACTTTCTGTGCCGAAGGGGTCATATAGCGGAAAAGCGTTAAACAAAATCTGATTTTTTCGCTCTGGGTTCTAAAGTCAGATGCCGTGTTTTTTTTGGTAGATTTCGAGCACTTTTTCGTCAAAATTTCCCCCCAGATTTGCTCGAAAAGTGTTTTTTTGGTAAAAGTAGATCAAGTTTTTCTTGATTTTTAGTGCCGAGGGCGCCAAATCGTAAAAATCTGTGGATGAAAATCTTTTTCTTTTGATCTGGTTCTGGAGTGAGATCAATTTTCCAGATCAGATCTAGAGTTTGGAAACAAGTGAAATAGGTGACAAGTATAAAAAGACAAGCAAGTACATAAGGGTTTGCATCTATGCTATCCCTACAACTTATTTATCGTATGATGGTGAAGCACTGCGGTTTTCTACACTGGTATGCGGTACGATACTGCGGTACGAAAAAAGGTTGGAAAAATCCTTTGTATTTGACATGCGAATACGATGAGCTGTAATTAATACCAGGTTTATCATTTTCAATAGCCAGTTCCGTTGTGTAGGCTCCTGGTATAACAGTAAACCGGGTGCAGCAATGTCTGACCACATTAAGTCCTCCATATACTTCGCAACGTGATTATTGACAATTTTTTTATTCCCACCCATCTCGCGTTACAAAGTATATGGACGCCTATTGTACTGTTTAAATGATTCTTTATTTTTGTCTTTCTTATGTCTTACGTGTGAAGCCAACTTTTCTTATATTAGAAAGCAAAAACATTAACACAACATAATAAATTGTGCTTGTATTCTATAATGCTACGAAACTTTATATATACGTAACATAACAATGTCCATGTGAGACACCCTTCACCAGGTGTTTATAAATGGATAAACTCAAACCCGATTCCTACAATTTTAAATATAAGCAGACGACGTCGCCTGTCGCCTAGGTAACGACCACGGAAAATCTGAAAATCTGAAAAAATGGCAATCCAGATTTCAGATTTTCTCCTCCTGACTGCTCGAAATCTACCAGAAAAACACGGCAAGAGCGAATTTCCAGATCAAGAGTAGCTTGATAGATAACTTTTGGAGCATGCGACAGCTGTAAAAAAAAACAATTGCCGAAGCTGCATCACGTGTGGAGGTGGATGAATATCAGGTACTCGATATTCACAGACTGAGCGGTCATTCAAAATTACGTAAACATGGCGCACTCCATCTGACGTTGCATAGTATGTAACAGTCTATGTTCTGACCTTTAAAATTTATACAGATGGTGCTAATAAAACCCATTGATGTCAGTAATCACATACACTTTTTGCTGGACTCGCAGTCCTCGTCAGCCCAATGTATATGAAAAAAAATCATAAATTTACTAGCTATTAGATAATAATAATGTACTTGTACTTTTGTTGACCTTGGATCGGAAAAACAAGTGTCATAAACGATACTGAATCCCCGAAATAAAGACCTCCACGCACTTTTAAGTATCAGAATAAAGTACCTGATCTACGCTGTGTATACAATTAGCTATACTAAAACCTTTATCGTCAATGCAACTACAAGAAACAGTATAGAGTAAGCCATACTGCCCACTATTTTGCTATGTATAATGATGGACTATTAATAGAGTACTAAAACGAACAGTATTGTCGTCCACACTTATGGACTATAAGTTTACTGTGTGTAATGTACGTACACCACTTGGGTTCATATTTTAATAAAAAGTTCAAATGAGGTGTACTTATAGGTGACCTAATCAATAACTCGGTGTAAAATGACGATAAAAATCTGAAATAATTCAGAGTGGTAGTCTAACATGCTATAAGCGGGGGAAAAATCAGAAAAAAATTCACAGCTAAAACTGAGCTACTTATTACCTACAAAAAAAACCGGCGACACTTTAACCCGTGCTCTTATGGGGAAATGAGAGGTGTACTTATAGCCCGGTGGGTATTGTAGGTTACTCTTTAACGGCCGAAATCTATATACCGGGTATTAAAGAGAGCGTTATATACTATTAGCTATATGCTCTACACCATACCAAAAACTATACTGATACTACAGACAATATTTAGCTGGGTTATATTAGAAATAAACTACTGTACGACACACCATACCTTATAATGTATTTTCATTTGACATTAAAATTTCGATTTAAAAAAGTGGTCCTTAATCCCATCATATGATTTCAGTTGATTTGTCGGTAACATAAAAAAAGCGTTCTTCGAAATCGTATTAAAATTAATTTCATGTTTCTAGTAGTAAACTATATTAATGCTAAAGTTAACTATCTTCTGAAATAATCATATGACTAATATGTCCAGCATTTCCATTAATTCCTGAAATTCCTGAAGTAGTGCCATTAGTTCTTTTTAGCGCTTTCCGTTTTTCTGAAGCCTATTTTTTGTAAGAGATATTAAATCAACAACTATACTTTATTCTTATGATAGTGTGGCTTTTAATACCTGTTGAGCAGATTCAATCAGTTCAGCAGATGCTAAGGGTCCCGTCTGCTCTACTAGGCTGTAAAACATGCTCTTCTTGTCTTCTAGTAAAACCATAGGTTCATCAAACTCCTGTTTTAGCAATTGAAAATGAAAGACATACGATTAGGAATTTTAAAAATGACAAATACCTTGAGGTAGCCACCATCAAGGACCATGACTCGATCTGAATCCATAATGGTATTCAACCGATGCGCAATCGTCAAAACTGTGCAATCCATGAACTTTTCACGAATTGTCAGTTGAATGAGAGTGTCCGTTCTTGATTTAAAGCGCAAAACAATAATATATATCAAGGCTATAATTCGTGTAATTTAAAAACGGGGTAAGTAGTATACTTTTGATCAACGTTAGCTGTGGCCTCGTCGAGGACGAGAATTTTATTTTGTCTTAAAATTGCTCTTGCTAGACATACAAGCTGCCTCTGTCCCACAGATAAATTAGAGCCCCCTTCCGTCATAATGGAATCGAGCCCAGACTCCAAATCCGACAGCGAATCTTTAAGTTTTGCATCTTCTAATGAATTCCAGAGAACGTCGTCGCTATACTCTCCAAATGGATCCAAATTCTTTCTTAGAGAACCCGAAAACAGAACGGGATCCTGAGGAATGATGGATATCTTTGAGCGAAGATCGTGAAGACCTATGCTACAACTCTCAATGCCATCGATAACGATTCTTCCTTCCGGCTCAGATAAGCGAAAAAGAGAGGCAATTAAGGACGACTTTCCAGCTCCCGTTCTACCAACAATGCCAATCTAATTTCAATTTTCATTTATTTAATTACATTTTTTAGTAAACTAACCAATTTATGGTGATTAATATACCTTCTCTTTTGCTTTGACAGAACAAGTGATTCCCTTCAAAACGGGCTGGTCCGCTTCGTTGTAACGCAGAGACATGTTATCGAATAAAATGTTCCCTTCTGGAGGCCAACTTGGAAGAGGCTTCTTGTCTAATTTAAATCAATTACTAAGAAAAATTTCATATCTAAATTACCCCTCCCCCTTTTACTATACCAGGAGTGGATTCTAGATTAGCTTCCGATGGTAGCTGACCATATTCCATAACTCGTTCCACTGATGTCATTTGGTTCTCTGTTTCAGCCGACTGTCGGACACCCCACTGGAACATGCCAGTAAGTGCCATTGCAGATGAAATGGCAAGACCAGCTTCACTGCTGGTTAGACCTGCAAGGATAAATATTCGCATAACTATGAATCAAAATATTGTTTGTACTTTGGCTTACTTCCACGAAGGGCTGTACATGTGTATGTAACACAAGCTACATAAACGACGCAAATCCAATCAAGACAGATGCCAAACCACCGAGTGGTTGAAAGGAACATGTACCAAGCTGAGCTGTGAATATCTTGACAATCATCAAACACGTTCTGAAAGATTTTTTGGCTCTGATGAGCCCTCAAAGTTGTTAATCCAACCAGAGAAGAGGATAAATGGGTGAATACAGGACTTCGAGCTAAAATGATTGAGTTGAAAAAAGTTAATATTGACGATAGTTATAAATGTGGTTTAAGATTAGCTTATACTTGTTGACTCTAATCGCTTGACAGCACGAGCTGTTGTCAAATAGATTTGTCTTAATTTGTAAAAGATGATGGCTAAAAAGAAGACTGGCAAAATCAGCCAAGCATTCACTACTCCGACAACGACAATAATCCCCACAGCATTCAATGAAATCTGAGATAAATATAAGATAAAAATCGAAAGAGATTAGGGTCACAATATAGCTATTGAATACGGTAATGACGTCGAAAAATGTAGCGGGAAGTTGATCATCCATGCACCCAATATCTTTGGTGAATCGATTCAAAATACGTCCTGTAGGAAAAAAATAAAATTATATCAATATATTATTACAGAATTAAATCAAATGAAACTTAAATTGCTTGGATTTACCAACAGGATTCTTGTCGAAAAAGCTTAGAGGAGCCCGAATAACTGATTTAAACATTTGGTTATGCAAATTAACCGAAGCTAGCATGCACATTAGGAAAAAGTGCACAGTGCGAATCAAGGAAAATACAAAGACCCCACTGATGAGGATCGAGTAAACGTAGATCCCGGTGTTAGTGTCTACTTCTTCCTGCCACGATTGTAAACTAAAGCTTTCGTTCATCATCGGCGGTGCTACGGTCGTTGGAGTCATGTTGGCTGCTCTGATCTGTTCCGCCTCTGTCCAAATGTTTAGCCAATAATCGGAAGCACTAAAGAGGATTTGGGTGAAGACACATGAGATCATGAATAAGACAAATGAGAGCCATCCTCCTCCCGCAACAAAGTATTTCCCATAGGTGGACAATCCTACTCCTCCAGAACTTCTGGACTCTTCCACAAAAGCTGGTTTAGCTTCGGCTTCCTAGATACAAAGAATTCATTAATTTTTTTAATTAATTTAATTTATGATCAAAATTTATGATCGTTAAAATTTATGATCTTTAATTGATGACAACATTACTATATTATCCGATTTTTTCGAAATTATAGAAGAGCTTCTCCTTTTCAATCTAGTTGACGATCGTGATCTCGTAGATGATCTTGTGTCATCTCCTTTAACCATTATTTCAAGATCCTCTTCACTTTCTTCCATAATCACTTTAGCGAAATCCAATCCTTTCTTGTTCAGTTCTTCGTAAGTTCCTATAGCTTCCATCCTTCCCTGAAATCAAGTGGAAAAATTAATGAATTCCTATTTTTAAAAATTCTTAAACAAAGCATACATTTTCAAGAACGAGAATCTGGTCCACATCTTTCAAGTATTGAAGCTGATGAGTGACTAGAACCCTGATCTTGTCATGAAGGAATCCGTTCACAGCCTTATCAAATAAGTGTCGACCGACGTGAGTGTCTACAGCACTAAGAGGGTCGTCCATCAAGTAGATATCGGCGTCGACGTATAGGCATCGGGCTAGATTGACGCGAGCCTTTTGGCCTCCGCTAAGAGAGACACCTCTTTCCCCAACGGCGGTTTGATCACCATTAGGGAAAAGAGTGAAATCTCTCTCCAGTGCCGCCGCTTTGATTACCCTTCTGTACCTTTGTGGATCGTATTGTGATCCACATAAAATATTTTGACGAATAGTAGCTGAAAAGATCCACGGCTCTTGAGACGCGTAAGCTATTTTACCCTGAATACTTCGCTCTCCTTTGAGCAATGACAGCTCTCCCAATATGACGTTTAGTAACGAACTCTGTTTAAAATATTATGAAAATATGAATGATTTAATTTTGAATATTTGTGTTATACCTTTCCTGAACCAACTTGACCGACGACAGCCAAGACCTGTCCGGGAAGGACCGTAAAAGAGACCTCTTCCAGAGTGTTCCCTTCAGATTCCCCAGCAGCTGGCCACTTAACAGTAATATCTTTACATTTTATTTTGCACTCAGCTAATGATGGTCTGGGAATCTTTTCCAATTCTTTTCTGTCATCAATCTCGTCCAAAAGTAGGAAATTCTATACGGGTACAATACTTAATACTATTTTGATTTTAAGAATGGAAAATTGAGTAAAAACCTCGATTCGTTCAATAGAAATAAAAGCTTCCGCTGATGAAGTAATTGCGCTCGGGAAGTACAGGGTCATCACTAAACGGATGTTGTTAAAAACGGACACTGTTAGGAAAACCTAGGATCAAATTTGATTATTTGCATTAGGTTTTTTTATATAATAGAAGTACGTTTAGAAACTTACCACATCTGAAGTCAATCCATTTCCAGTGAGAACGTACACAATGAAGGTAAGAAAGATGATAATTTTCGACGAGGTGAAAAAAAGGCTCGAGTTAAAAGCTCGGTAATAGGCAGTTCTTCGGATAACATTTACTTCTAACCTAAATTAAAAATTTTAAGAACAATTAAAATACATAGTTGAGCTAAATTTTGTTTTAAAATATTCGCGCATAATATACTTGCGACAGAGTTCGATTAATTTCGCGAAAGGTTTCTCCCACGTGTACATTTTGATGACCCTCATTCCAGAGACGATCTCGTTCATTGTACGAATTCTTTCATCAGTTCTCTTTGCAGTTTTCATTCGTAGTTTAGAAAAGACTCGAGCTAGTCCACCTGTGATTTCATTCAGAGATAAATGCATGCTTATATTTTCCAAGGTTCCGATTTTTTTTTACTTTGAAGAGGCACGAAGAGGACCAGGACTGCTAATCCTACTAAACAGGAAGGTCCGAGTACAAAAAGGAGAACGATGGTTGTGATTATAGCTTGCAAAGGTCCAACCCAGAGGTAGTGAAGAAATAGGACAGAAACGTCGAATCGATTAACATCATTAGACATTATGTTAACCATCTGACCGATAGTAGTCTGTCCTAAAGATTTCTGACTTAGTAACATGCACTTTTTGTAAAGTAGAGAGCAGGCGGCTACTCTCAATTGCATCCCTATGTGACAACATTCGAAGAAATAAGGATGATGAGTGAAAACGTAGAGTCCAGAGCCTAGAACGACTCCTGTGGCATAAAGATAAGCCTCCCAGTCAGGCATTGTGCTTCCAGGTTCGAAATAATGTATAAGTTGACCCAGACAAACTGGCTGCCCAATTCTTTGATGATATTAAAAGTGAAAAGTATTCGTTAGTTATGTTTGTTGTACGTTTTTAATCGAGATTTTCTTATGATATAGTACTTAAAAACGCATTCTTCAATGAGAGACAGAAGGCCGTAAACCATGAATCGAGGTCCGAATGTACGAATGATGGCTTTCGTTAAACTTGGTCTACCTTTTTTCTTTGGATTGTTTTGGAATTTCTCTCGTTCTTTATTCCATTCCCTATATTTATTTGTTTAACTATTAATGTTTTTAAACCATCAGAATTTAGAAATTTTTTCCTGAAAATACCTTTCTAATCTCATTCCAAGAGTTTCGGATTCATCGCCGGGAACGATTTTGTAGAGATCTTCAACTTGAAGTTCTTTCCGGTTACCCAATAACATGAACGAAGTCACCCATCTAGAAAGAATGCCCTTGAATTTTTTTAATTGGTTTTATTTTAAATCCATAAAATTATTTTAAAATCCTATATAATCATCGTCTCGCCGGTAGGTCATTTCGTTTCTTTTAAGATAACGTAACAATATAATTTCAACACAGTAACATAGCAATAAAACAAATATTAAAAGTAACAATTTAAAATTATTAATATTATTGTAATATTTACGAGAAAACAAGTCTGGAGAAGAAGTTCGTCGTCAATCTTGGGTTGGCTGGCTGCTTCTTTTCTTTGGCATTGTCATCCATGACGGGAGTGAAATTGCACGAAATAAATTAGACGTTTATTATATTTTATATAATAAGGCAGTGCTTGAGTTTACGCTCTTTTCAATCATAGAGATGTTGACTTTTTAAACCATGTTGGAGCAGTTCACTTATTCAAAGTAAGCAGCACCACGAGAAATAGTGTGAGTATGAACTCTTTAGATCTATCAATAAATTGATACTGTACTCTATATTAGCACTGCCTGATTTTATGTATCAAACGCTGAAAACAACTTGACCATTTCAAGGTCCGATTATATAAAGCTTTATCTACCAAGATTATGAAACGTGGAGAGGCCATAATAACATAATAGAATTTTTCTAGGCCATATATGATGCTGATAACAAATTATTTTCATAAGATCGGAAACACGGTAGATTCCTTTGTGCCCATTAAAATATTTACTCCTTAAACTAATAATTTATTTATTGGATATATTCAAATATATAAAAAATCTGTTTATTTATGTTGCTATTTTAGAATGTACCGCAAAATGTTTCATACGCTCCACAATTATTTTCCTCGTTATATATTATTACAGTATACTATTCATATACGCGGTAAGTATTGGGATGTTAACCATCAGTCAATATGTTATAAAAAAAATTCCAAATTTCTCAGTCATATTTAGTAAAAAAATCACATTCAGTATATTTATATAAAAATTAATTCATTCCTACAATAGTATAATTAACGTTCATGAAAATAGTTGTATTGATGTGATAAAAAAATAACAGTTGCAGTATAGCACGCAATAGTCTATACATACTGTATATTCCAGCTAATTTATTAAACAAAAGATTATTTTTTGATCGAACTCATTTAGATAATAAAGTTTTTTTAATGGCTGGGATGTATGTAATTGGGCAATGGTGATCTTGAACAATATCAAAATTTCTAAAACATTACTCGTTTATTTTCGAGGGTATTTTATCCAACAATAAGTTATGCCTCTTTAGCGCAGCCTAAAAGTTGAAAAAGAAACGTATGAGCTCGACTTATAGAAAAAATTCTACTACCACTATAAGTGTAATTAACCTGCTTTGCAGCGTCAATAAGTTCAGAAGCTGCCAAATGTCCTGTTTGTTCCACCAGACTGTGAAACATACTGTTCTTATTCTCCAGTAGCACAGACGGCTCGTCGAATTCCTAAATTAATTTTTTTAAATAGTAAGATAAGCTTCGATACTAATTCATTATTCAAAGCTTATGAAAACCTTGAGGTGACCTCCATCTAGGACCATGACGCGGTCAGAGTCCATAATGGTGTTTAAACGGTGAGCAATGGTTAGTACTGTGCAGTCCATAAATTTTTCTCGAATCGTCAATTGGATAAGGGAGTCAGTTCTTGATTGTAAAAAAACGTTATTAACTCTCACGAAGAAAATCAACAAAGAATCCTACTTTTGATCGACGTTGGCTGTAGCTTCATCCAAAACAAGAACTTTATTTTGCCTGAGAATGGCTCTCGCTAGGCAGACCAGTTGTCTTTGACCTACTGATAAGTTCGATCCTCCTTCCGTTAGAATAAATTCGAGCCCCGTCTGATTATCCACCAAAGAATCTTTTAATTTGACATCTTCCATAGCATTCCATAGGGCTTGGTCTTCGTATTCGTCGAATGGGTCTAAATTCTTTCTTAGAGATCCAGAAAACAGGAAGGGATCTTGTGGGATGATGGATATTTTCGAACGGAGATCGTGGAGACCAATAGTTTTGGAGTCAATTCCGTCAATCAAAATCTTTCCATCGGGCTCCGATAATCGAAAAAGAGATGCAATCAAAGAAGATTTTCCTGCTCCTGTACGACCCACTATGCCTATCTATATATAATGATTATACATACTGTATTAATATTATTTTTAAAAAGTGAAAATGAAATGTTAAATGCCTTCTCTTTTGATCTTATTGAACAAGAAATCCCCTTCAAAACAGGCTGATCGACATCATTATATCGAAGAGACATACAATCGAATTGGATATTACCTTCCTTTGGCCAATCGTACGCAGGTTTTTTGTCTGAAAAATATGATACATCTTTTAAAAAATGCTAAGTAAATCGCCTTGGCACTAGTTAACCTTTTTCGGATTCAAGAGGCGCTTCTGATGGTAGTTTACTATACTCAATCACTCTTTCGACTGAGGTCATTTGATTTTCCGATTCTGCCGATTGCCTAATCGCCCATTGGAAATAGCCGGTTAATGACATGGCAGATGAAATTACCAGTCCAGCTTCACTCCCGTTAATGGCTTAATGAATAAAATCATAAGACAATTATTAATTAATTATGATTATTTATATGCTGAAATTACTTCCACGCAGAGCAACGCAGGTGTAAGTGACGCAAACCACGTAAACGACGGCTATCCAGTCCAGCCAAATGCCGAACCATCGGGCAGTGGCTAGAAACATCGTCCAAGCAGAACTATGAATATCTTGGCAGCTATCGAACACGTTCTGGAAAATGGTTTGGCAATGATGAGCTCGCAATGTAACCAATCCCACGAGGGAAGAGGATAAGTGGGTAAAAACAGGACTCCTTGCTATATTACGCATATCCAACAATTATTTTATTATTTAGTTTAAATATTTGAAGGTTCAGTATAATTACTAGTTGCTTCTAAGCGTTTTATTGCGCGAGCAGCTTCTAAGTACCACTGCCTTACTTTGTAAAACGCAACTGCTAGAATTAAGACGGGTAAAACGAGCCACAAGTTTACTACGCCCACAACAACAATGACTCCTAAACAATTAAGGCCAATCTGCATTGCACAAAAAAATGATAAATTATAGCAAATGTATGGTGTACAAATTGATTATACCGAGAAAACGTCGAAGAGAGTTTGTGGTAATTGGTCATCCATACAGCCAATATCTTTAGCAAATCGATTTAAAATTCGACCTTATAGTAAAAAATGATCTGTATATAATGGCACTGGCAATAATGATATCATTTATTTGACTTACCAACTGGATTGCGGTCAAAGAAGAGCAGAGGTGCCCGAATAGCAGCATGAAACATTTGGTCATGCAGTTTAACAGACGATTTCAGGCACAAGATAAAGAAATGGACCGTACGAATCAGTGAAAATATGAAAACTCCTACAATGAGGATCGTGTAGACATAGATTCCTGTATTTGTGTCAATATCATCTTCCCACGACGAAGAAGTAGAACTTTCTGCACTATTTTGTTCTGAGTTTGTCCAAATATTAAGCCAATAATCCGAAGCGCTGTAAAGGATTTGAGCTAAGATGAAGGTAAGAGTACAAAGGGCGAATGAAATGTAGCCACCACCGGCGAGAAAATATTTTAAATAGGTGGAAAATGATATTCCTCCGGTGGTTCGAAACTCTTCTTGAAACGCTTGCTGAAGAATTTCCACGTTTTTCTTAAACAAATATATATATTTTTTCATTATTTTGGTACTTAATTGGACAAAAGATATCTCAATTTCTTTACTTCTTCGGCTGCCGACAGCCTTGAGATAGTCGATCTTCGTCTCGCAGAAGATAAAGTAGATTTTGACCGGGACCTTGTTGAGGATCTAACATCGTTGCCTTCTTTGAAAATCATACCGTTCGAAGCAACATTTACTGGTTCTTCGTCTTCCAGTTCATCTTCTTCGGTAATGGTTTTGACAAAATCAAAGCCACTTTTCTGAAGTTCATCATGAGTGCCAATAGCTTCCATTCTTCCCTGCAATTTTACTTTATACTCAGATTTTAATGAAATGTATCAATTACAATTACGAAAATACCAATTTGTCAAGAACTAGGATTTGATCAGCATCTTTCAAATATTGGAGCTGATGAGTGACAAGCACTCGAATCTTGCCTCGTAGGAATCTGTTGATTGCTTCATCAAATAGATGCCTACTGACGTGAGTATCAACGGCACTTAGTGGATCATCCATGAGGTAGATATCGGCATCAACGTAAAGGCACCGAGCCAAATTGACGCGAGCTTTCTGACCTCCACTGAGGGATACACCTCTTTCTCCGACGGCCGTTTGATCTCCTTGTGGAAAGAGACTGAAATCTCGTTCCAAAGCAGCCGCTTTGATCACTTTCTTGTATCGCTGAGCGTCGTACTCGGAACCGCAGAGAATATTTTGTCGAATTGTAGCCGAGAAGATCCATGGCTCTTGGGATGCATAAGCCATTTTCCCAATTACTTTTCGGCTACCTTTGAGAGGTGGCAGTTCCCCCAGGATTACGTTCAACAATGAACTCTTCGGTAATACAAATTTTAGTTAATATAAACTATTTTATGTTTTAAAAACATGTACAGGAAATGTAATACCTTTCCTGATCCTACTTGTCCAACAACGGCTAACAACTGACCCGACTTCACACTGAAGGATACGTCTGTTAATGTGTTGTCTTCTGCGTCATCAGCAGATGGCCATTTGACAACAACTTCATTCAAATCAATCATACATTCTTCTTTCTTTGGCCTTTCTATTGTTCCTTTGTCGTTTGTTTCTTCTAGTAAAAGTAGTGTCTTTAAAAATGAATATGTTAACCATTAGATTTCGTTGTTTGATACAATTGGTTAACATTCGGAATATTGCAATAACTCACTTCAATTCTTTGAACAGAAATTCCAGCTTCAGCGGCAAAAGTAATTGCGCCAGGGAAGAAAAGAGTCATTACACCACGAATATTGTTAAAGAGAGCAACGGTTAAAAAGACCTGCTCCAACAAAAGTTAGATCAAAAATTATAAGTCTTCAAAAATTAAAGTCTTTTTCTAATTCAAACCTTATCAGATGTCAATTGATTTCCTGTTAATACGTATACGACCAATGTAAGAAAAATGATCAATTTTGACGAGGTGAAAAATAAGCTCTGGTTAAAAGCTCGCAAATAAGCAGTTTGTCGAATAATTTTTACTTCCAAACTATATTATAGTAAAAATGTATTAGCAAATCAGTCCGATGTATTTAAGTATTACCGTATCTATTTTAATATTTACCGGCGACATAGTTCAATTAATTTATAGAAAGGTGTCTCCCAAGTGTACATTTTGATTAACCGCATTCCTGAAATGATTTCATTCATGGACCTGATTCGTTCATCTGTTCGTTTAGCTGTCTTGGAACGAAGCCGAGAAAATATGTTTCCCATCCAACCTGCGTAACATAATGAAATCTCCTTTAGATGTTAACTTCCCGATCATACTGATATGGCATAATAGCATTTATACATACTTTGTAATGGAGCAAACAGGATCAATACTGCCAATCCTACTAAGCAAGATGGTCCAATAACAAACATCAGAATGACAGTCGTGATCAAAGCTTGGAGTGGCCCAACCCATAGATAATGGAGAAAAAGAACGGACATGTCGAAGCGGTTCACGTCATTAGACATAATGTTAACCATTTGGCCGATAGTAGTCTTTCCTAAAGATCCTTGGCTTAACTTCAAACACTGTAAAAGAAATATTACTAATACTTAAAAATAATACAATTATACTCACGTATTACATACTTTTTTGTACACAAGAGAACAGGAAGCCACTCTAATTTTCATTCCAATTCTAAAAAGTTCAAAAACTCTAGGATGAAGGCTAAAAGTAAGCAGCATTGTACAAAGTGCTATGCCTGTAGCATACGCATAAGCGACCTCAGTAGACATTTCACTGCCTTCATTATAATATTGTAGTAAAAAACCAAAGAAAATGGGCTGGCATATTCTGGTAGAAGGGTTGTATTTTAATATGCGATAATATTTGTTTAAAGATTCATATTTCCTTATATATACCTCAGTATACATTCTTCTACGAAGCTGATGAAACCCAATAGCATGTATTTTCGACCAAACACCCGAAACATTGCTTTCGTCAAACTGGGTTTTCCTTTCGATGACGATACATTTTTGTTGCTGTGTTTTTCCACCTCTTTCATCCATTCTCTTTATTCAGTACAATATAGAGTTTAATACTTAAATGTTATATATGTGTCAGAAATTGCATATCTTGTAAAACCAAAAATTAGTTCTTAAATAGTATCCGTAAAAAAGATAGATGGACGCTTAACGAATCTAGAAAAACTTTTCTCCTATTGATTTTTTATAGAAAAATACCAGACATACTGGATAAACAATTTTTTTTAAAAATAAAATTATAACTCAGTGTTATTGATAGTCCTAGAAAATATAAATAAATATTTTTATTATGTTACTTTCAATTTCAGAATATCTCGCAGAATGTTCAGCTATAAATATACTCTACGGGGAATAATGAGATAATAGAATACAGGTTTATATAATGGGCCTACTTTTCTAGGTGAAGACCAAGCTCTTCTGAACTGTCCCCTGGTAAGACACTGTACAGGTCGTTAATTTGAAGTTCCCTTTCATTGCCTAGGCGGATAATTGAATTCACCCACCTAGATTAATTTTTGGAAAAAAATATGATTCCTAAATGGTATTTTAATTGAACCTAAATGATTTTGGCATTGTATAAAAAATTAACTTACCAAAAGAACAAGAAAGAAATAATATTGGTCTTAATCCTTGGATTTACCGGTTGTTTTTGTTCTTTGGCAATATTTCTATCCATATTGAAACAAAAAAAAACTACCACTAATTTGTACAGATGTTGGATAGAGAAATCGCTGGAACTAATACGAAACGTGGCGAATCAATAGCACTACTAAAATGTCTGAAAAGTTACATTATATACTACATAATCGTTTCTAGGTCACCAACGAGACGTCTTGAATATACACTAGATATCAAAGAACAATGTTTGATAGAGTAAGCTTGTAATGTAATAGCTAGGCCTATGCATTTCTATATGGCCCGCGTTGGATTATGAGATGACTGTTACGAAATATTCTAAAGTCTCATATATATAACTCGTGAGGTATTATTGCTGCCGCTTTCATAGATAAGGATTTTTAAATGTATAGCAGCAGAAACATTACATGAAGACTTGATAGAAGAGGTGTTATGTGGCGTAGATGCGAACACTATGGGACCTATAAAATTCGATAGTGAAAAACACTGATGTCACAGAGTCAGAGTGACACGAAGCAATAATAAGAAAAATAACATATTTTACGGTAAACTTTTTTTACTGCTTTTCTTATGCTTTCATATGTTATTATACAATTTCTTATTATATACAGGGCTTTAAAAAATTCATACATAATGATACATTATTATTTTATTGGATAATGGTTGGCTAAGTAGTGGTTCGTCTTTTATTAAATAGGATAAGCTCGATAAGAGCAACGAGCTCGTTGCCTGTAAAGTAATCTAATTTGCTTGCGTGTAAACAGGATCAAATAAGAGAGAATTAGTACACGATCAACGATTTATTGATTTAACTTTTAAACGCCTTTGTTGTATTAATTTAATTCAAAAACTGAAAAGACAGACGTGTTGAAATCAAACACAGTAACCAAATATTCCTTGAAAAGCATAGAATGATGTGTTGAAAGATGCTACATTTCCAATAATATAGTCAGGAAATTAAAAATTAGAAGGTTCAACAGCTTTTTGCTCGTTTTATTGATGCCTAATAATTAATTTTAAAAAGAATTGTATTGGATTAATAAACAAAAGAATCGATGTTTACGCGTAATATCATTATACTAACTTCTTCCGCTAAAGATTTTAATTGAGCTGCAGCTATTGGACCAGTTTGTTCCACTAAGCTGTAGAACATACTGCCGGTATTTTCCAATAGCGTCAACGGTTCATCGAATTCCTTAAAGGTTTTTTAAACGATTATATTCATTAACCAATAACACATTACTAATGTATGTAAAAGTTACCTTAAGGCAACCGGCATCAAGAACCATAACTCGATCCGAATCCATAATAGTGTTTAAACGGTGGGCTATTGTAAGAACAGTGCAATCTATAAATTTTTCCCTTATTGTGATTTGAATAAGGGAATCTGTTCTATAAATCATGCAAAAATAAAAGAAATATTCAATTGATAACAGCAAGTTAAAAATTGTAATCTATCTTAACCTACTTTTGATCTACGTTGGCAGTAGCTTCGTCCAAGACCAAGATCCTATTTTGTCTTAAGATCGCTCGAGCAAGACATACTAATTGCCTCTGACCGACGGACAAATTCGATCCTCCTTCCGTGATGACGGAATCGAGTCCGGCCTCCAAATCCGATAAGGATTCTTTCAATTTTACATCATCTAAAGCCTTCCATAAGAGTTCATCATTATATTCTCCAAAAGGATCCAAATTTCTTCGCAAAGATCCCGAAAATAGAAAAGGATCCTGAGGAATGATGGATATCTTTGAGCGCAACTCGTGGAGACCGATGCTCTTACTATCAATGCCATCGATGATGATTTTTCCTTCAGGCTCTGATAGTCGAAAGAGGGCCACAATAAGTGAAGACTTACCAGCCCCAGTTCGTCCAACAATTCCAATCTGTTTAAGAAAATAACTTTTTTATAGTTATATAACCAAAAATATAATGACATGTTTCTACTTTCTCATTAGAATTAATTTGGCAATTAATATTCTTCAGAACTGGATCATTCTTTTCGTTGTAACGTAATGACATGTTTTCAAACATAAGGCTTCCTTTCGATGGCCAAGAAGATGGAGGTTTCTTGTCTTAAAACCAATTATTACATTATTAGTTTGCTAATCAAAATTAATTACGGTATCGATATGCTTTGTATTTAATACCTTTGGGGGATTCTAGCGCAGCCTCTGAAGGTAAACTGCCATATTCCATGACTCTCTCAACTGATGTCATGTTATTCTCTGTTTCGGCAGATTGTCTAATGGCCCACTGGAATAGTCCAGTCAGCGTCATAGCCGATGATATAACAAGGCCGGCTGCACTACCAGTAATTGCTAAAAGGATAATGTATCAATTTGAAACACAATAATAAGGTAGACTATTAAGAAAAACCTTGTATACTTACTGCCCTTCAAACCAACCGATATGTAAGTGACGCAAGTGACATATATTACAGCTACCCAGTCGAGATAGAAACCAAACCAGCGGGAAGTTGAAAGAAAAGCATACCAGGCTGAACTGTGAATATTTTGGCAGTCATCAAATGCCCGCTGGAATATCTCTTCACATTTATGGGCTCTCAATGTAGTTAGTCCAACCAAAGAGGAAGATAAGTGGGTAAAAACAGGACTTCTTGCTGAATTAAAGAAATACAAATTTTTTAGTTATCATAATAAATAAATCTATATTAAACTCGATAGTGCAAAACGCAGTTTTAGATATACTTACTAGTTGACTCGAGTCTTTTAATCGCACGAGCCACAGTTAGATAGATTCTCCTCAAAAGATAGAATATGAAGCTAAGGAAAAGAATCGGTAGAACTAGCCATAAATCTACAACCGCTGTTATTACGACAATTCCCAGAGAATTGAGTCCAATCTATCCCAAATACATGAATAATTATTTGAACTAATAGGCTACTGTATGGTAATTATCGTACTTACTCCTATAAAGTCGAAAAAAGTGGCTGGAAGTTGATCGTCCATAGTGCCAATATCTTTGGCAAATCGATTCAAAATCCTTCCTGTAATGATAACTCATTTTTCTTTAAAACAAAACCTTTTGATTATTTTAGTTAATTACATTACCGACAGGATTTTGATCAAAGAAGAGGAGCGGTGTTCGGATAACTGCCTGAAACATATTGTCGTGCAATTTGATTGAAGAGTACAGTGAAAGAAGGAAAAAGTGAACCGTCCTGATCATGGAGAATATGAAAACTCCGACAATTAGAATAGTGTAGACATAGACTCCAGTGATCGTGTCAACTTGATCTTTCCAAGAAGTCGAATTAATACTAATAGTTTCATTGAAAGCGCGGATCTCTTCCGCATTGGTCCAAATGTTGAGCCAAAAATCTGATGCACTGAAGAGAACTTGAGTGAAGAGGCAGCTCAATAGAAGTAAGGATACTGAGACGTATCCACCACCGGCTCTGAAGTATCTTCCGTACGCAGAAAATGATACGCTTCCTTCTTTTCGGGACTCTTCAGCAAAGCCTGAACTTGCTTCATTCTTTGGCTAATGACCAATCGATTGAATAACTTATTGTATTAAACGAAATAAAAATTCACGATTTACCTTTGCTAAAGAGACTGCAGAAGATCGTCTCCTTCTTACAGATAGTTTCGATAATGCTCTGGATCGAACCGAAGACCTTGTTTCATCTTCCAATATAGCAAAGGCCTCTTCAATCCCTTCGTCAATCATATTTATTTCTTCGTCAATGGTTCTCGTCAGGTTGACGCCCAGAGAGTTCAGTTCTTTGTAAGTTCCAATAGCTTCTACATTTCCCTAAATTCAAAAGATCATGTTGTCATGTGTTAGACTAATATTCACGATTAAAATTAGTGCAAGTTCGTTTAGTCAATTACTCCTTTTAGAACCAGAATTTGGTTAACATCTTTCAAGTATTGGAGCTGATGAGTCACTAAGACTCGGATCTTGTCGTGAAGAAATCCGTTCACAGCCTTATCAAATAAATGACGACCAACGTGCGTGTCAACGGCACTAAGAGGGTCATCCATCAGGTAGATATCGGCATCGACGTAGAGACATCGAGCTAAGTTTATTCGAGCTTTTTGGCCCCCGCTGAGAGAAATCCCTCTTTCTCCAACGGTCGTTTGGTCTCCTTGTGGAAAAAGAGTGAAATCTCGTTCCAATGCTGCCGCTTTCACTACTTTTCTATAGCGTTTCCCATCATATTGGGATCCACACAAAATATTACGACGAATGGTTGCTGAAAAGATCCATGGCTCTTGGGAAGCGTAGGCAATTTTACCTTTGACTCTACAATGCCCTTTGGTACATGAAAGTTCTCCAAGAATTACGTTTAATAGTGAGCTCTGTAAACCAAATAAGATTTTTAAATTCAGTTTTTACTATAAAACTGGAAACAAAGAGGCAAAAACCTTTCCAGAGCCGACTTGTCCGACTACCGCCAATACTTGACCAGGAGCAACTGAGAAAGATACGTCTGTCAGCGTGTTTTCTTCTGTTTCAGCCGCAGCTGGCCACTTGACTGTCACATTTTGGCAATCAATTTTACAGTCTTCTAATTTAGGTCTTGAAATAATTGCTTCCGTTGATTTTTCATCCAGCAGCAAAAAATCCTTTTTTTAATAAAAGTAAAAAATACTCCTAACTTAGAATTTTACATTTTTACAACTAATTCACGATACACACATCATAGTACATACCTCAATGCGTTTTATGGAAACCAGAGCTTCAGCGGTACAACTGATAGCATTTGGGAAGAAAAGAGTCATTGTAAGCCGAATGTAGTTGAAAAGAGCAACGGTAAGAAACACCTAAGAATTACTCTATATTAAAAAGCTATCACTTAAATTACTTGTAGGAATATTTCTGTTAAAACCTTATCAGGTGTTAGGGCATTGCCCGTCAGAACATAAACGATCAGAATCAAAAAGATAAAAAGTTTCGAAGAAGTGAAGAAAAGGCTCTGATTTAGTGCCCTGAAGTAAGCGGTCCGTTTATTGACGTTCACTTCAAGACTGGAGAAAATACTTTTTGTTAATCCGATTTTCATCATTACATTATTATTTTAAAGTTACCGACGACTGAGAGAAATTAATTTTTCAAATGGTTTCTCCCATGTATACATTTTGATTACTCTCATCCCAGTAATGATTTCATTCATCGTTTTAATTCTCTCATCCGTAAGTTCTGCTGTTTCTGTCCTGAATTTAGAGAAAACTCCGCCCAACCAACCTTTAGATAAAATCAAGTTGGTTTAAATAAATATGTAGTTTTTTTCTTCTTTCACAATACATTACTCTGCAATGGTACGTAGAGAACCAAAACGCCTAGCCCAACGAGACAAGAGGGACCAATATAAGTGTACAGGATGATTGTTGCAACTATACACTGAAGTGGTCCAACCCAAAAGTAATGGATGAAGTTTACAGAGAGATCAAATCGATTCACGTCGTTAGACATGATGTTGACCATTTGACCTATTGTGGTTTGTCCAAGAGCCTTTTGACTCAACATCAAACACTAATACGTTCCAAAATGAATGTTATCCACTGTTCTACATTATTTCATATAAATTCATTCGACTATTTACTTTTTTGTACACGACTGAGCAAGAGGCCACTCTCATTTGCATTCCTGTGTGATAGCAGATTAAGAAGAATTGATGATGAGACGTGATGTAACCGGCTACACATACAACGAGCCCAGTAGCGAAAAGGTAGGCTGTTTCTGTTTCGATTTTATCTTCGAAGTATCCCAAAAGGTTACTGAGAAAAAGGACTTGCGCTATCCTATAATGGTTGATGATATTAAAAAAATTATTAAAATATGAGCTTTTCTAAAATTCAAACTTGTATAGTTTATACCTTAGACCACATTCTTCTAATAAGAGAAGGAAACCAATCAAGGCAATTTTTAAGCCAAAAGTACGGACCATTGCTCTGGTAAAACTTGGCTTTCCCTTTCTATAACTTCCGTCTTCATTTTTGCCTGTAAACTTATTTCTTTCTTTCACCCATTCACTAAGTAATTTAATAATTTAAAAAATTAATGATACTAAATATATTTTTTTTAAGAAACTTAAAACCTTTGCAATTTGAGCCCTAATTTCTCGGATTCGTCCTCGGGTAGAACTTTGTATAAATCTTCAATATTCAGCTCCTTTTTAATCCCAAGTTTAATTATTGGGAACACGTATCTTAATTAAACATAAATCCAAGTTCAGTTTCATTGCTTTAAAAAGAATTAAAGATTAAAGGCAGATTATAGCTACCCGTAGAAGATGAATGAGAGAAAGTTTGATGTGGTTTTAGGATTGGGGGCTTGCTTTTCTATATTTTCGCGCTCCATAATTGTTATTCCGATGTAATTGTAAGTTATTGTTGAAAAAAAAAATCAGCTGATTTGATTTCGCAGTCTATACACTCTGTCCCTCAAGATAGCTTCATCCAAATTGCAAGTGCCGCACTACCGTTTGTTATATTATCCCTTCTGTAGTAGCCTCATATAGATACAGTACCGGAGTAAACCTTGGACGCCATAAATGCGACTTAACGGTGTCTCTTGTATCTGCATTACAAAACTAGAACAGGAGTTTTACTTGCGTGACCGTTTTTATATAAGGTTTATGGCCGTAGCCTACGCTTCAATCCCGTGTTCAACGCTTCCACGTTAAAAAGAGGTTAAGGGTGTAATAAGTTATGTAAAAATTTGATTGCTCCATTTTAAAAATATTTTATTTTCATATTCAGTTACACGGTCGAATCCCATCAACATGATAAACACAATAAATTTGTATTATATAAGTTCAAAAAGACTGCGACGGCAATAACTTTTGAATATTCATTTTTTTCTGTATGTTTATAGTAATAGTTATGTAAAAACATTAATTGCCCGTGTTCAAAATATTTTATTTTTATAATCCATTACAGTCACCATCTCATCAACACCATAAACAATACATATTTTTATTATATAAATTCAATTTACTACAACGACTAAAAATTTCAAAATATTCTCTTTTTTTTTACCTATTTATTCTTGTCATTCAGCTAATGATTTGTGCTTGGATGATTTTTCAAGTTCATTTTTGCGCACCCTTTTTAAAAAATGAAAAGTCATAATAAAGTAGATTAATAATTTATATGTACAAGTTTTAAAAATAATTTCTTTTCCTACCTGCTTTGCTAACTGGATTAATCTGGTAGATTCTAAATAACCAGTCTGTTTGACTAAACTGTAGAAAATGCTACTTGAATTTTCTAGCAACACCACAGGTTCATCAAATTCCTAAACAAATAAGTGCCGTATTTACTTTTGAAACTTTGGATTTATAAAATAAAATGAAATACTTTAAGGTAGCCCGCATCCAATACCATAACCATATCCGAATCCATTATAGTATTTAAACGGTGTGCAATAGTAAGAACCGTGCAATCCGTGAACTTTTCTCGAATGGTTTGCTGGATCAACGAGTCCGTCCTAATATAGAATAGCACTTTTATACAACCATTTAAAACAACAATTTTGATTTTCGAAAAATACTTTTGATCAACATTGGCAGTGGCTTCGTCCAGTATTAAAATCTTATTCTGACGAAGTATCGCTCGGGATAAACAAACCAATTGTTTTTGACCAACCGACAAATTAGACCCTCCTTCAGTAATGATCCAATCCAGTCCAGCTTCTACGTTTCCCAAAGATTCCTTTAGCTTTGCGTCTTCCAAAGCCCTCCACAACACATCATCGTTATAAACACCAAAGGGGTCTAAGTTCTTTCTCAAAGAACCAGAAAATAGGACTGGATCCTGGGGAATGATGGATATCTTTGAGCGCAACTCATGTAGACCAATGCTTTTAATATCGATCCCGTCGATAAGAACCCTTCCATCTGGTTCTGTCAATCGAAATAAAGCATTAATCAAAGACGATTTCCCCGCTCCAGTTCGACCAACAATTCCTATCTGATAACCATATTTTGAGGTAATTTTGATATATTTTTTTTGTTTCAGAAGTTTAGAATTGATTAAAATACTTTTGACTTTGATGGAATGAAGCAAGTAATGTTCTTCAGAATTGGCTGGCCTTCATTGTATGAAAGTGTCATACTGCCAAATTGAATGCTGCCTTTTCCAGGCCAATCTGAAGCTGGTTTTTTGTCTAGTACATAAAATTAATAGCGAATTAATCATTTAAAAATACTGCAGTAGGTTTTAGTTTTGAATTTTTTTCATAAGAAACCTGGCGTGGATTCAAGAGTAGCTTCCGAGGGTAATTGACTGTATTCAATGACTCGCTCAACACAAGTCATCAAATTTCCAGTTTCTGTCGATTGCCGTGTTCCCCACTGAAACATTCCTGTCAATGACATTGCTGAAGAAATGGCCAGTCCAGCCGCACTACTAGTGATGCCTCTCAAAACAAGTAATACGGTTTAAGCATCTAGTAACCCTGAAAATTAATGTTTTATACTTCCGCGAAGACTTGTGCAGGTATAAGTGACGCAAGCCACGTAAGCGACGCATGTCCAATCAACCGTAATTCCCAGCCAGCGAGAAGTAGCCAGAAACATGTACCAAGCTGAGCTATGAACATCTTGAATTTTGTCGAACGAGCTCTTGAAAGTGTCTTCACACTGGTGTGCTCGCAGGGTTGTCAATCCGGCCAAAGAGGAAGACAAATGTGTGAAAACAGGACTTTTGGCTATGATTTACATTTTAATAATTGAGGGGTTTTTTCAAGATATTAAAGACTATATATGTATATTGTATACTGGTGGCTTCTAGACGTTTGACAGCACGCGATGCTGGTAAGCAAATAATCCGTAATGTATATGATATAATTGCAACAAAGATAACAGGAAGCATCAACCGATAGTTGACCACCCCAACCACTATGATCGTTCCTACAGCATTTAATCCAATCTGAAAGGGTATTTTTGTTTAAAACTGATGGTGTTATTAGAAAAATGGTAATGTTATCTAATACCGAAATAACGTCGAAAAATGTTGGCGGAAGCTGGTCATCCATACAACCAATATCTTTAGCAAACCGATTTAGAATTCGCCCTACAATAAGAAAATGTTATCAATATTTTACCTAGATATAGTCTGTAGAAATCCTGTATGAGATTCTAAAATATAATCATACCGACTGGATTTTTATCGAAGAAAGTAAGAGGAGCGCGAATAACCGCTTTGAACATTTCATTATGCAGCTTGATTGACGAAAACATGCAAAGGATGAAAAAATGAAGAGTACGGATAAGGGCGAAGATAAATACTCCACTTATTAAAATCAAGTAGACATAAATTGCAGTTTCGTTGTCTAGTTTTTCTTTCCATGACAATTGATTTGTTGCATTTCCAGTAACGTTTCTGTGTTGGGCAGCATTCGTCCAGATACTAAGCCAATAATCTGATCCACTGAAGAGAGCTTGAGTGATCAGACAGCTCAGAATCAGGAAGAATATAGATATGATTCCACCGCCAGACGTAAAATATTGCCAGTAGATAGAAAAGCTAACGCTCCCTGTTGAGCGAGATTCTTCGACAAACACTGCTGCTGATGCCATATCGTAGTCATCCTAATGTGAATTTGGCAATAATCGAAAATTTAATTTTTAATCATAACATAAATATGTTGCCGTTATTACTTCATTGGAAATAGACCTAGATATAACAGATGACGAGCGCCTCTCCCTAAAAGATAATTTAGACGGAGACCGAGATCTTGGCCCATCACTTTTTGCGAAGGAAACAGAGTTTTCTTCCAATTCATCGTCGTCCTCTTTCAGAGCTTTGGTAAAATCTAGCCCACTACGACAAAGCTCGTCGTAACTTCCGATTGCTTCCATACGACCCTTAATCCGTTTTAAAATAAAATTTATGTTAAAATAATTTGAATTTCCTAATTTTAATACCTTTTTCAAGACGATGATTTGATCGACATTTTTCAAGTATTGCAATTGATGAGTTACGAGTACTCTTATTTTGTCTCGAAGAAACCCATTTATAGCTTGGTCAAATAGGTGACGCCCGACGTGAGTGTCTACGGCACTAAGAGGATCGTCCATCAGATAGATGTCGGCATCGACGTAAAGACACCGCGCTAAATTGATGCGGGCTTTTTGGCCTCCACTTAGAGATATCCCTCTTTCCCCAACGGCCGTTTGATCTCCTTGCGGAAAGAGACTAAAATCCCGTTCTAGCGCCGCTGCTTTTACAACTTTCTTGTAGCGTTGAGCATCGAACTCGAATCCACATATAATATTATGTCGGATTGTTCCAGAAAATATCCACGCGTCTTGAGGGGCGTATGCGATCTTACCTTTGATCAGGCAACTTCCAATCAGTGGTGAGAGTTCTCCCATAATAACGTTTAAGAGTGAGCTCTTTCAAAGGAATTTTTTTTATCATTCAAATATAAAAAAAATGATTAGGTATATTTTAGTTAATATCACTTTTCCTGATCCAACTTGTCCGGTAACAGCCAGAACTTGACCAGGTTGGACCGTGAAAGATATATCAGTCAACGTATTATCCTCCGTTTCTGCGGTTGCTGGCCATTTTACCGTAACTCCTTGACAGTCAATTAGACAATCAGCGTTTGACACCGGCCTATTAAAGGTGTCCGCAGACTTTTCAATTTCATCCAAGAGTAAGAAATTCTTAGAAACATACAGTAGTATAGTTTACATTTTCTTTGTAACCTTCAAACTTCAATTCAATTTTAAAACAATTACCTCAACACGTTTGATAGATGTTCTAGCTTCTGCAGTATAAGTGATGGCCGAGCTGAAAAAACGAGTCATTACGTCCCTCACATTATTAAATAGTGCGACAGTCATAAAAACCTATATAATTTAAATTCACATTTAACTCAATTTAATTTAGAGACTACATTTAGTTTATTTAACTTTGTTAGGAGCTAACGTGTTGCCCGTTAATACGTAGACGACAAAAGTGAGGAAAACGACCAGTTTTGATAAAATGAAGTATAAGCTTGCATTGAAAGAACGGAAATAAGCCGTCCTCCGAATGGCATCAACTTCCATCCTTTTAATTATAATGATATAATTAATAGGATGAATAATTAAGGCATATATGGCTGCATGACGCATGCGGTATGCCTCAAATAAATTATTTATTACATACCTTCGATACATGTTAATCAGTTTAGTAAAGGATTCTTCCCAAGTGTACATTTTGATTACTTTCATTGCTGAAACGATTTCGTTCATTGAACGAATACGTTGATCTGTTCTCCTTGCTGTCTTCATCCGATGGTTCGTAAATATTTTTCCAAATGCAGCTTATTACACATTGGAAAGAAATGTAAAGGTTATTACAATGCCAGATTTTAATCTATTTTATAGCTAAATTTTTCAAACATACTTTGAAGGGGAACGAATAAAACTATAACAACCAATCCGACTAAGCAAGACGGTCCAATGTAGAAAAGAAGGACTATAGTGACCAATATAACTTGAACTGGTCCAACCAAGAAGTAATGCAGAAAGGTGGCCGATGAATCGAACCGACTTACGTCATTAGACATGACATTCACCATTTGCCCAATACTGGTTTGTCCTAAAGCTTTTTGGCTCAGTCTTAGACTCTTTTCGGTATAAGATTTAAATAGTATTTAGTTTGGTTGGTACAAATGAATGTTAACAGAATTTAAAGTACTTTTTTGTAAACGAGTGAGCAACAGGCTACTCTGACTCTCATCCCCAGGTGAGAGCATGTGAAAAAGTAGGGATGGTGCGTAAAAGTGTATAGTCCCGAGCCCAGAATGACGCCTGTTGCATACAAGTATGCCTGCCATTGAGGCATTTCACTGTCAGGATTAAAATACAGTACAAGTTGGCTTAGGCACAATGGTTGTCCAATCCTGTAAATATTTTAAAATTATAATTATAGATATTGTAAAAGCTGCTAATTATAAGCTTGGTAAGAAATGAAATACCGAAAGAGCCATTCTTCCAGCATACAAACGAGCCCATTTTTACAAAATTCAAGCCAGAACATCCGAATCAAGGCTTTTGTCAGACTGGGCCCTCCATGTCTATCTTTTTTCAATTCTACATTCCATTCACTAGTTTTTATTTGCAGATTAAAAGGATGAAGGGTTTACGCTGTACACATTAGCTTTATTAAGTATATCGAATGAACATACCTTTCCAACTGGTTACCTAAGCGTTCCGAATCGTCTCCGGGAGGAATTTTGTACAAGTCGTCAGTTTGAAGTTCACGTTGATTACCCAACTTAATGAACGGATAAACCCATCTGACAATTATTTCTGTTAGTATAGTTTTTACTAAGTTTCTCCACTCTCCGTAATATTTGGTTGCAAAAGCGTGAAATTATTTAACTGAATTCTCGCGAAAGTTTTTTTTTTTACTTACGTGAAAAATACTGAAGAAAAGAAATTTGAAGTAGCGCTCGGACAATGGGAAAGAATACAATTTTCTTTCCTGTGATGCTCATCCATATTTAATAATGCTTAACTCGAAAAAAAATTATTTCGATATCTCCTAAAGAAAGGTACAGATAAATTGAAGTTCTTTAAATCGACTTAACCACGCGGCAATGAATATAAGTCTATTGTAATTTTATCTCTTTTTTCTGAACGAAGGTTACAATAAAGCGCGTGATTTTTTATTACGGTTATAGCACCTTCCTCTATAAATAATGTGTTGATGCAGGAATATTGTCAGCACGTTCTGGTGACTTGTTCCTCATTACCCGTATTTATGCTTATATACATCTAGAAGAGTGTTATTTTTTATTCCAATAAATAACTTTTATAATTTTGTCCATTAAATAAAATAAAATCTTTCTCGATCTATAACATTGGTCATAATATCGATATCGCGAGTCAAACACCGAACACAATATTTAAAAGGGAATCCGCCCTTTTGATTCATAATAATATTTCATTAAGCATTCGACACGCACCATCAATCACGAAAGAAAAAGAAACGATAATAGAATTTTAATTTGATTTCTGAAATAAAGTGATACCAATTGGAAAAGAGCCTTCTTTTGATATTTTGACAGTGATGTGCGGGAGGTCCATCAATTTTATTTCTATTTGTTTGCTGTGGTTTCCAGGCAACAGAATCTAATAGTGATCCCTGAATTTTTTGTATTTATTTTAGCGCTGTTGGACTGTAAGTCTGTAACACACACCAACTGAAAACAGTTATATGCTAAAAGTGCTGCTTTCAAGAACAGTAACTATATCTTAAGGTGCCAGTATTGATTGTGAAAATACATAGTATATAGTATATGACACATATTATACTTATAGCTGTATAACCTATACAATCACCCCATTATGTTGTCGCTATTAATTTGTAAATTGCTGAACATCACTTTTTCTATGTGCACCATAATATTTATTGCAATTAAAGAATCGAAAGCGATGGACGTATCCGAACGAACCCATATTACTTGCTGCTGCACAAACGTATTATTTTATTTATTGGCACCATCGCTAAAAATAATCATTAACATGGTTTTAATTGGTTAATAGCTGTCGGGATTTCTAACCATTATTGAGAATAATGCTTCATCACTAATTCAAGGAACTTTGTTTGACATGATGGAGTGGCTTGGTCAATCATACTTGAAGCAATTAATCACGTATACACAATTATTTTATATATGATAGGAACACATTTTAAACGTAATTTAACGTTACTTTTCCATTCATGATAAAAAAATAGGTACGAATACGTTCCGATGACGTTTTCTAGAATGGAAAACACAAGCACTTCTATTGGAGGAATTCATTACGTAAAATCCGGCGTGAGTTTGTAAAATTTAATTGCGTAAATTTACTTAAAATCAGAGCCGGATTAAGACATTTGGGGGCCCTAGGCTAGTAGGCTTAGCGTTTTTTTTTTGTGGGGGGGAGGGGGGGGGGGGGGGGCTTTGGTAGCCTTGTGCATTTTAGCCTTAAATGTCCAACGATGATTCCTACAGCCATTACGTCATAAAAAAAATTATATGATATTGCTTTGCATGTTTATTTTTAAAATTTAATTTAACACAACAGGATTGTGATGTGCTTATGGGGACAGTTTTGCTACGCGAAGATAGATTCCGTCACATAGATTACTTACAGCCATTTACATTCGATCCTGGTGTTCTTTTGATTCCAACTCCATCTGGATCCACCGACGTATCTGCAGTTTGGATGCCATTCCAGAATCAAGTATTATTAACCTACTTACAGTATATTCATTTTCAGGCAAAATTATTTAAATAAAATACATCTGAAAATGTTTTATAATATAATGTGATACACTAGAATGACATATTTGTCGCGCTCCAGCTGTTGCGATCGATAAAATAACTGGTTATGGACGCGAAAATATTAGTTATTCAAGTAATAATATCGCAAACCTTTATTTTTAGGTCTGGGTTGTTCTTTTTATTTCCACTCTTCTTGTTGTGATTTTCTTGGCTCTACTGAATCGTTATTTGTCGAGAAAATGCCAAATCGTCAAGACTGGGCTAGAACTGCCCTGGTTGTTTGTGATTGGATTGCTATTCTCGCAAAGTAATTAAAAAACACAATTTTTAAATGTTATGGTTTATCAAATTTACTTGACTGATTTGAAAATGATCCGACATGTTAATCCTGTTAGGTGGAAGATCAAATTCTGAAAACAATAAGCTAATAACCTTGCGTTTCGTAACTGGGGCTTGGTGTTTAGTCTCTCTTGTCTTGGTGACAGCTTACAGTTCGACTTTAACCTCTTTTATTATGGCCCCTAGTTACAAACCGCTTGTAAACTCTATCCAAGAATTGGCAGAAAAGGTGGACACTATTGAACCAATTGTTTTAAAAGGTTTTGGAATGGATGTAACGCTATCGGTATATTTACCCAATTATTATATCTTCATAAAACATTCTTATTTCATGGTTGTTTTTTTTTAACATTTTTTAAACATTCTTTTTAGCACTCCGACGATCAATTATTTAAAAAACTGGCAAAGAAAATCAATGCTAGGCCAGCTTCCCGTTGTCCATTAATCGATGACTGTATTGATCAAGTTAAAATGGGATCGAATGTCTTGATATATGTAGTATCATTAAAGGAAAAAAATATATAAATTACGAGTTTTAATTCTTTTTATATGTATACAACTTCTCAGACACGAACCACAGCCTTTCTTGCTATGGAAAAGGATTTCCGTCAAACAGGTAGATGCAACTTCGCTCGAGCAAAAAATACATTTGGCTTTTATCCTTCTTCTTGGGTGATTTCAAAACATAGTCCGTTTGCCGAATATTTTAATAAAGGGTTTGTAAATTGAAACATTTATCTAAGAATGTCGTTTATACTGTTATGTTTGGTTGGAATTTCCAGAATGATTCGGATGCTAGAAACGGGACTTGTGACCCAATGGGAAAAACAGAACAAGCAGCAGCCTCTTCGACATGAACAGTGTCTAGATATCAGCAAGAGTACAAATAATAAAAAAATTAAAAAGCAGGGTCATTTACTACGAATCACTTTGGCTAATCTGAAGGGTTCTTTCGTCATTCTAATTACAGGAATCATCATTTCGATTTCCGTTTTCACTATTGAAATTCTTATAGAATTTATTATTTTACTCTTTAGTGTGAAATACTTTTTTTCAGTTATACAAAATGGGATCGATTTCAATCCATATTAGCCTATTTAGGAAAAAAACTGTTTATTTCCTTCACAATCACTTCTAATCTCCTAAATAATTCTATTTAGGAAAAGGCTGCTTATTTCCTTCACAATCACTTTTAATTATTATCCACTATTAGTAGAAATGTGAATCTAACACACGGATATGTTGTCATCAATTTGATACTGTACTTTCATTTATGTATATCAGGCTAAGTGCTATTACCGTGCTATATTTTAAAATATTAATAACTAAATGTATACACTCGTAACATATTCGGTTAATGTTTTCATGTATAGTCCATACTTAGCAGCGTGCTTCTACAGTATGTATTAGATTATCATATTGCACCAAAATACATTTTACGCCCTATGAAAAGATTATTTTCTTGTTTTTGTATTTATTATTATTATGCTGGAAAGCCATAGAAATATTAGGCTTTTACAGTATTGTTTGTTCAGTATGTATAATAGTGTTCAGTGTAAATGAAATCAAGAGAAACGTAAAAGAATAAAAAAGAACAAAAACAGGATATTATTTTAAAACGTATTCGTTAACATGGAGGTTGGCTTACTACTCATCAGACCTTTTTTTTATGGCACTACTTTCGTCTGTGGCTTCCATTCATAGTTTTAAGAAAAATCCATAAAGAAACTATAAAAAGGGCACATGATTTACCACGAGTAAAAGTTTTTTTCTTATGCTTTAAATATACATTCATGACCCATTTTGATTTTTGATCATTGTAACATTCTTTAGATTGAGATTGTAAAGAACGCAAAGAAAGTATGGGATGTTCAGAAATGTTTTAATTTAAATAATTTTGTCTTGGTCATCGGTTTCTCTGATATTACGTAACCATGATATAGCTCTGAATTCGTTCAACTTGTGTACATTGTACAAGGCCTTCGAGAGGGGGGGGGGGGAGGGGCAGAGGGGGCAAGTTGACCCGGGCGCCAGGCTTTCAGCCATATAATAGCCATATAATATGAAAGGGGCGCCACAGGCTGGAATACACCATTAATTTGCCCCGGGTGCCACTCACGGTCTCGAAGGCCCTGACATTTTACCTTTTCTTGAATTAGCTAACTGTTTCATTATAATGCCTGTGTTCTTGTATGCTAGCTGTAATGACGCGGAAAAAAACCAGGAAACATCACTAAAAAATAAAAAATAAAAAAATTAAATTATTAAATTATTCATTTAAACAAATTAACTCTAACTGAGTTCGAGTTCGCTAATAACAAAAGTATACGGGAATCAATTTCAGCTGCATACATCTGCCATTTCAAAACGGACGCCTATTCAGAAAATGCATCGACGAGGGAATATTATGGATCATAAAGAAGACTTATGGATGATGGATATGAACAAAAAGGAACAAAAGATTATGGAACATAAACAAAAGTCATTTGAGACAATCCAGATTCAAAATCCATCGTTGATTCTTTCAGTTTTACGTCCTCAAGAGCGCTCCGCAAGATCGAATCATCCCAGGTAGCACCGTACGTAGCCAAAACATTTAGACAATATCAGAAATGTCAAAAAATGTCGCGACATGTAAATCTCATTTTGCGAACTAACAGCGACATACCAATGACATGAAATGCCGGTATTATTTCAGATAAGGGCTTATGCCGAAATGCGATATTAATTAGACATTATATATATGTAAGAAAATAATATTTTTTAAAATATCGCATTGTGACTGAATATATATGTCTCTTTCACGTACCAAAACGACAAGGGACTTGTGATGTGTCTAAAGAAAAAATATACATATGCGCGATATTCTAGCCACATATTGGAATTACTTTTTTGAAAACTAAATTATCTCGATTTCTTCCCATTTAAATGTCCGATGTCGACACCAACCAGACATTCATACAACATTGAAATAAACTAATGGACTAAGGTCTCTAAAATGTTTTTTTTTTTTGCTCGAACGATTATGATCAATTTTCTATATTGACATCGACGCGACATTCTACCAATATGGCAATCTATAGCTTCAAACTAAGTATTGGTTTTAGTGGTATGGGATTGCATTTTTTCATTCCAATTAAAAGAGATACTTTAAATAGCCTGAAAAATGTTAGACGACGTTTTTGCGACATCAAGACGATCTAGATTTTAAAAAAATAAAGAAAACTTTTTTGTGTCATCTTTCTCTCTCTTTTTAATTCGAAAATAATCCCCTTAATGAGATAACCGACAAAACGAAAGTATTTATTTGAATAGCAACAGTGTAATACTCTTGTCAAAATAATTAAAATCAATTAGCGATATCAAGTTTTACACATAACGCTGTAGTGGGTGAATAAAATGTAAACAGCTGCGAAGTGTTTATCCAGGGTCATCTTCTTCACATTCAGTCAAACTAGATATCAACTTCCCGAGTTATAATAAGATAGCACCTCTTTTCTAGATACAACAATAAATCATATTTTCTATTGTGCACGTATTAAACTTGAAAGAACTTTAACTGCCAAGTGCAAGCTTTACTGCCGAGAACTGTCAACTAGTAGCAGACGACGCTTCGGCGGACGTCATTAGTCTGTGGTCAACTAGTGTAGCCGTCAGAGCTGTCAGAGTGTTGTTTGCTTCGAGAAAAAAAATTGTATCGTTTGTTATTACAGTGGCCGCTGTGAATTTTTTTAAATGGCAGCAAATAAAGTGTCATTTTCTCTTGTTAGATCGTGTTGACGAAAAGTTTTCAAACTCATCTGCTACAAGTGGAGCTTAGGTAAACAATCCCCGTCGATGTAAAAAGTGACTGTGCTTTATTTTATAAAAGAAGGCGAATTCACGCAAAAAAACATCATCACTACAAAGTGTAATGTTTCAAGTCTCAACTACCGTAACACCATACAAATCTAAAAACACCATTTTAAAAATCTAAGAAATGTGAATGTCCAATCTTTACATTGTCGTGACATCCCAACGACATAACCGTTTAAATTTTAATGTACTTTTCAGTGTCATGTGCCCACTACAGTTATTATAAGCTTAAAACTAATTTCATTGAAGAGATATGCATGTTGTCCTAAAATCCTATCAGCATCAGAAACAATTATTTTTATACTATGGCTCAAACACATCCCCCAGAAAATCTTCAATTCAAAATGGACATTGGAAATCAATTGCTATCCACAGCATCGAAAAGAAAATATTAATGTATAATCTTGTTAACTGTTACTGTTATTTTAAAAATGCCTGTATTTTTTACAGTCTCGTTGAAATGCATTTACGTAATATAATATGTTGTCTTGAAAATACAGTTTTACGTTTGAAATTTTGTTTAAAATTTATTTGAGCTTTTAAGTCATTCACATCGGGTCAGCATAAGCTTAGTACCCCATGGGAATGTTGGTAGTATGTGGTTCCGACGTCGTTAGAATATCATTCATATAAAAGCAAAAATTATTTTCGTATGTCATACAAAGTAATTTTTTGACATTATTTAGAATGTCGCGAAAGAATTCCATGACGACTCCCGCAAAACGTTCACTTTTATGTCATGGGTATGTTAATTGAAAGTCACTTTCAAGTCAAAGTTTTTTGTCGCAATGTCAAATTTTGACAAATTTTGTATGTTGTAACAACATAACGGTGTTGCCTGGGATCGTACTCTCCAAAGGGATCCAAATTCTTCCTCAACGGGCCAGAAAAGAGGGCGGGATCCTGCGGGATGATGGAGATCTTTGAACGAAGATCGTGAAGACCGATACTTTTCGTATCGATACCGTCGATCAAGATCTTTCCTTCCGGTTCTGTTAACCGAAAGAGGGCGGTATTAATCATGGAAGATTTACCCGCTCCAGATGTGGAAGATTTACCGAAGATTTACCCGCAGATTTATAAAACCGGGCGGATGCGTCACGTGCTTATATGATCCCTTATTCCGTGTATTGAATCAATATTGCACTTCCTGAGAGAACAGCCTATTCTCTCTCACGAGAAAAAATATTGAGCATTCAAATATCTTTCCCAACAAATAATTCCTGTGTATTTGTCTCTTAATAATTGCGGTTATTAATCTTTCTTCTGTGATTATTACTGTAAGAAGTTTAAATAACAATTAATGCAAATTTTTCTAGTTAATGTGCTGGTTTAATTATTTGTGGTAATGCTAAGTGGCACAATAGTACGATAGTAGCAAGAACGTTTAAAAGAAACATATATCGACGAATTGAAGAAATGGTGTCGGGGGGGGGGGGGGGAGGAGATAACATTTAATTTTTCTTTTTACTGATGATAAATACTTTAAAAATCAAAGGTATAAATGTTCTACATACATTTGGGATATGTTAAAAGTGTACTTAGATTTTGTTAATTCGCGAGATTTGTGCTTTTTTAATAAGCCAAGTGGTTCTAAAAACTGTAGAGTAATAAATACATTTAAAGATATATGGAAAAAAATTGAAATCATAATTGAAGAAAGTAGTTTTGGGGGCTAGTACAGTACCGTAGTATATACAGTACTATTTGAAGCTATCATTATGTTTTTACTACACCTTTAATAAAGTTCGATTTGCCACGAATCCATGATATCTTTGATTCTTGTAAAAACTGTCAACAAGTTAATTTCTAATACTTCCTGGGATGTAGGATGTGATATCTCCTGAAAGATATATTAGTTAACAGTGGGAAGCTAGGGAACAAATAAGAAACGATAGGGTTACCTTGTACTGAAACGATATGATCTTCATTTGGTATATTTCCACCTAGGAATCACAAAAAATAGATAATTATGGTTCTACCATGAACAATTGTATACTCAGGTAAATAATTTCTGAATATGTGTTTTGTAATAATATTGATCTAAAAAATGAATAAAAATGTAAAAAAAAAATATAAAGAAAAACCTCGCGGAGCAGTTTGATCCTCGGTTTGATCCTGATTACTTGTTCCAGCTAAAAAAAAAATAAGGGTTTGTAAGCTAGCAAAGTCATTGAATATAATTAAATTAAATATATATATTTTTTATTTTGACAAAAACATGAGTCGGCAAACAATGCGCTATATATGTTAAGAAAAGATTGAGAGAAAGTAGGCTAGTATTATTTACCCTCTGTTTCATCATGATGAGCTGCAGCGTTTTTTCGACAGCCGTATGTTTTAATGAAGTAAATTTTTTCAAAAATAAATACAATCACAGAAGCTGCCATGCCACAACCGAGGAACAAGAAAGCGCTTGAAAGTTGGTTTAGGGTCAATTTGGAGTACTGATTTTGTTTAGGTAATTTATTGTTGAGCGGTTCGGTGCAACGGTTCGGTCTGGGCCAATATTTTTTCTGCCAATAGTCTAAGAGACCTACTTCACGAAGCCAATTAATCCTAAATAAATTGAAAAAGTGTGTTAAAGTAATACAACGCGCATTTATTTAAGTTATAAATATTAATCTAAAAAATGATATTAATATAATATATATTTTACTGGCGATTGAAAATCGAAGTGATGGGGCTAAATTTAGGAAGGCCTAATGTAAATCTAGCATTTCCCCATGGTTCTTTAGCCAAGTAGAGTCGACACTGGCCAGTTTTTTTCATATCCTCTTCTATCATTACTAAAAGTATCGACCTTCCCGACGTGAATACTCTGCGATGCTCAACAACATTTTCAACAGCACGATCGCGTAAGTTTAATCGTAGTTCTGGATACTTCCTTAATGAGTCACCAAGTTGGAAAAGGGGGCCTGATTTGGCTTCCTTTTTTAAAAGAAATTTGTCAAATTAAAAAATAGAAGCAATTAAATTGTTTTCGAATTCTTGAATTAAGAATGTTAAACACCATTAAAGTAGTTTCGTAAGAGCCAAATTTTGAAACCATGATTACAGGTCTTTTCATATTGGCGATATCTTCTATGGAATTGACCATTGGATGGTAACGTTGTATTAGCAAGTATGACGTCAAAGTCGAAGAGTAGGAATTGAGGATTATAAATGTTCCAAAGCACCAAACAATTGATAGTATTGCAACCGGGAGCCTCAAAAAGTGTGTTATGGCATTCATCCGAATAACTATGTAGACATTTCATTATTATAACGAGATGCCAATGTTAAAGCGCTTTGAACACAAATGTAAATCAAGACTAGTCAATTTAATTTTTAATTGTCAAAGCTATTTCATACATTTTGACTTTTTAAATTGTATATTTAAGGTATTTTTATTGGTCTAATTCTAAAAATATAATAAGTTGCAATTAAAATTTAAATACGTCAGTGTACCCGATTCCTTCATAGCAACGGCAATTTTATACCAGTTATGAACTTCAGTTCCAAAATATCGATTACATACCGATACTGTGATAGCTGCTTACCAAATCTATTGAGTTGAAAAGTAGACCAGAAAGTTTGATAAAGAGAAGGTCTATTTGTAATTTGCATTGTTGTAAACGAAGAAAGAGCATAAGAGAATATTTTCCACACAGCAATGATCACGGCCATCAAAGTAATTCCTATTAAAATCCATACCTATTCAAAAAATCATAAACAATTATTTATTTAATCAATTCATTATAGAGGTAAATATTTAAAATATTAGCTAACTCGTCTTGATGAAATTTATAACAAGCAATTGGCATTTTCAATTTTAATTAATTATAAATGTATTAATTATTTTTAATCTGTGATGAGATAAGTATTCTAATTAACTGAAAATCAGCCATTAGAACAATCATCAATTACCTGGTATTGAAAAGGCCTTGCGATCCCATTGATTGACATGCTTTCCAATTCCGGATATGGAATCAACAATGATATCGGGTCATTATAATACTGAACAGTAAAATCAATGACTTGACTTCGAGAATACGAAACCACAAAGCCAGTCGCTACTAAATCCACTTCCTGGTTACATGAAAAACGTATATAGAAAGATATTAGGCTACTAATTCAAATTCCCTATTTAACTGTTTTTATATTTTTACATATATGACGCAAAAAAATATTTTACATTCAATATTAATACTATACAACAATAGTAAAATCTGGTAATATATATTTAACTTACGCCTCGATGAAGCATCCCAACAAGGCCGTTCCAAGATCCATTTGGTAATAGAGCACCATAGTTTCCATCTCGAGATTTTACGTATTCAAAACTATAAGATTATATGATTAATTTTACCAACAAAGGAAAATATATACATTATCGTTAAAAAATTATTCTCTTACTTGAACTGATACTTGGTTGCCAGGTAGATTATAATTTGGTAAATGAAACCGCTTATATCGTTAATTTTACCATCTTTAGAAACGTCCGTGTAAGACACAAAAGGTGGAACCTTCAAGAACAAACTATTATTTCTCTTTCCTCTCGTAACTAATGCAAACTCAAAGAAAGAATATAATGCCATTCAGTCTTTTAATTTTACTGGGTATAGTTGTGTACTTATTTGAAAAAAAGAATTATCGGTTTTATTTAATGTAATTTTTGCACAATTTTTATGAGAATTACAGAATAGATGAAGACTTTACAAAAATTGGAAACCAAATTAATGGTTCAGTAAAAAAACGTCCGTGCAAATGGAACATTTTCGTCTGTTAATTTTTTTCAGCAAGCGACACGAGCTTCGAAAATGAAAAAAAAACTAATTTAGTTTTTAGCGTATGTAATAATTACATTTAGTGTGCCAATAATGAAGTGTTGGCCTTCTAAAAAGTTGTTTTCTGGATTCAAGTCGTTGTTTAAAGCAGCCATATCCTACAATATACGGTATATTAATTGTGAATTAGTTCTAGAATTGTTTTTTAAATTCTCTTTATGGCCATCGTCAACGCTTTTTAGAGTTACCTATAGTTTTATAACTTTTCTTTTTACCTTATCGCACGTGAATATATTGTCACTGTCAATATCACCCAGGCGTTCCCGCGGTGATCAAATAGTGCGTCGGATTTGGGATGTCCGATTCTGAAGCTTCGATAACTTTCTAAACAGATTTAAAGCTACATAGTTACTGTCTGTCATCCAGTATACTTATTGCAATACAGTCAGTAGGCCTACACACTGCCTTTTGTATTCCACGCTGATCTATCTATCTGTATTCATGGCATACAGCAAATTATATAATATATCTCATTTTCGATCGATCACGATAAAAATCAATGCCTTTTGATAATGGTTCCGTGTCCTTATTTTATTGTTTGTATACATGATTTTTCCTTATTCATAGTTACTATTGACTACAGATAGGTGGGATTTTGGAGTCGTCACAGGGTACTTTTTAGCTCCCACTCAGCGACAAAACAGCTAGAGAGATATACTCGATCACTGCGATCACAATAAATGTTAGCTGATGAAAACGGATATATAATTCCAAAATTGGTTTTGTCAACTAACTATGGGAAATAAACTAACCACGTATTAATAGAATTTTTTTTTTTCAAATTCTTCTCCCTAGTTTAATTAAATCAGTCCCCAACTATAAAATAATACGTTAACATACGACAATATACATTCGAATTTCGAAACAGTCGTTTTCTTTTTGTTGAACAGAGTTCAAGTTATAAAAATATATCTTTAGGGGCGCGTGCATAAATGTTATACACTTAGGGAGAGCTTGTTGTTCGAAATTTGTTAAGGTTTTTTAGGCAGTTTGGCAGGATTTGTTAGTGAATTGTTGAAAATCAACCATCCATTAAGGCAAAAATGTCTTGAAATTGAAAAAAAATTTATTTTCTTAGTGTTTATAAATTTTGAAACAATGTTTTAAGAGAGTGATAAGAGTATTAGACTGTCGCACTTATTTGTGTGCGTTTATTTTTAAAATAAAAAGTTCTGAAGTGGAATGGTTCCATCATACCTCGACTGCAGATACTCTATATAAGCGTTGTCGTTTAACAAATGTCTCTCACTGTTTTCTTGAATTGCCTTCACCACAAGAGTTTTGAAAAACAAAAAGGGTAAAATAGGTACCGGTATTACGTAATCAGCCGTAAAAAGGGTCGCATTATCTACAACCAATCCAATAAGCAGCGATGCCGACGAGCCTCTGATGGCTGGTTTCGAGGTTGCGGCCTATTTGGGGGCTTATATGTTTCTCTTAGCTCTAGTCCCTTTACTGGCTCTTTGTCTCAAACATGTACTTAAATACGCCAGCATAATACGCATATTGCTTACAACAATATCCCAGTCCTGTGCTCAGCATTACATTATTAACCTAGGCTATGCATGCGTGAAGAATACTGGATGATAGAAAAAATATATGTATTGGAGTATATTTCTATTGCAGACCATATAATAGAAATAAGGCTGAAAGCAATTACACGCTTGATTTTTTTTTTGTTACATATTCAAGAAACCAAAAACATCGAGTCAATACAGAATTAAAATATCTTTAATAATATTCATTAGATTATTATTTCCTGTGAAAACCATTAAAACATTACTACTGAAACGTAGAAGAATATGCCGGTCGCAAACTCAATTTTACGCTTGTATTAACCCGAGCATACTGTTATATAAAACCTACTGCATATAACAAGAAAATGAAACATGCAAACTTAATTTGAATTCGAGACGAGAGAGTATTATTACTTTTTATAGAGCGCGGGTCATATTTTTATCGTATTTAGTCAGCAGTGCGATCTTTGGTCAGTTTTGAGTTGATGGGCCAGATTTTCAGTTCATGTCACCACCTGAATCGTAGGAGATGTCGGTATCTGAATACGGTTGGATCCATTTACAGCAATATTTCTTCTCTCCAGTCAAGCATTTCTTTCCATCAACCTCGTTGCTCCTGCTTAGGTAACGCCATTTACCCGCCATTGCAAAAAGGCGAAGTACGATACCATTAATACTGCCACGATATATAAAACGTTATATACGATTATATATCGTGATACTGCTCTTCCGCTTAAGTGATTTCCACCGTGGCCAGTTGACCGACTCCTCGACCATCTTTTTTACTAGTATTTCTTATTAAAGTAAAGTATTGACTAGTTAATCGACAGTTTAGAAAACAAAGTGTGTATTCCTTGATTGGTTCAACATTGAAAGAAAAGATTGAAAGTAATCAAACAGAAAAAGATCTAAGTTACTTTAGCTCACTGCTCTGAGAGTATTAATCATCTTTGAAAACATCTTCGTCTTATACTCTTGGGATGAAAATAATCCATCACCACGGACGCGACTTGTGGTCATTAGCGAAATTGGAAAAACATGGAGTACATTGGATGAGGCATGAACTGACACTCGGAACTGCGCAAATTCGTTTGAATGCGAATCTTGATCGGCAGAGGTTGGCTGAGTGACATCTGCTCCGCGATGATGGCTGAGCACTCGTCCACAGTAATCGGTTTTTTGTTCAAGCTATCAGGCAAATAGACCTCTTTCAGCTTGTCAAGTTTTGGAAAGATCCCTGACACCATGGGGTGAGTCAGTTCGGAGTACTGCCAATTGTCAAGGTGTTCCAAGAGTGGCCACATCTTTGGAACATCGCCCCATTTTGCTTTGGTGCTTGCCTGCTCTCAAACAAAATTCATATTTGAAATTATGATTTACGTGATGAATGCAATGAGTTAAATTACTTCAATCCCGATGTGAGTGCAGTTGAGGCAGAGGCAAACCAAAGTCGATTTTTCTTCAAATAAACTCGACCAGGTGCCCAAACACGAATGACTTTCAAAGCTCTTCAAGAGTGGCAAGAAGGTTTCCGCATTCAAATTGCCATCCGTCTTTTTCTCAGCTAAACAAGAAGTTCCCAATATCTGCAAAGCTTCGAGCTGCTTACAATAGACCAAGTCGGGAACGTTGATTTTGTCACAAGATTCGAATGTAAGGCGCTTCAATCCAGTACCAAAGGCTTTCAAAATAGGTTCCACGAACTTTGCAGGAATATCGAAGAGGCTGATGATTTCCAGCTGTTAAATTAAGGATTGAAAGTTAATAAAAAAAACGGAGTGCGCTTAATGAAACTTGTTAGGCTATACTTTTGGCCATCCATTCAAGATAGACTCGAGGCTCTCCGGAGATACATCCTTGGAGAAGTTTTCATACTCGTCCTTACGGGAATAAAGAACTAGATGCGACTATTCATCGCAGAAGGACACTTCAGACTTCTTTCAAGAATGGACAGGTAGATCCAGCGAGTCGGAGAAGATCTCCGTAGAAGATGCTAACGAAATCTAGTTTGGTCAACAGCAGGGAACCTTTACAAAAGAATACAATCAAAGTAAAATCACGAAACTGTAATTTAAATAAAAATAAATAATACCAGAGAAAACAGGGAGTGTTGAATTACTAAATAATTGCAGACCACTTGAAGCCTCTTGACAAGCCTTTTCAAATTTGGCCTGAATGATGCTCCTCTCCTTTACGATTCCGCTTTCTCCGGTGCGAAGAATCTTGATTGCCCCGACGGTAGGAACGCATCCGTCAATCTTTTGAAGAGATAGAAAATGACGAAAGAGGAACACGGCGGAAGGTTCGTCAAAGTTGACAAAGACGGCAAAGTTCACACCATAATTGACGTATGAGGCAGAAACCTCCATGTTTTCACCATTAACTCCCAATTGCAAATTTTGGAGCGTGAAGCAGAGTGAAGATAGGTATTTGTCGGGTACTACTATATGTTGGAATGCGCGATCCTCCTTCCACTCTGACCATGGCCGTAAACTCTTTGTAGGGGGCAGCAGGTAGTCGACTAACCGCCCAAGGACGAGGGACAGGATGTCTTTCTTGCCAACACAGAATCCACTCACGCTCAAATGAGTGAGAGAAGGGCATAATTCTCCAATAAGTCTCAGAACAGAGCTGTGAGATTTGTCCAAGTTGTAGAGAAACAAGTTGGTTAGGTCGTGAAGTGAGCTCAGAGGGAGGAGGGCAGATTTCAGCTTGCTCACTTCTGTTTGGAGTTTCATAAGACTAAAATCCAGCTTCAGTTTCTTGAGCTGAGGAGATTGATTGGCGATAGTGGCGATCAGATTTGAATTTGGCTCTGAAGAGGGAAAGGCCATGTGGGTTGTTAGCTCGTGGAAGCTGCCATCAAGGACACAGTCTAGAAAGACCCAGATGTCAGTCATGAAGTGTTCACCTTGTGATTGCATCATAGCTTGAAGGCTGCAATAGAATTTCTTGACATATTTTTCTTGACATAGAAAATCTAAAATCTATTATGTAAACAAATTACCGGATTGTGTCACTCATAATTCCCACGAGATATTGATCAAGACGACTCCTCACCAAATAACGAATAGCTGGGCCATTCAGGAATGACATGGTGGAGAGAAAAGAGGAATACCTAGCCCAGATCAACTGTTTTTCTGCTGGAAGATGATCGTTACATAGAACTAAATTACTCAGAATCTCTTTAAAAGAAACGTCGAAAGCCAAATCTAAAAGGGTTGGGACTTTCTTGGGCATGACAACACCAGCCATTGCTGTTTTTTAAGAATTTTACTACAGAATGAGAATTTTTAAAGAAAAAATTATAAGCTAACTGTTTCAAAACAATAAAAAAAGGCTAATGGGATAATAAACTTGATAGAGAGACAAGGCACGTTTTCCACTTTTCTTCGTTTGAACTTTGATGAACTAATACAGGACTGATGATTTTAGATCACGTGATTTAAGATTTGAAGCCTCTTCTTCTTTTTCCAACAAAAAGAAAGCTAGCGCGGTAGCCGGTAATTAATTTCTGATTTTCTGTTAGTGAACTGATTGAATAAGCTCTTAAATTCACTTGAATCGCCCCAATGAGATAATGTTGTTCTACAAATAGTAAAATACTGTTAGCTTTGTAAGTACAAATGCACTTTCAGTAAGGCATGTCTTTTACCTATAAAGAGTTGATACTACAGATTATCAAAAGGACGTTATGAACGCAATACATTCGTGTAATGTCCAGAGAATAGAAAAAAATTAAGAGATTTACATCATTCGCAAAACATTTCCGTATTGAATTGCCAGTTTATAATTGAATTTGTTTTATTTTGGGCAACCGCTGATGACACAATATTACATCGTAGCAATAAGGGACCTGTGTATTTTGAACGAATTGGCTAGATCATAATTTCTGTATGCTAAACAAAAAGCATAAAATCCAAAGTGAGATTCCAGGGAGCACTACTCCCTGTGAGATTCCTTACTTTTTCCCTTCACTTATTTACTCATCATTATATAGAATACAATTACGTCACAACTTCCTGTTAAAGCAACGATGCACTCTCATCCAATCCATCTTCTTCTGACGCTAAAGGACACGTTGGATAGTGAATAGCATTTCCATTTCTGTTTGGAATAACTATGGATGAAGAGTTGGTATCCTTCGCCCGCCTTTCTTCAGCAGCCTACGATCAATTAACATTAACCATTATGAGAGTTACTTTTACATACTAATTAATTTGATGATCACAAACCTGTTTAGCTAAATCTGTCAACTGAGCTGCGCCCTCAACACCAGTCTGCTCTACTAGACCATAAAAGATGGTTTTAGGATTTTCTAACAAAACAGCCGGCTCATCAAATTCCTATAAAAATTAATCTTTTTAATACCACTATAATATATAGGATGATACAAATAATTATACCCTCAAGTAGCCTGCATCCATTACAGCTACCCTATCAGAATCCATGATCGTGTTTAAACGATGGGCGATCGTAAGAACTGTACAATCCTTGAATTTATCTCTAATAGTTAACTGAATCAATGAATCAGTCCTAAAACATGAAAAAAGGTAAAAAGGTTTATTTAAATGAGATTTGTAAAATTACTTTTGATCAACATTAGCAGTGGCTTCATCAAGGACCAAGATCTTGTTCTTTCGAAGGATATCGCTCGAGCTAGGCAGACCAGCTGCCTCCGCCCAACGGATAAATTCGATCCTCCTTCCGTCATGATAGAATCCAATCCAGATTCAAGATCCATCGTAGATTCTTTCAGTTTCACGTCCTTCAGAGCGCTCCACAGGATCGAATCATCGTACTCTCCGAAAGGACCCAAATTCTTCCTCAATGGGCCGGAAAAGAGGACGGGATCCTGCGGGATGATGGAGATCTTTGAACGAAGATCGACGAGACCGATACTTTTAGTATCGATACCGTCGATCAGGATCTTTCCTTCCGGTTCTGTGACCCGGAAGAGGGCGGTAATCAAGGAAGATTTACCCGCACCAGTTCGGTCTACAATTCCAATCTATTTAAACAAACATAATTTAATTAATATTCTATTTAAATGATTTATTTAGTTATACCTTTTCTTCGGCATTGATTGAGCAAGAAATACTCTTCAAAACGGGCGGATCGGATTCTTTGTAACACAAACTCATCCGGTTGAATTGGATGTTGCCCTCTGCCGGCCAACTCTTTGGAGGATTCTTATCTGTTTAAATGTTTATTAATTAAGTGTTTATCATTGTAAAATATTATTCAAACCTTTTGTAGATTCTAGAGCTGCTTCTGATGGTAGTTTGCTGTATTCTATCAATCTTTCAACAGATGTCATCTGGTTTTCCACTTCCGCTGACTAGCGGACTCCCCACTGGAACATTCCAGTCAAAGCCATCGCCGAAGAAATGGCTTATCCAGCTTCACTTCCAGTCAAAGCTGTAAAAAAGTAATCTTTAATAAATGATCCAAGTAACACATGTTTGTATAATCCTTACTTTCCCGAAGAAATACACAGGCGTAAGTGACGCAACCGATGTAAAAGACGCACATCCAGTCTAACCAGACGCCAAACCATCGAGAAGTGGCTAAAAACATGTACCAAGCCGAACTGTGGATGTCTTGGTAATCATCATCAAAGACTCTCTGAAATACGACTTCACTTTTGTGAGCTCTAACAGTGGTTAACCCATTTAATGAAGTTGATAAATGCGTGAAAACAGGACTTCTAGCTGTAATGTAATAAATATTTATTTATATATCTAAAATCAAATGATTTAAAATATAATACTACTTGTAGATTCAAGTCGTTTAACACTTCTAGCCGTCACTAAGTAAAGCTGGCGGAATTTGAAGAATATTAGGCTGAGAAAGAAGAGGGGTAATAAAATTCATAGGTTCACCGTGCCAACCAGCATCAGTATACCAACGACAGTCAAAAAGGTGGTTATAACATCGAAAAAAAAATAGGCGGAAGAATTTCATACATGCATCTGATATCATTTAAGAACCTATTTAAAATTCGACCTAATACATAAAATGAATAAAATAGGCCTAATTATAGCCATTTGGGAAATGAAAATGGATCGTATTTAAATGTTTATTACTTGGATCAAACCAAGCTGTTCTGAACTATCCCCTTTTGTGGTGGCGAATAAATCTTGAACTTCAAGGTCTTTTGAGGCACCAAGAACCATAAATTTATTCACCCACCTTTGAATAATAAAATTTTGTTTCAAATTTTTTAAGTGTTGCCAATTTTCTAAGCTAAAGGCTGTGCATGTCACGTGCTCAGCAACAAAATATATGGAAACAATCCTCGACTGATAAAAAAAATCGAGTTTTTTTTTCATCAGTAGATAATAAAACCAGTGTGAGACTTCGGGATCGAAGAATTTGAAGTTTAAATAATAATAATTTTAGTTTAAAAATTTCATGATTATAATGATTCTTGAATGCGGAAAAAAATATTTTGAGACTATGGTTTTGTGGAAGCGTGCATTTGCACAACTCGACCGTACGTTAGGCGGGTACTGGTCAGTTAAAAATGCCAATCAATTCTACCACGTATCAAATAAGTTGCAGAGAAATAAAATTTAAATCCCTTGTAAAAGTGGCTGGACGTGAGACTAATGCATACGATAAAGTGCGTCAGGTACTCAGGCTTCACCAAAGCTATTTTTCGGATGAAAGCAGTAACTATTGTTGATGCTATACATAGAGGGCACTACAATTGGCCTTAAACTCTAAAAAAGGTTTGCAAAAATTTTGCCTTCGGCGGCCGTTGCGATTTTCCTTAAGGGCATACTCAACCGTTCTTCCTGATTTTGTTCAGGTTATTCAAGTTTGTGACACGTTTAAGCCATCAGGGAAATATGTATATGTAATGTTTACTGGTGGAGGTTGTAATTATCAGCTACGATGACAAGAATAGACGCGGATACAAGTGGATTAAGTTTCACTCTTTGTATTGAATGTCCGCTCGAGAGCTGCGCTCGTCCTTGACTCCTTGACTAACTACGTACTCATCTCCGTCTCAGACACTACGGAAGCACAGAGGTGAAGCCTCTGCTTGCAAGAGGCTTTGACTGACTTGGGAAGGCTGGTACTGGTAGTTCCTGGCTTTCCTCCAATGGATGTGATGTTGAGAAGTCTCTCTTACTGAGCGGTGTTCTTAGGCTGGATCTTGAGATCACCTTCCAACATGACAACAGACTCGAAGGGTTCCTCAGCCTGGTCGAGGATGGAGTGATAAATATTCTTGAGATTCTTAGACCTCAATAGTACTAAAGGTAGAGCCAGCCTCGGAGTTTCTATGTTATATTGTTCTCTTTTTCTTCCTGTTCACAGTTTGAGATTAAATGCACCTACACGGCAACACCTCTTTAAGTCTTATTTATTAACTAATGAAACGTTAGAACTAAAGTTAGTTATCCACTTGTTGTAAACTTTTAAAAACAGTACAAACTTTGATCATCTCAAAGTGGATGTTTGCTTACTACGCCCCAACACTTTTTTATGGCTTTTGCACTAAACTGAAATACAAGGTAAAAGCTATTATTCAATATGAAAGCTGAAATTTTAATTTATCAACCACACTAGTTCACAGTATTTGAGTATGAAACTTTAATCACTGAATTTAATATGTATTGTGATGTAATACTTTTATGGTTGTATAATACGTAACATAATTAAATCGGACTAAATAAAATGTTTACGTTGTGCACTGAAAGCTGGAGCCTGGAGGTATATATCAATCTACTGCGTAATCTTTTGCCTAATTAAGAATTTAAAACTCTGAAAGTACATGTGTCCATTCCCAATCCTGCGTGCTTATATGAAATTGGTTTATTATGATAGAGAAAAGTGACTACGAGCGACACATAATTACAGAATGTGGTTTTCGCAGAGCAAGTCTAATACAACTATGCTCAAAGCTTTCAATAATATTGAACAACATATTAAAAGTTTAATTTTGAATCTACGACTCATACTCACTACAAATAACTTTATGATTTACGATATCCATCTACAGCTATATTTTCCCCAAGAAATAAATATGTAGAATTTGACGTTTGTACAGTCTTGAGGGTAAAAAAGGTAAGGTATCATTCGTTAACCTTGTAAGGGCAAGCAGAGAAGCCACAGTGGCCAGTGCCACAGCCCAGGAGGAAGAAAGCGTTCGAAAGTTTGTGTAATTTTAATTCGGATGATTCCTTAATGGATATTCCACGCTAAGTGGTTTGATACAACGATTTTGACTGGGGCAATATAATTAATGTCAGTAGTCCAAAATACACCAACCTCAAGGAACCAATTTATTCTGGAAAGAATTGAAATATCTAGTTGAATGATGCGCTTTATCACCTACATTGTTCTGTTTAAATTACTGCCAGAGGCGTAGCAATTAAGGAGTGGGGGCCTCCCGCAGACTGGAATATTTTACAAGGGAGGGAATGTTCCAAAAAAAACCGTACATACCAGAACATCTATCTGATAATCTGATTATATATCTAATTAACTTGTCCTTTAATAATTTGATAATGACATTCTCCCTTCAATCACCTCGCTAATTCAATTCCCTGTGTTTCAGGTCGCCTAGCAACTGACGAAAACATCACAATGACATTACAAGAAAATACACACCATACCAATCAAAAATATAATTAATTTAAATGTTGCTGCCGGGCAGCAGAAACTATAAGTAAATAGTAAGGCCTAGGCGTAGCACAGTGAAAGGTTTGGACTTATCGGACGCTATTTCTTATCGCTTAGTACGTATACTATAGTAAAAAACGACGCAAAAGGGGTTGTGGTTCGGTTCTTATTACCATTCCTTCTATAGAGAGAAATTCCAATGTCCGCCTTGATTAAAAAATTGTCAGCGATTAATAAGTTTGAAGATTCATTTAAGGATGAGTTTCAGCACTTGAGATGCTGTTTCGGAAACGTATGAATAATATCCATTATTTTGTGCGTAAAAAAACCTGGAATGCGGCACTAAAGATTAAAAGAACAGTTTCGGAACAATTTTCAAACTTTGCAAATTTCACCCCGAATCGTTTTCCAAAAGCAACAATGTCATTCTCATGAATGATGGAAAAATCTGTTTAGTGTCGCATCCTTGTTGCTGTAAGATAAGTACCTTTAGTTTGTCGATCTAATGAGGCTTTTAAAATATAGGTATCATATAGTCTATTGACAATTTTACCCAAGAATGCATCCAATTATGCTGCTGGCGTATCCCTGCAAGGCGTTTTCTATGAAATGATGGAATGGTTGGGTCAATCAAATTCTAAGCAAATGACGTAGGTTTATAATGTATAAATTCATTATTAGCAATTGCTTGAATAAAAATTATCAATAATTTCTACAAAGGTACGAATACATACCATTACCGGTAATCGGAGTAGAAGACACAAATATTTCCTTTGGAGCAATGCACTACCTTGAATCTCATGTAATTTTTTTTATTGTATTGTACATTTTCTGTTTGGAATTTAAACATTAAACATCGATATACATTCAAAAATTGTAAAAAAAAAAATCTTCATTTGATTTCCAACATTCTTTATTCTATTTTTTCATAGGAATGCGATGTCGCGATTGGGTCAATTTTGCTTCGTCAAGACCGTTACCGTCGTATAGATTTTTTGCATCCATTTATTTTTGATCCTGCTAGTTTGGCTATTCCAATGCCGATTTCATCCACTTCGATCACAGCTATTTGGAAACCATTTCAGTTCAATGTATCATAATTTTCTATACTATATTCCATCGTAAAATTACAAAGACAAGATCCTAATAAATTTTGCTGTTTTCATTTGTATAAGGTATGGATTCTGAGTTTCATAGCAATTTTTGCAACTGTGACTGCCATGTCATTTCTGGATCGCTACTCGCAAAGGAATACTAATCATTTCTTGAATAGTCGCATTTACTTACATTTGATTTTTGTAATTGGAATACTTGTCTCACAAAGTATAAGAAACTCTAAAGCATAAAATAAACGCCTATTCTTCCTCCGGGTAAATAATTAACATTTTTTCACACAGGTGGTCGATCAACCGCTGGAAATAAACTCATCTTACGTTTTGTAGCCGGGACTTGGTGCTTGCTCTCCCTCGTCATGGTTACTAGCTACAGTTCTACACTTACATCTTTCATTATGGCCCCTAACTATAAACCTCTCGTCAATTCTTTGGAAGAATTAGTTGATAAACTGGATTTCATCAAGCCAGTAGTTCGTAAAGGTTATGGTATGGACGTTACAATTTCGGTAATTCTTTTATAATTCTTTATAATTCATTTTTGATCAAAATATGTTCGTCTAATCATTTTTAGAAGTCAAATGATACTTTGTTGAAAAAATTGGCAATGAAAATCAATAGCTCACCTACTTCTCGTTGCCAAACTACCAAAGATTGTTTGGACGAGGTTAAAATGGGATCTGCTGTCTTTATACACGTATTGCACGAAGATCAATGTCCACATTAAATGTTTCCCTAAAAAAACTTGAATCAAATATCATATAGACTCGAGGCACAGCTTTAGATTGGATGGAAAGGGATTTCCGCAAAACTGGTCGATGCAACTTTGCCTTAGCTAGAGATACTTTTGGCGTGCATCCATCAAGCTGGGGAATCGCCAAACATCACCCATATCTTGAGGTTCTTAATAGAGGGTAAGTGGTTGTTTCATTATTTCAAATTTAATCTTTCACCGAACATGATTACGGTTTGATAGTTTTGTTTCATTTTTTTCCTGTTTCAATCCAAACAGATTGTTGTGGATGATGGATACAGGACTTATAACTAAATGGACAAATGATAATATGCCGCAACTTAAACAGTGCCTAGGAAGCAATGCCCTGGAAAACAATGAATTAAAACATAAATCTCAACAGCGCATTAGTTTGGATAATATGAAGGGATCATTCGTCATTCTTGTAACTGGCATAATTATTTCGGCATTGATCTGCGCTATCGAGATTTTTTATTTTGGATGCATCTTCACCCATTAATCCCATCTTAAAATTCCTCAATGTAATCGACGGAAATTTTCTTTTAAAGACACATTTCAACATTATTTTTTTTTTATTTGGTAGGGTAGCCTACCAATAACGTAATCATGATTGTGGTGTTGGATTTTTTTAATTTATAAAATTAATGACCCGGTATTTACCCAAGCAGTATCCGCTTTGTATACTAAATAGTGTAGTTGTAATTTATTTAGGTGCGAAAGCCAATGTCTTTTTAGTAGCTAGCCTATATTACATTAAATAATTGTGAATTACATTTTTTCATTTATTTTACTTAAAAATTCTTTGTTTATTTTACCTTTATATGAACGAATATTTTGCATAACGACCCTGTATCTGGACATTCATGAAGAAAAAAAAACACATTATGTGTCACGTTTGAATTTTTTGTAGTGTAGTGAGTATATTATAGTGACATTATAATTACACAAAATATATTTGTCTCTGAACTTATGTATTATAAGTATAACATCAAATGAATTCTATATTTCTAGTTTGGCAGTAAATATTGCAAGATTTGTAGTAACTGGACTCCCATATTAAAATAAGTAAGTTTGACTATTGATCGTTGTGGTATATATTACTGATTAGTGGAGGTTATAGTATGCAAAATGAATTTAGATTCTCTTTGTTCAAAATTCCAATTGGTTTCTATCAGTTATCAACTCAATATCTTATATGGGCCTAATTAGATCCCAGAATATTAAACAGATTTTTGGAACCGGGCGGGTATGTCGTGCCAGCATACGGTTTCTTCCGTAGGTTGAATCGATATTGCACTGCCTCCATGACCAGCCAACTCTCTAAAGAGAAGATCATTTTAAAAATCAATTAAATAATTTAATGGAATAAAGCCAGCAGTATTTTTGTAAAAAGAGAAGTTTTCAATCGTTCATTAATAATGGAATTATTGGAACTTGGTTTATTTATCTATTATTGCGAGCCGCAGCGTCGTTTTTTTTAGCGAAGCGAAAAAAACCACGCGTAGGCGGAGCTTCTAATCCACATACCAGCAAAAAAAACCGTGTCTGTCTGTCTGTAATCGCAATAACTGCCGACAAACTTGAAAGAAATTGACGAGACTGGTCTTCATAGTAGGTCTCCATAGTAGGTCTATTATCTACGTGGTGAAGTAAGGCTTTGTACTTTGTATCTGTGTATAGCAATTGAGATTAATCTCGACTTTGTTTGTCGATCAATCAATGACACTCTAAAGTGACGACATTGAAAGTAGATCATGTATATACGACCAGCCCCTCAGGTCGAATTTTTTGCAATTTTAAAAAAATTACTGTGGATTAACTATTTGGTGTATTCGTAACGGCTTAATTTTATACGACCACAGCGTTAAAAATAATGTACTATACGAAATAACTACCAATACATAACTACCAACACCAAAAAGATTCGATCAGTAAATCCTTTTAGTTTTAGCCTACGAAAAACATGCGTTTGAACGCTTATCGGCTAAAACTGGATAATATGTATTGTACTATAATTATTACACAAACTCATGGAATTAACTATACAATAGATTGGTTTATTTTTTCAGTTCTCATGGAACCTTCTTTACAGAACCATCTCATTAAATTATTAAGACCATCGAACCCCCCGAGATCGAACCACTGGTCTTTCGGCATGTGAGGCGGCACTGTCCGAAATACCGAAAGATAACTGGATATCTTTTGGTATTTAAAGTTCTAACTCTATTCATTTTCACGTCAATCATGACGAAAAATGACTAATTAGGTTTTCATTTGGTTTTAACATACTGATTTCTTCAATTCCCAGTCAAACTGAGTAATTTCGGAAAACGACGGTATTTTAACGGTTTTTAAGAATGAATGTAATCCAATGACCAAAGTTGAAAATAACAAATAAAAAATAGAAATGCGCCTATTGTAGAAGTGTGCACACTAGACAAGAGATGTAGATGTAGCCAAATATTCATATTTTAACAAATTCATCGAGAGTGCTGTCTTAAATTACCCTCCGTGTCGGGTAGGCTACTCGGATATTATTGGACAAGTGTATTTCTTATGCAAACTCAAAACTATATACTTGTACCTAAAGAATCTTTATTACATATAATAAAATCATTTAAGGGAGGGGATTGCACACACATTCTTAATACATTGCAGCCCATAATTGTGAGAACAGTTAGTAAAGAGCTGTTGTTAAAACTATTTTTGGCACTATTTGAACGTTTAGTGGTCTCGCCAGCTCCCGACGCTGTACCCAGCGAGAACTTTGAGCACGTTTTCAAAAGAAATCAAAATATAATTTGGGTTTATCTCTTTTTAGCTCTATCAGAAATCGTAAAGTATAAGTATGTAGCTTCAACGCCAATAGAAAACTACCATCGGAAATATTAGTCCGAAGTTAGCCGGAAAACAGTGAACAATGACTGAAAAATATATATAAGCAAAAGCAGTCTCGAATGCAGCCCACCAAGGGCGGATAATAGGGGGGGCTTTGGGGGTCTTGGCCCCCCCGTAAGGTCCATGGCGCCTTTTGGGCGCCCAACGTTCATGGCGCCTTTCGGGCGCCCAACGTTCATGGCGCCTTTCGGGCGCCTAACTTTCAGATTAGTAAAGGGCGCCCATATAACACAGAAGAAGGCGCTTTCTGTTGCAAAAATTGATACTTTAGAGGCAAAAACATGAAAATCGGTCCTGCGGAGCCGAATAATTAAAAAAGTTTCCGTGGCGCCTAAATGCGCTATAACTTGATCACATGATTTGCTATCTTAGTACTGTTTAACTTAATTATTTTAATATAATAGATGTATATAAACTAACCGTTGAAAGGGGGCGTCAAAAAGTAATCAATAGACATTTCAATTAAAAGTACGAACATTCCGCCAACTTACAATTTGCGATACATTTTTTTCCAATTTATGAGCTAGGAACATCTCATGTATTGTAGCTGGGCGCCTTTCTGGAGCACAACTTTCAGATCAGTAAAGGGCGCCCATATAGCACAAAAGAAGGCGCTTTCTGCTGCAAAAATGAATGCTTTAGAGGCAAAAACGGGAAATCGGTCCTGCGGAGCCGAATAATAAAAAAAAAGTTTCCCTTGCGCCCAAATACGCATCTAAATCTTGATGACATGATTTTCTATCCTAATACTGTTAAGGTTAATAATTATAATTTAAAAGATGTATATCAAATAATCGTTGAAAGGGGACCGTGGAAAAGTGTTCTAGAGACCTTTTAATGAAAAGCACGAACTTCAGTCCGCCAACTTACAACTTGCAATACATTTTTTGCAATACATTAGCTAGGATTATAGAAAGGATTATCTTTATCAGTTTTAATCAGTTTTTAAACCATTCCAGCCACTTATCATAGAGTTTGATTTGGACTATTACTTCACCATTAGGACTATCAATTCGGAAATTGACCATATGGGTCATTTTATAGAAAGAATTTTGGATTAGAATTATGAAAAGGACTTCGTGATGAGTAGTTAATTTTCAGCGGTGAGTGGCTACTGTTTAACCAGTAATTTTACCTTCATCTCCCAGTAGAATCGTAAAGACCTAAATAAAGTGAACCACCAGATTGATGATGACCAACTTTCTTTTACCGGTGACTATGCCTTCGTCAATTAATATGTAATGTCAAATAGGCTTGTGTCCCCACGGCTGTCGCATAGGCTTTACCACTATTTATTAAACAAGTTCCGTGTCACAACTAAAAAACTCTTTTGCGGTATTGTTCTTACAACGGGTCACTAGCGAAACGATTCAAGCCGGCCACTGTCGATCGAGCACAGCCGATAACTTATTTGTGACCGGTAACTAGTGCTGTGCTGTTAGTGGATTTTCAGCTAACTTTCGTTATCGTAAATTTTTCGTTAGTAAATTTTGACGAAAGTTTTTCAAAAAGCTTTCTCAACATTTTCAAAAGACGAAACGAAATTTGTTGTTACTTTTTCGTTTACTGCTTGAAAAGGTAGGGTCCAGATTCCCAAGACATCAATGGCCAAGGGACGCCAATTTGGTAGTCAAAACAGAAAAAATAAACTTTTAAAAGATCAAAGACATAAAAAAATCAGTTTTTACGGTAAGCTATTCTCTAAAACATTTTGAAAAATAGTTTTCGTTAGTAAACACTCCACGTTTTCGTTAATTTTCCGTTTTCGTATAGTGCACAGCACTACCGGTAACCTCAATGTAATCCTTAACTAGTCGAACTCGAACCGACTGAAGAGCTTTGCCACAGCCCTTACTACTCATTTTCATACTTGGTACAACCAACCATTGCCTTTTTTCTGAAAAGAACCACAAAGGCCGGATCTAGCCTGGCTTTACCTCACCATACCTCGGGTGCCCCATGAAAACCGCCCAAATTCTCATCTAATAGCTTTCGGTACCCGAGTCACCCAGGCTTGTTGCTACTGAACATCTTCTGGCCACGAAAGTCAATTTTTTACAATTGATATAGATGGCAGCCAGGGCTTTAATTACACATTCCTTGGCTAAGTTACAAGAAATGACATTTTGATTTGAAAAGCATTAATCAGTGTTATGACTCCACTGGTCATGGCAGATTACCAAATTATAGTCGAATGTCCAACGAATAGTCTGTAGCTATAATAGATCTTTTATGATAACATATGTGAATTAAATGAGCAACAATTAGCATTAGAATAACTGAATAACCGCAACATTTTGAAAAATGCTGTTATTTTACCCTGTATTTTTCTATATATTAGGTCCTACGGAGCTATATTAAGCGATTGAACTTAAAGTGCTTATTTGGCGCCCTCATGGCCCAAAAAATTGGCGCCCTTAGTTTGGTTGGCCCCCCTCTAGAAATTTCCATTATCCGCCCTTGCAGCCCACTTAAGTACGCATGTTTTCTATGGATACTTCTCTGCCTTAAGATGCGATACGTATACACTCTGCCTATAAAATAAAACAAGAATTAGGCTATATGGCTACTGACGGAAATGGGCTAGTGATAGGAACATTTGCTTTTTAAACTTTCGGTTTTTAAATAACTCGAACAATACTTATTCATTTATCGTCAATTGCTCGACGTTTTTGGATCACAACGAAACAATTCCCACTTCCCAGTTTGATAAAGCGTTGGGTAAGTGATTTATAGCCCCAAACATACCTTTCTTTTCTGACTTAAGTTACCCACTTTTTAAAAAATAACTTGGTTGCGCGGTACGTTTTTTCTGTAAGCTAACACAGTAGAAAGGGTAGGAATTCGGACATTGTAGTTGGGTACCTAATCATGAATGAATACCCGCATAAAAATTTGCACTTAAGTTCAATTACAAAACCTGTATTTGATATTGGACAAAATTTGAACATTGCATTGCCGCAAATGACCAAAAAGTAAGTCGGTAATAGAACTGTGGTGCCCAGCTGGGAGGTTGTCCCTCCCCCACCCGAGGGCGGAGCCTACAGGCAGTGACCCACATAGGCCTACCGCTGATGACTCATCCCAACCGGAACTCCCGAGATTCCCACCCGGACTCGTCCCGCGTTATACCCTATATAAATATATCCCGCTGCAGCATCTTCCGATGCTCTCAGTCCTCCATCATCAGCCGCCTATGCGCGAATCTGTATTATGATCTCATCTGTAATACAATAACAAGTGCCTCGTACTCTAACTATTCTCTCTCGCCTGGACTCTGAAACTCGGAGAGACTCTAATTATATCGTGGACTCTAACTCTGAGTCCTCTTGTAGTCTCACCTATAGCGAGCACTACAGAACACACGAAGATTGTTTTCAATCTTATTTTACATTTATTTGATTTCGAAATAGTCTTTTTTGATGATTTTTACCAACCCATTTATTATTATTTCAATGATTTTTTTTTATGTTATCAGAGGCCTCCGCGGGGCCCCCGTCCGTCCGAGGCCCTAGGCACGTGCCTAGCGTGCCTAGTGGTTAATCCGGCCCTGTATTTGCCGGGTACTACTAAATGCTTGAGTGCGTAATCCTCCTTCCACTGCGGCCGTGAAATCTTGGCTAGGAGCAGCAAATAGTCGGCTAACCGTCCAAGGACGAGGGCCAGGATGTCTTTCTTGCCAAAATAAAATCCACTCACACTCAAATGAGTGAGAGAAGGGCAGTATTCAGCAATAAGGGTCAGAATGGGGCTGTGAGATTTGTTCAAGTTGTAGAGGAACAAGTTGGTCAGGTTGTGAAGTGAACTCAGAGGGAGGAGTAGGGTGTACCAAAATAAACCTTTATTTTTATTTTTAAGCAGCCTTTACATATATGACTCCATTTCATGAGAAAAAAAATCAGGCCAAAAATCAGATTTAAAAAAAAATATTTAGAACCCGCGCCGCGGCTTCAAAGTTGCGCATTTCTGAAATTTTTGTGGTTACGTCACCACATCTTTTTTTCTTTTCAGTTTTCAGATTCGGCCTTTTACTCAAAAAATACTTAAATGTGTTTTAAACACACTGTATAAGTTTCATTATGATCAGAAGTTATTTAGATCTCGCGCAATAAAAAAATATTGGGTCGATTTTGACATTTCGGCGGGTTTTGCATATGGCTCTATAGCACACGAAAGTATCGAATGAAAATAAATTACTTTTTCTGCATAAAATTTACTTTTGATCACAGAATCTTAATCAGAAAGCCGAAAACTTTAATTCTCATTACTTGAAATTTGTGTTTTTCAAAAATTAAAAAACTCGAAATTTTTGCTTTAGTGCCATATGCTTAACCAGGCGAAATTTCACAAGTGATCCAATATTACTTGATTGCGCGAGATCTAAATAACTTCTGATCATAATGAAACGTATACAGTGTGAAAGCCAAATCTAATAGGGTCGGCCGGGACTTTCTTGAACATGACACCTCCAGCCATTGCAATAATGATTCAAATTCTACTTCAGAACGACTAAACTTTTTTTCATGACAGGCTAATTCTTTCCCAGACCATAAAAAAATAGAAGGCTATTCTGGCTTCTGGAGATGATAAAAATTCAAACAAACGAAAACGTTTTCCTCGACGTCATTCGTCAACAAAACCTGAACAAAACAAATTTGAGATTGACTTGTAATACAGGCTGATCACGTGATTGAAGCCTCTTCCTTCTTTACCAGACACATGATGAAACAGCGCGTGCGCGGCAATAACACAATTATGGGAAAATGATAATTGAATTAAATACTGTTCAGCTAATTTTTTCTTTTTATGGCATGGCGTTATAATTGTTTGAAAATTATATCTGTGTCTAAACTCTAAGCGCAAATAAGAAATAGTGAGAAATGTACCGATAGCATCCGATAGTAAAACCTTAACCGTACTAAAGTGAATAACATTTGAACTTATTTTATTTGGGAAAACCGTGGACAACAGATTCATCATAGTAATGAGAAAACGAAATCTATATTTTCTTGAACAATTTGGCTATTAAATCATAATGTCCGTGTTGTAAACAAACGTATCATCAAATCGGAGTAAGATTCCTTTATTCATTTACTTCTTTACTTGTAATTTTACAGAAATCCATTACGTCAGCACTACATCTTGCAGCAAAGACGAACTTTCATCTAATCCGTCTTCCTCCGACGCTAGAGGACATGTTGGATGGTGGATAGCATTCCCATTCCCGTTAGGAATAACGATGGATGAGTTAGGATCCTTCATCCGCCTTTCTTCAGCAGCCTAGTTTAATAGCAATCGTCAATATATTACTTATTCTATACAATTCAATTTGTTGATCACAAACCTGTTTGGCTAAATCTGTCAACTCTGCTGCACCCTCAACACCAGTTTGCTCTACCAGACCATAAAAGATGGTTTTAGGATTTTCTAACAAAACGGCCGGTTCGTCAAATTCCTATAAAAAGTAATTGTTTTATTAGCATTATAATATGATATTTGATAAAATAGATCAACATACCTTTAAGTGGCCGGCATCCATTACAGCTACTCTATCAGAATCCATGATCGTGTTTAAACGATGAGCGATCGTAAGAACTGTACAATCCTTGAATTTATCTCTAATGGTTAACTGAATCAATGAATCTGTCCTATTACGTAAATGTTTAAAAAATTGTTTAAAATGAATAACATTAAAAATATAAAGTATTTTAAATTACTTTTGATCAACATTGGCAGTGGCTTCATCAAGGACCAAGATCTTGTTCTTTCGAAGGATCGCTCGAGCTAGACAGACCAGCTGCCTCTGCCCAACGGACAAATTCGATCCTCCTTCCGTCATGATAGAATCTAAGCCAGATTCAAGATCCATCGTAGATTCTTTCAGTTTTACGTCCTCCAGAGCGCTCCAAAGGATCGAATCATCATACTCTCCGAAAGGATCTAAATTCTTCCTCAATGGGCCGGAAAAGAGGACGGGATCCTGCGGGATGATGGAGATCTTTGAACGAAGATCGTGAAGACCGATACTTTTCGTATCGATTCCGTCTATCAAGATCTTTCCTTCCGGTTCTGTGAGCCGGAAGAGGGCGGTAATCAAGGAAGATTTCCCCGCACCAGTTCGGCCTACAATTCCAATCTGTTTTAACAATCACAACTTAATTAAATATTCAAATTAAAATTAGTTATTTAGTTATACCTTCTCTTTAGCATTGATTGAGCATGAAATACTTTTTAAAACGGGCGGATCGGATTCTTTGTAACACAAACTCATCCGGTTGAATTGGATGTTGCCCTCTGCTGGCCAACTCTTTGGAGGTTTCTTATCTATTTAAACGCTTATTATTTAAGTGTTAATCATTTTAAAATATTATTAAAACCTTTTGTAGATTCTAGAGCTGCTTCTGATGGTAGTTTGCTGTACTCTATCACTCTTTCTACGGATGTCATTTGGTTTTCTACTTCCGCGGATTGGCGGACTCCCCACTGGAACATTCCAGTCAAAGCCATAGCTGAAGAAATGACTAATCCAGCTTCACTTCCAGTCAAAGCTGTATGTAAAATTAATATTAAATCAATGATGACCTAAGTAACTTTATATATGATCCTTACTTTCTCGAAGGGATACGCAGGCATAAGTGACGCAACCGATGTAAAAGACGCACATCCAGTCTAACCAGACGCCAAACCATCGAGAAGTGGCTAAAAACATGTACCAAGCCGAACTATGGATGTCTTGGTAATCATCAAAGACTCTCTGAAATACGACTTCACTTTTATGAGCTCTAACAGTTGTTAATCCAACTAATGAAGTTGATAAATGCGTGAAAACCGGGCTTCTAGCTGTAATTCAATAAATATTTAATTAAATATAAATGATTGTTTAAATGATTGAATATATTATACTTGTAGATTCAAGTCGTTTAACACTCCTAGCCGTAACTAAGTAGAACTGGCGGAATTTGAAGAAAATGATTCCAAGGAAGAAGATGGGTAATAAAAGCCATAAGTTCACTGCACCGACCAGCATCAGTATACCAATCGCAGTGAGAAAGATGGTTATAACATCGAAAAAAGTGGACGGAAGCATATCATCCATACATCCGACATCTTTAGAGAATCGATTCAAGATTCGACCTAATAAATTTAATGAAATAATTAGTTAAAACCATCTAAATGAATGGAAATGGATCATATTTACCAACTGGATTATGATCAAAGAATTGGAGTTGAGCCCTAATGACTGCGTGAAACATTTTGTTGTGCAATGTGACAGAAGAGGACATGCACATCACGAAGAAGTGGATCGATCGGATGAGTGAGAAGAGGAATATACCGAAAACCATCCCAGTAAAGACGTACATTCCAGTATAAGTGTCGATATCTTTAAAAAATATCCATTGATGTTCTCCGATTTCAGTACCGTTCGTAATATTAGATTCTAAAGTTAAGTTCATCCGACCGCGGATCTCTTCCGCATTCGTCCAAAGGGATAGCCAATACTCTGATCCATTGAACAAGATCTGAGTAACAATGAAATTGATCACCAAGATGAACGAAGAGAAGCATCCACCACCGGCTTTGAAATATTGAAAATAGACAGCCAATCCGACGCTGCCAGTTTGTCGAGCTTCATCCGCAAAAGCAGGCTTCTCCTCGTTCTTCATTTTACATGTCGATAGTTATTACTCAATCAATTTAAGATAACTCTGTTCAAACCTCTTTATTAGAAGTGACGGATTTCATGGATGACTTGGAAAAAGATCCATGACGGCCGGAAGATGAAATGGAAGCGGATCTAACTGGAAACGATCCTTCAACTTCACATTCAGATAGAGTTCTAGATGGCCCTTCGACTTCTTCCTCTTCATCTACGATCGTTTTAGCAAGATCTACTCCGATCTTATTGAGCTCATCGTAGGTTCCCATAGCTTCAACTCGACCCTAATATGAAAAGTTTTTTTTCTTTAATTTAAGGATCTCAATAAAATAAGAATCTTTCTTACTCCTTTGAAGACGAGAATTTGATCGACTTCTTTCAAGTATTGCAGCTGATGAGTTACTAAAACCCTGATCTTATCCCGAAGGAATCCTTTAACGGCTTTATCGAACAGGTGGCGCCCTACGTGAGTGTCTACGGCACTGAGGGGATCATCCATCAGATAGATATCGGCATCGACGTAAAGGCATCGAGCTAGATTGACGCGGGCCTTTTGGCCTCCACTGAGAGATACTCCTTTTTCTCCAACGGCCGTTTGATCCCCTTGCGGGAACAGGTGAAAATCACGTTCCAGGGCCACCGCTTTTACGACCTTTTTGTAGCGCTTGATGTCGTAATCAGTTCCGCAGAGAATGTTCTGCCGGATTGTTCCGGAAAAGATCCAGGGCTCCTGAGAAGCGAAGGCCATTTTGCCCCTTACATCACAGCTTCCGATGGATGGAGCGAGTTCGCCCAGGATGACGTTCAATAGGGAGCTCTGAAATAGATATTAAAATTATTGTCTGAAAAGTTCTAAAACTAAATTCATAATTAGTCTAAAGGATGATGAGGTTACCTTTCCACATCCAACTTGGCCCACAACGGCCAGCACTTTTCCAGGTTTAACACGGAATGAAACATCTGTTAGAGTGTTATCTTCAGTTTCAGCAGCAGCTGGCCACTTGACCGTCACTTGTTTTAAGTCAATCAAGCATTCAGATAATGGTGGACGGACTTCTAGACCTTCTTTTTTACTAGTTTCATCTAATAATAGGAATTTCTAAAAAGAAAAAAATATTAATTTAATTTAAATTAAATTTAGAGCATTAATTACTTCAATGCGCTTGACGGACACTCTAGCTTCTGCTGCCATAGTAATCGCACCAGGGAAAAAGAACGTCATTATAAGAACGACGTTATTGAAAAAAGCAACCGTTAAAAAGACCTACAAATTATTAAATATATATGGAATTTACTCTTCTCGAAGTTTTAAATTATGAAAACCTGTTCGGCAGTGAGTGAATTCCCTGAGAGAACAAAGACAAGGATAGTGAGAAAGATAATCAATTTGGAAGATGTTAAAGAGAGGTTCATAAAAAGAGCACGGAAGTAGGCCGTTTGGCGGATGACATCAACCTCTTTCCTAATTGAAAAAAAATAGATAAATATTTTGAAAGATATTGATTAGGAATTCTACCTGCGACAGAGTTCAATCAACTTCTCGAACGGTTTTTCCCAGGTGTACATTTTAATGACTCTCATTCCAGAGACGATTTCGTTCATTGTGTGGATTCTGTCATCCGTTCTTTTAGCTGTTTTCATCCTCAGTCTTGAAAATACTCTTCCCATCCAACCTAAAAATGATCCAAAATTACCACCAGTAAAGCATTAAATGAATAAAACATTTAATTCTATTATACTTTGAAGTGGTACAACGATGATAAGAATAGCCAATCCAGCTAGACAGGACGGTCCAATGACGTTATAAAGAATAACAGCTGTTATCAGAGTCTGTATGGGTCCAATCCAAAGATAGTGCATAAAGATGACTGAGAAATCGAATCTATTCACGTCATTCGACATCAAATTGACCATTTGACCGATTGTAGTCTGTCCTAAAGCTTTCTGGCTCAACCTCAGCGACTAATTGAACCATAAATTCATTGAAAAATCATTATTAATTATTTTTTAATATTTCAAAATGCCTTCCGATAGAGGAGGGAGCAAGCTGACACTCTTAATTTCATTCCAATGTGCTGACACTCGAAGATATATGGATGGTGAGCAAATGTGTAGAGAGCAGAAGAGAGTACTAAACCAGTAGCATACATATAGGCGTATGTTGTTGGTAGGTCATCTCCTTTGTCAAAATAACGAACCAGCTGGCCAAGGCACATTGGCTGAGCAATCCTATAATCATCTTAATTAAAACCCATTCAAAATTTGATCATGGATTTATTAATTACTTAAAACCACAATCATCTAATAAAGCCAAAAGTCCAAAGAGAACAAATTTGAGTCCGAAAGCCCTATAAAGGGCTTTGGTTAAACTCGGTTTCGCTTTACTATCGCCAGCTGCACATTTTTCGAGCTCCTTGTCCCACTCCCTGGTGATAATATTAAGCGTTATGCATCAAATTACATAAGAAAAGTTATTAATAAATACTTTTTCAGGATCAAACCGAGTTGATCTGAATTGTCCTCTTCAGTGGTGGCGAATAAATCTTGAACTTCGAGATCTTTTGTGGCACCGAGAGCCATAAATCGATTCACCCACCTTTGAATTTAAAAAAATTAGTTTCAAATTTTCAAAGTGTTGTCAGGACCTGCGCAAGTCACGCGCTCAGAAATAGAAACAATGATCGATTGATAACAAACGAAATCTGATTTTTATCATGTCAGCATCAGATATAAAATCACTGCACCTTCGGGATGGGGACGTTTGTGGTTTGTAAAGTACCTAGTAATTATAATTTTTTTACGATGATTATGGCTCTTGAATGCTGAAGAATAATTTTGTGTCTTTATTTCATAAGATTGATTTCATGGTCCTGGGGAATAACGTCACAGCTGCCAATTTATTGGTATTATTCAGATTCAATATTGTATATGTGGTATCATTAGGGATCTGACTCGAATTTTATATATATATATATATATATATAATTCGTAGAATTTAAATATGTTCGCGGATATATCCAATTCAAAATTTTTATTTATTTGTATTCCATTCAAATGAGGATCTTAAAATGAATATATTCATTTTTGAGATATTTCTGTAACATATACATATAGTAATAATAGCCAAATGCATTCGAATGAATATTGAACATTAATGATTGAAGATCACATTATATGTCTAGGAACGGGGATGTCAACTGAATATTTTTATTTAACTATGGGATGCAGAAATTGTGTCTTTAAAATGAGTAATGAAACTACGCCAGACCTTACTAAGGCTATTTTTCGGATGGAAGCAATCAACTAGTGTCGATTGCTATATATATAGAAAGACTGCCCTATAATCTGCCTTTCTCTTTTAAAAACTGGAGAGGGGTTATTAGTATTAAAAACTTCGACTTCAGCGATCCATACTATAATCCCTCTTAAGGGCATACTAAGCCGTTTTTCCTTATCTCGTTCAGGTTATTCGATTTTGTAACAATTTATAACGGCACCTTAACCTATATTATACGACATTCCACAGGGATAAATATAAATTACCAGTAAAACATGACGGAGAGGAAATTGGCATTAGACCTCGGATTAAGAGGCTGTTTGAGCCTCTCTTCATTGGCTTCCATTGTGATGCTTTTACAAAAAAGATCCTATAACCACAAGGAGGATGTCAGGTGCGTGGATCAGATGATCGAAACAGTAGCACACCTCCAAAATCCACACAAATCGAAGAGGAGACTCCGTTGTATTGTTTTTCAACTAATTTTTAGCGCATTAAAATATCCCATGATTGACGTATTTTACCAAAATGTAGCAAATAATGAATCTGCGGGAGCAAACAGCAATAAGAGCAGAGGCCCCACCAGTCACCACTGCTTGCACGAACGAAACTGTGTAGATTGTCGATTCTACCGGTTTTTAAATGTTGAAGAAGAAAAGCCCTACAGCTATGTCGGTCATTCACCTCGTGTATCTCTGTATGTAATAAAATGAATATTTTAACTCCAAATATAGAAGAAGACTAAACTGCATTGTAATGAAAACCATACAACAACGGCTCAAGCCAATTTGGCGCCATATTTAAACTATGAAAACCATCCATTGTAACCCGTCTCCTGGTTTCAAATATTAGAAAAATTAATAGACTTATTTCTCATTTTCATTTGGTAACGAGGTTGCTACTTGCTTGTCCGCTCTGATACAGACTTTTTTCTGTACATTTCACTTTTTAAATGATTTAGAACGTCAATTATAGTTGGCGCACTTATTACCAAATTAGATTTAGGTTAACATTTTGTATAATAGTAAACGCACCATTAGCAAAACTTCCATATTTTAAAAAGATGCTTTATAAAATTGTTTCACAGTTGAACATTTTTTATTTGAGACAATCACAGAACAAAAAATTACATCATCGTAAAAAGAAAACTTATGTATTTTCTTGAACAATTTGGCTAAACATAATTTCCGTGTGGTAAACAGACATATAATCAAATCCAGAGTGAGATTCCTTTCTCCCTTCACTTCTTCACTTGTAATTTTACAGAAACAAACCTATGTCAACACAACTTCTTGTAGCAAAGATGAACTTTCATCTAATCCATCTTCCTCTGAGGCTAGTGGACATGTAGGATGGTGGATAGCATTTCCATTCCCATTGGGAATAACGATGGATGAATTGGGATCCTTCGTCCGCCTTTCTTCGGCAGCCTAATTTCATAATAACAATCAGTATAACTTATTTTACACCATTCAATTTGATGATCACAAACCTGTTTCGCTAAATCTGTCAACTCTGCTGCACCCTCAACACCAGTCTGCTCTACCAGACCATAAAAGATGGTTTTAGGATTTTCTAATAAAACGGCCGGTTCATCAAATTCCTACAAAAAGTAATCATTTAAGAAAAACATGATTATATGATATTTGATTAAAATAGATCAGTATACCTTTAAGTAGCCTGCATCCATTACAGCTACTCTATCAGAATCCATGATTGTGTTTAAACGATGGGCGATCGTAAGAACTGTACAATCCTTGAATTTATCTCGAATGGTTAGCTGAATCAGTGAATCAGTCCTAATACATGAAAAAAATAGTTTAAAACGGCTAATAATTTAAACATAAAGTTTGTTAACTAACTTTTGATCGACATTGGCAGTGGCTTCATCAAGGACCAAGATCTTATTCTTTCGTAGGATCGCTCGAGCTAGACAGACCAGCTGCCTCTGCCCGACGGATAAATTCGATCCTCCTTCCGTCATGATAGAATCCAATCCAGATTCAAGATCCATCGTAGATTCTTTCAGTTTCACGTCCTCCAGAGCGCTCCAAAGTATCGAATCATCGTACTCTCCAAAAGGATCCAAATTCTTCCTCAATGGGCCAGAAAAGAGGACGGGATCCTGCGGGATGATGGAGATCTTTGAACGAAGATCGTGAAGACCGATACTTTTCGTATCGATACCGTCTATCAGGATCTTTCCTTCCGGTTCTGTGAGCCGGAAGAGGGCGGTAATCAAGGAGGATTTACCCGCACCAGTTCGGCCTACAATCCCAATCTATTTAAACAATCATTAATTAACTCCATGCTTATAATTAAATTATCTTTTTAATTATACCTTCTCTTTAGCATTGATTGAGCATGAAATACTTTTTAAAACGGGCGGATCGGATTCTTTGTAACACAAACTCATCCGGTTGAACTGGATGTTGCCCTCTGCTGGCCAACTCTTTGGAGGTTTCTTATCTATTTAAATGCTTATTATGTAAGTGTTAATCATTTTAAAATAATATTCAAACCTTTTGTAGATTCTAGAGCTGCTTCTGATGGTAGTTTGCTGTACTCTATCACTCTTTCTACGGATGTCATTTGGTTTTCTACTTCCGCGGATTGGCGGACTCCCCACTGGAACATTCCAGTCAAAGCCATAGCTGAAGAAATGGCTAATCCAGCTTCACTTCCAGTCAAAGCTGTATGTAAAATTAATCTTAAATCAATGATGACCTAAGTAACTTTATATATGATCCTTACTTTCTCGAAGGGATACGCAGGCATAAGTAACGCAACCGATGTAAAAGACGCACATCCAGTCTAACCAGACGCCAAACCATCGAGAAGTGGCTAAAAACATATACCAAGCCGAACTATGGATGTCTTGGTAATCATCAAAGACTCTCTGAAATACGATTTCACTTTTATGAGCTCTAACAGTTGTTAATCCAACTAATGAAGTTGATAAATGCGTGAAAACCGGGCTTCTAGCTGTAATACAATAAATATTTAATAAAATATATGGTTGGTTTACTTTAAATGATTTAATATATTATACTTGTAGATTCAAGTCGTTTAACACTCCTAGCCGTAACTAAATAGAACTGGCGGAATTTGAAGAAAATGATTCCGAGGAAGAAGATGGGCAATAAAAGCCATAAGTTCACCGCCCCGACCAGCATTAGTATACCAATAGCAGTGAGAAAGATGGTTATAACATCGAAAAAAGTAGCCGGAAGCATATCATCCATACATCCGACATCTTTAGAGAACCGATTCAAGATTCGACCTGATAAATTGAATGACATAATTAGTAAAAACCATCTGAAATGAATGAAAATGGATCATATTTACCAACTGGATTGTGATCAAAGAATTGGAGTTGAGCCCTGATAAGTGCGTGAAACATTTTGTTATGCAGTGTGACGGAAGAGGACATGCACATCACGAAGAAGTGGATCGTTCGGATGAGTGAGAATAGAAAAACGCCAAAAACCATCCCAGTAAAGACGTACATTCCAGTATAAGTGTCCATATCTTCCAAAAATCTCCATTGATGTTCTTCTTCTACTTCAGCATCATTTGTAATATTAGATTCTAAAGTAAAGTTCATCCGACCCCGAATCTCTTCTGCGTTCGTCCAGAGGGATAGCCAATACTCTGATCCATTGAACAAGATCTGAGTAACGATGAAATTGATCACCAAGATGAACGAAGAGAAGCATCCACCACCGGCCTTAAAATATTGGAAATAGACAGCCAATCCGACGCTGCCAGTTTGTCGAGTTTCATCCGCAAAAGCAGGCTTCTCCTCATTCTGTGTTTAAATTTATTGTTAATATTACATTGATTAAAGATAATTCTGTTCAAACCTCTTTATTAGAAGTAATCGACTTCATGGATGACTTTGAAAAAGATCCATGACGGCCGGAAGACGAAATGGAAGCGGATCTAACTGGAAACGATCCTTCAACTTCACATTCAGATAGAGTTCTAGATGGCCCTTCGACTTCTTCCTCTTCATCTACGATCGTTTTAGCCAAATCTACTCCGATCTTGTTGAGCTCATCGTAGGTTCCCATAGCTTCGACACGACCCTAATATAAATAGTTTTCTTTAGAATCTTAGAATCTCTATAAAATATAATCTTTCTTACGCCTTTGAGGACGAGAATTTGATCAACTTCTTTGAGGTATTGCAGCTGATGAGTTACCAAAACTCTGATTTTATCACGAAGGAATCCTTTAACGGCTTTATCAAACAGGTGGCGCCCTACGTGAGTGTCTACAGCACTTAAGGGATCATCCATCAGATAGATATCGGCATCGACGTAAAGGCATCGAGCTAGATTGACGCGGGCCTTTTGGCCTCCACTGAGGGAGACGCCTTTTTCTCCAACGGCCGTTTGATCTCCTTGCGGGAAAAGGTGGAAATCACGTTCAAGGGCCGCCGCTTTTACGACCTTTTTGTAGCGCTTGATGTCGTAATCGGTTCCGCAGAGAATGTTCTGTCGGATCGTGCCGGAAAAGATCCAGGGCTCTTGAGAAGCGAAGGCCATTTTGCCCTTTACATCACAGCTTCCGATGGATGGAGCGAGTTCACCAAGGATAACGTTCAACAGGGAGCTCTGTAATTGATTTAAAGATAATTTTAATTGAGTTGGGATGCTCTAACCTTATTTAATTATATTATTAAATGATTCCAACTAAGCTAAATAGCTAACTAAATAATTTAAAACGATGGAATGAATCTTAAATTAGCTAAAAAAGTTATTTAAACATTTTAAATTTGATTGTTATTGAGTTCGGATGATGCTTTAAAATTAAAACCTCTAAAACTTCTTTAATTAAATTTCTGGAAGACGATATTAGTTCAAACGATATTTCTTCAAACGTTTGAAACGTTATCAAATTAAATCTAAATCTGGTCAGAATAATTTGTTTACCTTTCCAGATCCAACTTGACCCACAACAGCCAACACCTTTCCAGGTTTAACACGGAATGAAACATCTGTTAGAGTGTTATCTTCAGTTTCAGCCGCAGCAGGCCACTTGACCGTCACTTGTTTTAAGTCAATCAAGCATTCAGCTAATGGTGGACGGATTTCTAGACCTTCTTTTTTACTCGTTTCATCTAACAATAGGAATTTCTAAAGAGAAGAATAGTTAGAAATTGAGTTATACTGATTTGTATTAATTGACTAATTAGACTAATTACTTCAATGCGCTTGACGGACACTCTAGCTTCTGCCGCCATAGTAATTGCGCCAGGGAAAAAGAGTGTCATTATAAGACGGACGTTATTGAATAAAGCAACCGTTAGAAAGACCTACAAATTATTGTAATTTAATTAGAAAATGATTCGATTTAAAGTCTTAATTTATATAAACCTGTTCGGCAGTGAGTGAATTTCCAGAGAGGACAAAGACGAGAATAGTAAGAAAAATAATCAATTTTGAAGATGTCAAAAAGAGGCTCATATTAAGAGCTCGGAAGTAGGCCGTCTGCCGGATGACATCAACTTCTTTCCTGTAATAAAAATCAATAAGTAATCTATTTCTTTTAATCGAGGATTAAAGGATTCTACCTGCGACAGAGTTCAATCAACTTTCCGAACGGTTTTTCCCAGGTGTACATTTTAATGACTCTCATCCCGGAGATGATTTCGTTCATTGTGCGGATTCTTTCATCCGTTCTTTTAGCTGTTTTCATCCTCAGTCTTGAAAATACTCTTCCCATCCAGCCTGAACATTATTCAACAGATGATTTAATCAATATATTTCATCATTAAAGAAGGAAATCATACTTTGAAGTGGTACAAAGAGGATTAGAATAGCCAATCCAGCTAAACACGACGGACCAATGACGTTATAAAGGATAAAAGCTGTTATCAACGTCTGGATGGGTCCAATCCAAAGATAGTGCAGAAAGATGACTGAGAAATCGAATCTATTCACATCATTCGACATCAAATTAACCATTTGACCTATTGTAGTCTGTCCTAAAGCTTTCTGGCTCAATCTCAATGACTAATTGAATCATAAAATCAGTTAAAAGTTATTTATAATGATTAAAATTATATCAAAATGCCTTTTGATAGAGGAGAGAGCAAGCTGATACTCTCAATTTCATTCCAGTGTGCTGACACTCAAAGAAATATGGATGATGAGTGAATGTGTAGAGAGCTGAAGAGAGTACTAATCCAGTAGCATACAGATAAGCGTATGTTGTTGGTAGGTCATCTCCTTTTTCAAAGTACCTAACCAACTGACCAAGGCACAGAGGCTGGACGATTCTATAATCATCTTGTTTAAAACTCATTTTAAATTGGATGTATTCATTTATCAATTACCTAAAACCGCATTCTTCCAGTAATGCTAAAAGTCCAACGAGAACGAATTTGAGACCAAAAGCCCTGTAGAGGGCTTTGGTTAGACTCGGTTTCGCTTTACTATCGCCAGCTGCACATTTCTCGAGCTCCTTGTCCCACTCCCTGGCAATAATAATGAGTGTTATGCATCAAATTACATAAGGGAAGCTATTAATATATACTTTTTCAGGATCAAACCGAGTTTTTCTGAATTGTCCTCTTCAGTAGTGGCGAATAAATCTTGAACTTCGAGATCTTTTGAAGCACCGAGAGCCATAAATCGATTCACCCACCTTTGAATTCAAAAAATTTTAAGTTTCAAATTTCAGCGCCAAAAAAAGTGTTGCCATGGCAACCGACTGCGCATGTCACGTGCTCAACAATGGAAAACATGAAAACAATTCTTCACTGATAACATGAATATGATTCTTATCAGGAGCTATAAATATTAATTACCAGTAAAACATGATGGAGATGATATTCGCACTAGATCTCGGATTAGGAGGTTGTTTCAGCTTCTCTTGATTGACTTCCATGGTGTCGATGTAACGACTCGATTACGTAACACTAAACACAATTCAACACTCTAAAATCCACTCAAATCGAAGAGGAGATTCTATTCTATCTTCCAAGTTCCTTCCAGAGCTGTAAAACTGCTCATGATTGATGTATTCCACCGAAATGTACAGCGAATGATGGATCGGCGAGAGTCAACAGCAACAGTAGCAGACGACTCTCACCACTGCTTGCACGAACGAAACTGCGCCGAATCCGCCGGTTTTTTCAAGTTAATATTTAAAAAAGAAAGAAACCCTAGAGCCATGTAGGTCATTCGCCTCTTTGTGATGAAATGCATGTTCCAAGGAGAACAAGAGAGTTGTAAGATGATTATCTTTTTTTGATTGTATTCTTTGAAAGCAATTAGAGCTGGGCGGACATGTGCGGCGGATGGACTCGTTGCAACACGAGATAAAAACAAATTTCAAAAAGATATCTGATATTTATTTATTCCCTGATGAGTTGTGAACAATTTAAACTCAATTTCAAGTTATATAACCGTCTAGTTTGAAAGTTATTTACGTTTTAGCCTTGTGCCCTTTTTTCTATGGTGAATTTTGGACTTGAAGGTCATTTAAGTAGTTTTTTAACTTCTTTAGCTTACAAACAATAGTTTTCAAGGATAAGCAATTCATTTATTATGTAACTAGAGATACTCCCCTCCTAAAAAATAGGACAACTTGTTAAAAACTGGACTTTGAGTAAGAGAAAAATCAACAAACAAGTCACGATTTACGAGGAATCACGAGTAATTATTTTATTTAATTATATTTCGTCACATGATTATTGGAAAAAAAGAAATTGGAATTAAAAGTCGATATTATAAAAAAAATATAAGAGAAGAATATCTTCGTTCTTTGGCACAAAATAATAACATATTCAAATATCAGTTCAAGGACCAGCCGCTGGAGGGCGCGAGTGGTGGAAATTGTTGTTATTAGGTCTTTGCCTCGACGCCATCTGTTGAGGACCACCGGAACGATGAAATGCAACTAGAGCTGATACGGCTATGGCAACCCTGGCGACGTTCCTCCTCTCCAAAACATCAGCAGATGTACAAAGTCGATCCTAATGAAATAAAGAAAAAAATTGGGGGAAAGCGAAAGAAGAAAAAAAATAATAACAAAAAATAAAAAATAAAAATTTTGATTTTTTTTGCAATTTTTATTTATTTTAATTTTACACTTAAAGAGGACGGGATGGACGAAACAACAGAGAATATTAAGGAATGAATTTCTTTCTTGATTAAATATTATATCACTAAACATAAGAAAAACTGTTACATAAGCCAGAAAAGCACCATTTTGTTAGTGAGACTAGATTATAGTCCAGGAGCCAACCAGTAGATGGCGCTAGCAAGCAAAAGGACAGTAACCAAGGCAATGTGTGAGACTATTAGATCCATTTGGGATAACTTTAAGGATTGAGTTTCCTCTTTGTTATTATTCTCATTTAGATTAGTATTAGTATCGGGGATTATCGGATTATCTAAAGGAGTGGGATCATCCTTGAGTAAGGCGTGAACGGTGTCCAGTAGATGGCGGGCAGTAGTAGCTTCCAGGGCATTGTTGGCCGGCAGGACCACCTCCTCCCAGGTGCATAGCGAATCCTGCCGTGCCGGCCGATGTATTAGTAGTATTGAATAAAAGGTGGAAATGGAAAAAAAGAGGGAGAAAGAGAGAGAAAAAAAATTGTGTCAATAACCAATTTTTTCTTTAATTCTATTTAAGTGAGAGTGCAACATGCCCAAAAAAAAGTGATCCTTATAATTTCAAAAATATTAAATTCGTGCAAAATCCTTAAAAATCCTGAAACTAAAATTCAAAATTTTTAAAAAAGAAAAAAAAAATTGGGCAAAAATCCTGAAACCAAAATTTCAAAAATCCTGAAAAATCCCGAAAAAAATGTCCATGCCAGAAGAAGCCAAAAAGCCAAAATGCAAAAAATCCCATATAAGAAAGTAGGGACTAACCTCAGGGACTCCGATCCTTCGGCAAGCGTCGATGAAATTTTCAACATTTCGGCGGCATTTGGCGACAGTCAATTTAGGAACGGCCGGAGATGGAACGTGAATGCTCAAGACTGATCGAGGTCTTACGTGATTCACTAGATGACATAATACCACCCCATCCGTCAGAGCAGACGACAAATCATCCGGAAGTGACACTTTTAATCGGGATTCAATCACCTAAAAAATTTTAATAAAATTTGATTTAATTAATAACAAAACTTTAATTACGTTTTAATTCAATAAAATTTAATTAATTTTGCTATTTATTTTACCTGTCTCAACTGCTGGATCTGTTCCATTTCTTCTCTCTGCCGCTCCATCTCACGACGAACTGTGAAACTAGCGGATGCGGCTGTATAGTGAGTGGGTGGTAATCCGGAAGCCGGAACTGGAGGCGGAGTCTGCATTACTGGATGATGATTCCCATTATGAGAATTCTGTCGTTGTAAATTATTTGATGACCTAGGCGAATTCGGAACATTTGGCAATTTCCTTCCGGTTCCAGATGGAGATGGATCGTTGTTGGGACGATAAGTAGCAATAGATGGCGGTGGGATTGAGGATGGACTGATTTTAGCCTTCACATAAGATAAGACGGCCTCCTTTTGGACCGTTTTGACACTCACAGCCACTTCCGCTGGAGTTAAATTAAGAGTTAAAGGCCGATTAAAATCACTTCCGGGCGGATATCTACAAAAATAAAATAAAATAATTAATTTAAATACAAAAAATGATCTATAATAGAATTTAATTTAAATATTAGTAAATTTAAAATTAATTATAAATAAAAGTTGATTATATTTAAGTTAATTATATTCATTTATTTACTTATTTAAATCAATTCCGGGTGGATGAGAAGAAGTTGGAGTGGATGGAACGGAATTTTGATTATATGTTGGAGGTCGTCCGAAATCTGTTAGAGACGTAGATGACGTCATAGTTGGTGTTACTCCATTATTTCCGGGCGGAGTATCGGGACTCGGAGTGTGACTATTACTACCGAGCCCTTTGTAGAGATTTCCAGCAACGCCAGCGCCACCGCCGCGCTGTTGTCTAAGAGCTTCTTTGTACTCTCGGTACGTTTGAACGTGACCGGGCATCATCCTCTGCTCTTCTTGTGTAGCCCTAAATTTTATTCAAATATTTATTTACATTTAAATCATTTAGAATTTAGATTAATTAGAATTACATTTGGTGTTCCAGGATTTTTCGGGCTGCTCTTCTTCTTTCCTCTTTGCCCTCTTCGTCCTCTTCTTCTTCCTCATTCTCAATCTGCTAAATTAAAAAATTAATTTAAATAATTTAAATTAAATGTAATTGTTTTAAAAATTAAATTACTGGAGAAATTTTGATTGGAGATGGTTGACGCTGGATGAGTGGAGGGGGTCCATCCGGAGCTGAATGCCCGTTAGTATTAATTTGAGCCCAAGATGGCACCACCGTATCTGGTGCACCGTTAAATCCATTATTCTGCGGAAGTGGAAGTGTCGCTGCCGGCAGAACGGCATTGGAATTGAAGCGTTTACTCCTTCGAATGTCATCGGAAGTTGACTTCCGGGGTATGAGAGTGCCAGGTGTTGATCGGGCGGTGGCAGCACCTGCGGTACCGGCACCGTCAAGGATTCCTCGTTTCCGGTCCTCTTTAATGGCCTCCATTTCCAGGTATTTGAAAATGTGGATTCGACCTCTCGTGCACAACTGTCATAAAACAATAACAATATTTATTATTGAGTAATTTAAAATTATTTTATTCATTTATTATTGTATTTATCTAATTTATTTAAATTAAAGGGTTTTATGATTCTGTAAAAATAAATTTAATTTAATTTAATTTAAAAGTAGATGACTAATAATTCTAATTTTAATTTAATTCTAAGAAAATTATTTTGAAATTGTTAAAAGAATTTATGGAAATTACGTGTGCAGGTGGGGAGGTGAGCGGATTATGCTCCACGCATAGCTCTACGAGTGAGACCATAAAACGGAGTTCCACTGGAAGATTCGAGATCCGATTCAAGCTGATGTCCAGCGTGACCAATTTCAGGAACATTAATTCTGAATTTTTGAATAATTAAATTAAATTAAAATATTTTTTTAAATTATATTATCTAATAATTACCTCTGGGAAGCTCAACGAGAAAGTTTTTTCGAAGATTTAATGCTTCTAGATGCTGCAAATCTCCCAATTGTATTGGCAGATGGCTAAGTCTGAATAAAATAAACTTTTAATAAACTGAAAAATATATATTGAAAATAAATAAATAAAATACTGATTTGATGAGGCATCCAATTCTATGAGTTCAGTCAGCTGACTGATCTCTTCAGGAAGACTGACAAGCCGATTGTGGCTCACCAACAGAACCTGCAGGGGTAACTTGCAGAGGTGTGCCGGCAAGACACTCAGCTGATTTCTGCTCAAATCCAGATACCTATAAAAATCAAAATCAGACAAATTAATTAAGGTGAAATCAAAAACAAATAAATTTGGAGGGAATTGTGCAGTCAAAAATGAAATTATTCAGCGGGAAAATGTTAACAAGAGCTGAATCTCAACAATAAATGAATTCAGAGGAAATCGTGCAACAGAAAAGTGCTCACGTGAGGCACTGAAGGTAGACCACAGCTTCGGGGATGGATCGAATCACATTGTGGTAAAGACTGAGCTTCTCCAGAGCAGAAAATCCAGTCACTTCTAATGGCAATTCTGAAAGTTTGTTCTTGGACAAGTCTGGAATAAAATAAAACAATTATTTACCCTTTCAAAAAGGAAGGAAATTAAATATTTACCTCCATAAACAGTGTCATTCAAGTTGTATTTGAGTGCCACTTTGGGAAACTCCCTTAACCGCCGGCTGCTTATGCGTAATTCTCCCGAAAGTTGGGCATCTTCTATCAGCCTCTCTAAATTTCGATTGAGTGGACTGCCCATATTCATCACCATCGAGGCCATGGAGATGTTTCAACTGTCATGAACAAAATCATTGAGAAAACTTTGTCGAATTTGGAGTGAACTATGTGTGACAGTTGCAGACGTAGGGATACAATGGATGCTAAACAGAAGGCGCCTTGGGGCTGGCCTTGAGGGGGGAGCTATAAAAAAAAGGGCGGCTGCCAGATCGACCACAAATACACAGTACAACAAAAAGAGAGATATTTAACCCTGAAAAGGATTTGAAAAATAGCTGTACGGTCTATGGCGACATGTTTTGCATTCCGATACTTTTTTGAAAGAGTTGACCAGTCAAGCAAAGTTTATTTGAGTTTTTCTCAGTCTGTTGGTTTATATGGCTGAGTATATAAAACTAGATTGGTTTAGTTTGTATATATACGTCTTTCTTTGTAAACAAATTACATCATTTTCTTATATGCCTGGTCGAGCGTGAAATGAGGGCATGGCCGCTACTATACGTGACTTCCTGGCATAACAATTTGAACGGAAATCGATGGGTAAACAACTTTGTTTCGGCACTCTCATTTTCGTTTGGTTATAAATAAACAAAAATATTGATATGAATTACTAGTTAAGCATTTTTAAAACTAAGAAATTGAGAATTCAAAGGAAATCAAAATATACTTTTTTTCAATATGAAATCGATGTAAAATTGTAGATGATGTAATAATCGTGTCATTTGAGAAATGTGAAAAAGATATTAATTTCCTCTTCTTATATTCAGTTGTCCATCCAACCGCATCATGTGAGAAGTCATAGAAATTCCGATTGCAATCGTCACAAGTGAACGACCCAGCGTTATACCAAAGAGACATTCCCGAACCTAAGGATGCCATTATGATTACCGCTTCCGAACGAGCTTGGTCTTAACCTCGCTAGTCGAATAAATGGGTCACATCACCTACCGAAGCAAGATTCCCATCTAGAAGAGCATATGCAATAACAGAACTTAAATTCATTCCTATAATAATAAAAAAGGGAAGCACCAAAATTTAAAAAATAAATTAAAGTAGCAACGTTTATTTACTCGATGAAGGATTGTACCGTACATGCCGTACTACCAGGAGTTAACTAATTGACTAATTGTGGCCTTAATGGCACTGCAACAGCCACACCCAATAGCAGAGGGTCATTATGCGTAAGGTCAACACTTCATCGAACCCAATGTCACTTCTTATTTATATTATACTCTCTTGAGGCTTATATACCCCATCCGTTTTTTAATCACACCTTATTAATAATTGAATTGTAAAATACGACTAACACCAGAATTATGTAGACGCTCTATTTATTCTATTGTGGACGGAGAACTTAAATTGTAAGTCATAGTTTTTCAAGTTACAATTTCAAAAGCTGACAGAGAGAATTACACGTAAATTCCGAAGTATAATAATCTAAATCCATTTTTTAAAAATAACTTAAAAAAAAAAAAGAAAACACAAAATGATGGCCGTCCCTCATATGCATCACCGCTGCCGCAAAACAAAGGCCACCCGGGATAGAAGAGCCGGGATCTCAATGAGTGCTACGTAGCGGAGCCGATCTGTACGCAGGGGGTGCAATGCATCAGATCGTCCCACCGGCTTTGGCCATCAGTAGGGCTCATCACTTACATGTGTTTTATTGGAGTTTAAAGAAGGAACTAGCTCCCCTAAGCTAGAACCTCTCAACAATAACGTTGTTACAGAGGTACATATATAACATTTGATCGTGAAAAATACAACTGCAAAACGAAATGTTTTAAGTAAAGGTCGGATAGATAATCTGCTGAGAGAACCTGCTATCGACTCGCGAAATCTCCATCATTCTGACGTTATATCTATTGCCTTCAACCCTCCTTCGCAATTACCATATAGAACCAGATATGATGAGTTTGGAGCCACTCGAGGTACATCTCGATCAAGCAACTTACTATCCACACTTTACTTATTTCTTTTCTCGTCTGTTAATAGAAGCGCTTGCCATTCATATATACCCTTGAAATTTTAACGTTCGATTGCAACAAGCGCGTTTGACAGCCTTTTCAATAATTATTATTTGAAATGTCATAAATAAAGGTCGGATAGCTAAGCTGCTGAGAGAACCCATCGACGCGAAACAACGCGACAATATTACCGTTTACTACTATGGGTGGTAGGAAACCACCGAAATTGATCAATTTTTCTTATTTGAAATTATAACGGAATTTAAAATATAAAAAGTGATTTTGCCTTGAATATTATCGGTACTCATTCAGGCTGTATTCAGATTGGCTGATTTCTGATACATTTTGAAAATTTGCGATAATTTTGCGGCTGTCGTCTCGAGTTTGAATCTTTAGAAAGAGCTTATTTCTCCTGAGCTTGGCTTTAGCCGGAATGTGTGACAGTTTTTCTTACTCTATGACAAAATAGATTTAAAGTAATGATCAAATCATCAAAGATGGTATTCTTAATTTTATATTCGATAAATTCATAGTTTGATTGAATACTCTCATTCCCAAAGATTTGACGATGGATAAAAAGATATCGGTAGGGTCGTTGTTATCACGTTTTTCTTCAGAAGAATCTATATAAAGTGGCTCTATTCAGTCTTAATAACAGTTCACCTATTATGTCTCTTGAAAACTCAATCAACTCAGCATCCAATATGTCATCTATTCAAGAAACTTGCTCCAAAACCGATGGAAAGTGTGCCGAAAAGCAGATTTTGAAGGCTTCTGAGCCCATCTCCGTCTATGACGAGCGCTTTAAAGGTAATTTTGATGTTGGCAAGAAGAAAGTTTCAAACCCTCCATCAAGTCCTTCTACTCCCGTTGCCGGAGGAAAGATCAGTCACGTTGATAGTAAAACGGAATCATCCGAGGATGTAATCAAGAAAGAAGTTTCATCGACAGTTTCATCGGAAGAAAATAAAACCGATCCTACTGATGATGACAAGATGAATAAGTTGCCAGCAAAGAGCATTCCTAAAAAGACAGAAACTTTTACTCAAAAGTCGAAAAAGTTCCTGTACAACATTTTCAAGAAGTTTCTTTCTACAGTTTCTTGGATTAGGGATGTAACGATATTGTAAAGATGAAGCCATCAGAAATCATTCTCAAAGAGAATCCAATTGAGCCTCCATTACAACCAAAAAAAATATGGATGGAATGGAAAATGGACAAAGATGATTTGTTTTGTAGCGTATAATATGCAGTGCTTTTATTGTGTGTATACATATTTGGTAATTCGTGTTTTTCTATGACATGTAACTAATTTTGTTGCCTTGTTGGCGTAATGGGTTGTGTAATAAAGTGAAAAAGTCATGAAACTAAAATTCATTTTTTTTGTATAACTGACAATAAGTAATTCCGATTGTTATTCCCTGATTCAATTGCAGCATATCACCTTGTTTTTGATAAATAATTTTTTAAACTTTATAATTACTTTTTTCCTATTAAATTTGGTTTTGGATTGCATTTCTGTACAACCATTGGTCAATTTTAATTTAAAGAAACTATTCTTTTGCATCCCCTTATTATACGGTGAAAAAAGGGACAGCAAGTATCATATTTTTAGGACACTATAGTTATTCATGTTCTGAAGTCAACGCTAGTCGTGATGGACTTGACTTTATAGCAGCACGTCTGTGAAGATGATCGAGACTCAGGTAATATATAAATAATGAAGAAAAATAGTATCCCTCAGAAAACCATTTATTACCAATCAATCATTTTAATAATAATTAAAGAGAGCTCAAACAAGTTCAATTCTAACACCCTGGACACCAAGTTGGGCCGATCTCCAGCTAATAGTGCCCATAAGAGAAGGAAGTTCACATTTCAATGCACCAATTTTCATTTCTGAAGCGGCTGGATCGAGCCAAATGAATGCCAATCCACCTCCTCCAGCACCGGTCATCTTTCCAGCTTGATCGTGAGCCCTAGCTAGATCATGGATCCCATCCAGAGCTCCGTGAGTCACGCCCAGTGCAGCCAAAAGGTGGTGGTTCGTCGATAACAATTCCTAATTGAATAATTAATATTTAGGTTAAATCAAAATACATTTAAAGTTTAATTTTATACCTGGATGGCTGGATAATTATCAGTAGCCGGAAGCTGGATGAGTTCCGCCATTTTCAGACTAATCTGGTGAATGGAATCTAAGATGGGTTCCACGATATCTGGAAAGCGCTCTCTCTTAGCTCGGACACCGTCCACCATCCGGCGAGTTTGTCGACTGATTCCGGTATCCACTAAAAGTATCCGGACATCCTGTAGAGGAGGAAGAGTTCCAACAACTTCCCTTTTTTCAAATTTGATTACTCCACCTGATGATTTAAAATTCTAATTAGTTTACTATTATTAAAAATTATAAGAAAATATTTACCAAAAGTGGAAACGGAGTTGTCGATTCCAGATGGAGTCGAATGGAACATTTGTTCACATTTAAAAGCCCATCCATTGATTATTTCCAGTTCTTTAGGTGAAAACTCAGCAGGATCGGAAGGATTTTTAGTTAGCCGGAAGCAGGCGGCCGAAATGGCGACAGAAAAAGCTGCAGAACTTCCCAATCCAGCTCCAATTGGAATTGCGGATTTAACTATAAATTGGACTCCTACATGACGCGCTTCCGGCCGGATGAGACCGCAATAAACGTGAATAACAGCTGTTAATGAAAGACGGATAGATTCTTCTAAATCAGAAGGGATTCCAGGAAGATCCGCCAGAGGGATAGTAATTGAATATTGATTTAAATCTTCTAAAATGATTTTCAAATTAGGTTCAGGGATGAAAGTGACTTGGATTGAGGTATAAAGGTCTAAAGAAGTAGCCAAAGCCATCCGGCCGTAGACGACGGCGTGTTCTCCTGTCAGGATCAACTTGCCAGGAGCTTTGGCGGTAAATCCCGCACGGCCGGAAGGATTTATTATTCTTGAAGTTTCTTCCATTGATCCGGTGTAAGAGTCTTTTGACTAAAAGCGTGAATCGATTTAAGCTCTTCCTCTAAAATCGAATTCACCAGCCTGAAATAGTAAATAATTTAAATGTAATAAAGTTAAAGTAGGTTTAATCAAGTTACCTATGACGTTGAAGAAGAGGTTTGCCTTCAAACTGCTCCGATACGACGACTACTGAAATTTTGGCTCCACAACCGTCCGACAAATCCTCCACTTCCTTTAAAAAATATAAAAGATAACCTCAGTTGATAAACTCTTATTGTATTCAATTCAACTTTTTCAAAGAATGAGCTCTATTGTCAAACAATTGGAGTTTAAGAAAATGCCCCAAAAATCCCACAAAATGGATAAAACTCCACGCAGAAATTCCAAGAGTCCACAAATGCGGAAGAGCTTCCGGAGGTGGAATAAACATGGATAACAAACTCAACAAAACACATCCGGAAGCGGATAGAATTGCAATCCATTTCATCCAGAAATTAATTTTCTGATCCTGAGGAAGAGTGTTGAATCCCAAAACGAAATAGAGGGCCATAACGGCGAATGATGGGAGGATTAAATCATCTTTGATGTAAAGCGGAAGCATTGAAAAGTGGGAAATGCTTAGAAACCAAAAAGCCGCTAGAGGCGCATGTGGAGCTATGAGAGAAACTGGTAAAGCTGGAAGTAATATAGATTTCTCGTGAACGTGATAAGAAAATAGGAAGAAAGATAGAGAGACATTGATGAGGCTTAAAAGGAGATTTCGGCTATTTGGTCTGAAATAGAGATGAATTCCACTTGGCAGTGAAAAGAGGGCTGTAAGAGCTAGACAACATTTGGCTAATGTGCTGGGTTCCAACAGCCTCTTGAGCTTGACGAGGACGTTGAGGCAACACCAAAAATTGGCAACGTAATCTTCAAATATTCCACGATTGAAGGGGAATACTCGGTGAAGAACTTGTTGGGCTAGCTGGAAGTCACTTAAAAAAGGATACCTGAAAGATAGAGAAAAAATCATTATTTTACTTTCCAATTTAAGAAATAAAGAAATATTTACCACATCAATCCAAATGTGGCGAGGGTAGCCATCCCGATTTTGATAAGAGCCCAAAGCTGTCCTGCCAAAGTTGCTTTCTTCCGACATGCAGCGAGTAGATAGAAGAAAATTGGAAGAGCGTGATAGAGTTCCATTTGTTTATAATTCAGAGCGGCCGAAAAGGCAACAGCAGCCAAAACGTTTCTATCGTTTAGGAGAAGAGCCACACTCCACAACGCCAGTCCTAGTGAGATGCAGTTGTACTGGAAGTGGCCATAGTCTATCAAGAATGAACCGGGATGGGATGCCAGGGCCACAAAGACCCAGCGAAATCTTTCTTCCAACTTTGGAGCAGTTTTGAGGTAGTAGAAGAGGCCGGTGAGGAATATTAGGATGTCTGGGATGAGTACACTCATTCTCATGAAGAACTGGTGCTCTGGGCTCTCGTGGCCTCTTGATTTCCCGAGTTCTACAAAGTTTGGATTGATTTTATTGGCGACAGAGCCCATTGCCCAGCTGTGGTAGGCGGTAAGAGGTGGATAATCGAGGCCCCAGTAGAGCAGATCATTATCTGTGGTGTTCTGATACCTAGAAAGAGATAATTAGGTGAGATAATGATGAAAATATTGAAATTGTTTTACCAGTCTTTGATTGGAAGGTTAATAGTGACTTCCATCCAGTGCCGCTGGGCCTCGTAGTCACCGAACATGGGGGGTTTGCCTTTGCCAGAGTAGGGAAAGAGGGAAACACCAAGTTTGACAAGTATGACAGCCAGAGCTGTCATTTCTAGCTTATGTGGAACCTCCATTCCCCCTTTTTAAAAGCACAAATTCGAGTTTATTAGAGACTTACGCAGTGAGTGGCTTGCAAAGCGGACTGAAGCTTGGCACGAAGGTTCTCAGCGGTAATGGCCATTTAATAGATCACACGTGGACGATGTACGTTGCTATGGGAACCTTTATTACGACAAAGTATTTTTAATACAGCTGAAAGATTTTTTCAAAATGAAATGAGATATGAATGTGACGAGGAATTTGACAGGGATCTAGCCGGTACTCGTTGGTCAACTTGTAGCTGGAGTTGACTTTGAAGTGTGGATACGTAGTACAAAAGTCGACTTAATAACCCTTGAAGTCGACTTTGAGAGTTCGTCATCTTTACAACGTCGCAAGTTTTACAAAAGAAGCAAAAAACAATATCCTGCGCCCTACAATCTGCATACGGCGCGAATTTGAATTTTGATCCACCGTGTTCCCTGCATAGTGCAGACTATTTATGAAATTCATTTGTATGTACGGATTTCAGAATGATAACTGAGTTTTTATTTTAAACAACAGAATAACATGAAAATTTCAGAATTAGATTAATTGATCTTGGTCGGGGTCAAAAGATGTTTCGTTGTAACGTGATACCCCAGTCTCTTCATATTATAATTTATGAATTCCACCAGGTTAATATTTCTTATGGTAATAATTATACGCTGTCATTATATCGAGACAGTTGGATTCTTCAGGTTGCGCCTTATTCCAAACATTTTTACAATTCGATGGTTTCATGGTGTCATTGAAGAATGTGCAGCTACACGAATTCTTTATCTTCTTTAATTAAAATTGTAAGAATCTACACATTCTCTTGTATCACTTGGCTGTCCACAGAATATATAAAGGCGGTGGCTTGTCTTTTAGTTGCTGACAATCACCGAGACGTACAGTGCCCGAGCTGCGGATACACAGTTAATTTGCTTGAGGTAAACTTCATAGCAAATTCAAGGTGACGTAATTGCAGCTCCGTCTTTAGAACTCTTTCGAAGTAAAGTCTTATCACTTAAAGACTTGAGTCATGGAGTTTGTTGACCCAGAACAATGTCTGATTGGAGGGTAAATGATTTTAATTGATTTGGTTTTAAAATTTATGTACATTTATTTATATACTATATAATGCAGATTCGATATCCACGTTTACTTTCCAATTGAAAAGCTGGAGATGGCCTCATGTTTTTACAAAAACTTTTTGACTTATTTGTCAAATAATGGAATCATTCCCACATTTTCATCGTTTTCCAAAGAAACGGAAGGACCTCACATTGGTCCCAATTTTACCATCCAATTGATGGGGATCAATCCCAATCGAGATATTCAGCAGGAGGTAATTGATACTTAATTTCATTAGCTTTTGTTGATTCTAATTGTTCTATTGATTTTTCGAAGGGAGGAGCACCAAGAGCAATTTTTTGTATCGGTTATGCCTATGCGTTTATTCATCTTAACCGCCCTGCTGGTAGATTATAAATAGAAAAAATTACCGTACTTCATGTATTATGATATTGAAATTCTTTATTATGTTAATTTAGACACAAGATTCCGAATTTTTGTTCACCCAAATGTCGCAAAACCTTTTGGAGACGTAAGAATAACAATAATACAAATTTTAAATATATTTTTTCGATGATTGATTGTTATTAATAATTATTTTTTATTTGTAGGTAGCGGAGGAAATCATTGATCATACTAAGAGAGGCTCTTGGCTCTCAGATGACGCACCGCCGCCTTGTCTTTCTGTAGAATTTTTCGAGATGTTGCTGAAACAAGAACAAATGAAAACCAGAAAAGATGCGGGAAAAAGATCCAAGGCAACCAGCAGTGCCGGATTAAGGGCCATCCAGGCCAAAGGCAAACATTTTTTGCAGACTCTTTTTCAGTACAAGCTGACGTTGTGAACTGAAACGATGTAATAAGGATTCATAATCTGACACCTAGTTATTCAAATATTTTAATTTTTTTATTAGGATGTTTTACTTAAATTGCATTTGTGATAGACATTGTCCGCTGTGACAAATAATGAAATAAAACATTTTTGAATCAAGGCTTATGAAATCCTTTCATTTTGTTGAATATTTTAGTACTATTTCTACGAAGTAGTGTGAAGTTCTTTGAACAAGAAAAAATAGATCAAATTTCATGGACGAATTAGTGAATTTGAACTTCGATTCTATGTTGAAGCCGAAATTGAACGGCGTAGAACAATATTTTTTTTAGTTTAATAAGCATTTTAATAAATACGTCCTTGTTAAAATCATTGGATGAATTATTTTCATTCCAATTCATTTTAAAATAAACATTTTTATGGAAAGGAACCGCAAAAAAAAATTAGGCTATCAAATATTGATTAATTCTATTATGACATTTGCTATTAACGCACACCAGCACAAATAAAAATTTTCAAATAAATCAGGAATTTCACATTTAGACGACACGGAGTCACATACAACATCTATTACTTAAAAATTGCGAAAAATTAGAGATTTAATCGTTGCATAGCCGTAGACCAATGTTTCTCTTCTCGGGCAATCTCAGCTCTCTCCTTTTCCTGCCGTTCTCTCTCCTCTTCAACTGCCTGTCGTGCTAATCGCTCACGCTTCCCTTCAATCTGAGCCAGCAATTCCGCTTTAGTTTGCTCTTGTCTCACTCTACTTTGACTTATTGACGATTTCATCTGGTCATCATAAACCTCCATGGCCTGGAAGATCTCTTCCCTCTCTTTCAAAATCTGATCCCTTTCCTCATTAGCAGTCATCATTTTCTCCTCAATCTGTAATTCATAAATGCAAAAATTATATTTTGTAACATTTAAACATGAAGATAATTTATTAACCTGTCTCTTTTGAGTGGTAATGACCTCTTCCATCAACTTCTGTCTTGCCATTCTCTCCACATCCCACTCTTTCTCCCTCTTTTCCCACATTTTCTTGGCCTCCTCCCTGATGTCATTAAGAAGTTCATTATCATTAATCATGATGACAATGTATAATAAATGATTTATTACTGGAAGAGAAAATCGGTCTGCTGAAGACGCTCTTTTTCAAGTTTGCGGTGATGTTCAACGAGATGAAGATATCGTTGAATCTCTTGCCGTTCTTTCTCTTTAATTTCATGACTGTTTTGATTCATTAAATCCGATGGAAACAGCTTTTGAGCGCGGTGCATTTCGGCCTCTAAATCTGCAGCTACTTCTCTGGATCGTTGACGTAATAGAGCTAAATGCTGCTTTGTCAAGAAATCTCTGAAAAAATAAAACGATTAAAAATCTAGAAAATTTAATTTTAAATAAAATATAATTACGAATTTAGCTTCTTTTTAGCACGTTCTTCCTCCTTTCTACGAAGTTCATCTTTGGCGGCTTCTAATGCCAGACTTTCTGAATATAAGCGATCCACTTCTCGACGTTTTTCTTCCGCTTCTTTATCTTTAGCTCTGTAAATTTTAATTAATTTAAAATTTGAATGAAATGTAATTTAGAATTGATATACTTTAAGAGTGCCATTTGCTCGTCTAGTTCTTTTTTAAATCGTCTTTGGGATTCTAATTTTCCACCTCTCTCAGCTTCGATTCTCTGCTCTTCTTCTCTAGCAGCTCTTTCAGCTTCAAGAGCATCTAATCTCTTCTCTTCCAATTGTCTCAATCGTTCTTCTTCCTTTTCACGAAGTTGTCGCTCCCAAACTTCAGTCTGTTGCTGTCTTTTCAACTCGGATTCGAATGCTCTGTAAGAGCCAGAAGAGGCTTTCCAGGATTCGTGTTGACTCTGCTCGGCCAGCTCTGCAGCTTTGCGACTTTTTGCCATGCGAAAATGGTAAACTTTGTCTTTCATGGACTCGTATTTACGAGCTTCCTCTTCTTCTTTAAGTTTTTTAAGAGCTTCTTCTTCTTTTTTCTTATCAGATAGATAGAGATCTCGAAGCTTTCGCCTCCTTTCTTCAATTTCAGAGTCGGATTCGCGAGCTTCCGCATAGCGGCTGCTCATTCGAGCGCTTTTCGGTGAAGTCCAATCGTCAAATTTTTCGTTCTGCACGGCCCAGTGCTGAAAATAACGGTTGTTTGATCGGGCTGTTTCACATCGACGAGTTTCTGCTTCTCTCTTTCTCACTAGTTCTGTCTCGAGCCTCATTTTCATCAGCGGTTGAGACACGCTGCCTCTGAAAATATCAATTAAATATTGTTAAATTGAAATTAAAATAGTTTAATCTAGTTGTTTTAAGATAACTTTAATGAGAGATGGTTGATTTAAAATAGGTTTAGAGTAATTAATTGGAAAAATGTTGCCAATTTTGACATTTTAAAGTACCTGTCAGAGAAGCCACTTTGAGGGCGAAAGTGGCTCATTTTTTCAATCCAAAATAGAATAAAGTTTTGGAAATGTGTAATATGTAATCACTGACTCAAAAATACTGCAAATTAAGTCACATTTAATTAAGATAAAATAATACGAACAATCGACGAATATTTTCACACCTCTGAAAAAGTTTGAAGTTATTATTGAAATCAAACTCTGGTATCCTAGCAACGGAATTTGCCTAGCAACTTAAAACAGTGTTGCCATATTTACAATTATATATTTTTGAAACAATTTAAAATTACTTTTCAATTCAAAACATTTATTTAAAATTAAAAATACATCACTAAAATAACTAAATTTCAAAAATAAAATTAGTCCAACGATTTTAAGGGCCGATTACAATATCTGGAATTCCTCTAGAGAATAAGAGAAAGACGAATGACGTCATTGTGAGACCTTTGGTAATCCCCCTGCAGCTGTTTGTCAGTTTTGTTACTGCAAATGTTTTGATCTGCAAATAAGGAGAGCAGCACAGTGCGTAGGCAGAGCCGCCGTCTTTCACATTCCCTCGAGGACGCATCTATTCTACAGTTATCTCAAAACATAATGATGATGAATAAGACCAGTGCTCAGTGATGTCTATTTTTCCAGTATCGCTCCCTCCCTCTTCAGAATAGGACCTTTCAATTCAAACTTTAAAACTCAAAAATGCCTCTCACGTCTTCCACAAATGATGACCACGATTCTGGTTCCTCATCAGACTTTGACTCACTCACAGAAATCACAGTTCTGGATGTGTACGATCTCGCTGCAGACATCGGGAAGGAGTTTGAGAAGATGATAGCCCAGCACGGCAGCGGCATGGTTCAGGGCCTCATGCCCAAAGTCATCGGTGCCCTGGAGCTCCTGGAGAAGACCTGCGGGAGGCAGGAACTGGAGAGGCAGACTGTGGAGGAGCTCAGATCCAGGGTCAGCCTGCTCGAGCACGAGAAGAGGGAGAAGGCCCTGGACAGGCTCCGGTACGAGAGGGAGATCGAGCAGCTTGAAGAGAACTGGAAGAAGGAGTCTCAGGATCTCCTGGCATCCATCACACGTCTTCAGGAGGAGAATAAAAAGCTGTCTGCATCATTAAGAGAAAAAGAGCTTCAAAATAATATATGCAAAAGTATTATAAATTTAAATTTATTGATTCAATTTATTGATTTTTTTTTTAAATTTTTAAATAGGTCCTGTGAATAAAAGGGAACCAGATTGGGACCTATTTGAAAAGTTGAGAGAAGTGAATGAGAAACAGAGGGAACAATTGAGAGCGAGGGATAAAGAATTTCAAGATAAGCTCAGTGAATCTGAATCTGTAAGTAATTTATTTTAAAAGTTTAAGAAAAAGTTTGGAAAAGAAAAAGTTTTTGATAAAAAGTTTTGAAAAAAAAGTTTTAAAATCCTTTTTTATTTATAGTTGCAGAATCAGGTAGATCAATTAATGGAATCTAATAAAGAATTGCGCCGGAAATCGAATCACGTTGCGGAGCAGATGCGCTCATTAGTGGAAGAGAGGGCGGATCTTCAAGCTGCTCTCCAGGAACAATCAAGGAGCGTTGATGTTTTGAGTAAAAGGCTTGGACTAGCCCAGAGAGATAATCAAGATTTAGTTCAATCTCAAGTAAATATTAGTATCAGCATTTTTTTTTGAATTTTTAAATAAAATTTATTTATTTAAAAAATAGACTGAGGCGACGAATTTGATGACGAATAAAGTAGTCATTGATCTCAACGATCCGAATCGACCCCGATTTACAATCGCAGAGTTGAAAGATATTTTATGCGAACGAAATGAGCTCAAGGCCCGAGTTAGTGAACTTAAAGACGAACTGAGTCTATATAGGCCAGATAAACATCATCATTCCAAGTAATTACTAATTAAATTTCATTTTTATATTTTTAAATATATATTTTTTTCAAATGTATTTTTTATGCAATACTTTTTTATTAATTTCTAATTAAATCTGATTCAATTATTATTCAAATTTATTTTTATTTTACTTTGACTCTTATTTAGAATCTTTAGTTATTTTAATTCAACAAACTGATCACTACTTTTATAATATAGCAAAATAGCAAAAAGAAATTATGTAAATTTAATTATTTATTTTATTTTATACTTTTTACTAATTTCTAACTAAATTTATATTTTTCAGATTCAATATTTTAATCAAATTTAAATTTTTGTTTGTCTTTTTTAAGAATCTTAAGTTATTTGAATTTAACATTTGTTTACTATTTTTCTATTTACTAAATATTAAATAACAATTTAAAAAATCTAATGAAAAGTAAATCTAAAAAAAATTTAATTATTTGATTTCATAGACATCCAGCATCCGAGCATAATCCGAGTTATCACGATCCCGAAGCTACGGAATTAGTGCCAATTCCTTCATCTTCCATTCACCATAGTTTAGAACGGGATGAGCCGGACGATGGAGCCACCGGCGATCTGCCTGTTCAAGGCCCGTTACCTTACGAGCCGGATGACGCTCCTTGGAAGCGCTCTACCGGTCCACCTCGGAAGCGTGATTTGGGCATAAGGAGATTGTATGATTCTTTTTTTTTTAACTAAAAATCTAAAATTTCTCCTTTGGTTCTTTGGGCTCGAATTTTTTATTATTTTTTATATTTTACCAAAAATTAGGTTTTCGAATATTCCTCGCTTACTAATGCCACGCACAGTAGACGGTGTTTAGGGACACTTCCATCTTCTTATCGTGATATAGTTTGCATGTATTTTTTATACTTTTTGTTACCTTTATTTTTCTCTAATTTTTAAAATTTGAAACTTTTTCTTTATTTTTAAATCGAAATTTCTTATTTTTAAATTTTTAAAAATTCCTTTTATTTTCTAACCTAATTATTCTCTAATTTAAATTTGAAAATTTTTCTTTAAAATATTTTTTTTAAATTTAAATTTCTTATTTAACAATTTTTCAAAATTTTCTATTTCATCATTTCCTTTCTTTCATTTTATTCCATCATTTTCTAATAAAAATTTATTATGAAATTTTACAGATTCAAGAAACTCGTGATGTTGCCCAGCGCAGGGCTCCTGATGACAAATAATCCTCAGTAGATCCAACAATCAACCAGACACTCCAAAAACTATGAAAAATCTTCTTCCTCTCTTAAATTTGTTTTTAACAGACTAATGTATGAAAGTCATATAATTTTAAAAGTTTTGTTTTGTAGATCCCTATAATTAGCAAATTTCCGCGGCCATATTTTATATAATATTACCCAAGAACCATTATATGCTGTAGTATGACATTAGTTCTTTAAATGTGAACAAATTAATTAATTTTAAATATGCTTTTATTAGTATTATTTTAAAAGAACTCATCCCCCAAAGACTTTGTATTTCCATTAATATCAGCATTATTATATATAAAAAATTCGCGTCGTAATGTGAAAATTACGCAATCAACGATGTTTATGTGTCGAATAAACTAATTTAAAGAAACATCAAAATATCGGATTTTAGTTAAGTTGAATTGTATCTTTTAGAATTTGCTTTTTCGTAAAGGTTCATTTGAGAATGGGTCATGTTATGTCAGAAGGATGTAAAGAACTAAATTGATCTCGATGCTGTCGTAAAATAAAAAAAATTTTAAAAAAATAAATTAAAAGCACCCTACAAGTGATATCTATTGGCCACGAGAGAAAGCCTTTACTTAACTTTCAAACTCAAAGGGGAAAAAAAATAACAGCGGAAATCAAAGATTCAAATTAACAAATCAAAATATTGCGTACCGTAATAAATCAGAATGTTTATTGATCTTTAAACTCAAATTTAAATTTTCTTTAGTACACGTAAACAAGTTTATTTTAAAAATTGTAAATTCCCAGCAGAGACGGTAATAAATAAAAACAGTTTTAATTGCATAAACAGCTATAAAAAAATATCAAAAGTATAATACACAAGTTGAACACAAGTGGACAATTCAAGTTGCAACGGTTCCAAATTGTTTATTTTTGTTAGAGAATACAGTTTACATTTTGTTAAATAATTAAACTAAATCCGGCTTAACCAAATACAACCCTATAAAAGCCAATCAAGTGGATTATTTAAATAAACATCATCACTAGGAGGACACTAATTAAGTTTTGAGTACAAAAATACATTAAATGCAGTGCCAATGCGTTGGCCGGGAATCGAACCCGGGTCTATTGCTTGGAAGGCAACAATGCTAACCACTATACCACCAACGCACATCTATTATTTCAAATAAAGCGATATTGTATAGAAGTATACAAAGAAAACTTGCCTTCGCCTGTATGCAATCGGAACTAACGGGGTGTATCTTTTATTACAATGGTAGGAATATAGTGGTTTAATTCTTATTAATCAAGTTGCTAAATCTCGATTCAAAGAGAGGAGACCCTTTTTTGGAATGAATTGTGGTAGGTAAACCACCAGGATGACATTAACCAATTTGAGTACGATTTATATAATTTAAAAAAATGATTTAAATTTTTTATGTTTAGCGTGGGCGTAGCAAGACATACTGGTGGAAGGTTTAAATTGCCATTCCATCGTTATTATTTATTAAGCCTTGCAAATTATTATTTTCTGCTCATTTGGCTTTCAAACTATTTTTTTCATTATTTCAATAGATATACTCAGAGTATTTAAATAGTTTTTTTCGCTTTTAAGTCGAAGTAAAAACATCGGCAAAGTATTTATTTATTTATTTCTGATTTGGCGCACCGTAGATGACACCTAGCGGTCACATTAAAAGGCCTTTACTTGCGCACTAGTAATTTTTTTTAATCAATGAGCGGGATTAATTTCGGTTTGATCAGGAGACATCAAGAAGATGTCGGATATTTGACTAATAAAGTTTAATCATCTAGTATTTTGTGATCCATATTTTAATTATGTAAAGCTTCATTCATTACACATAATTTAAATGGCTAAAATCTATAATCTACAGAATTTAAAATCTCTAGAAGTAAGGAGACCTTTGTTCAATTAAAAAATATATATTATAATCAAGGTATATGAACTAAACTTTTAATCCCATTAGAGTATCCGCCCATAGAGTCGTTAAATTGCCAATTTTGTGTCGACACTTGGAAATTAATGGAATCGGCACCACCAGGTGCTGATGACAAGTTTTGCAAATGTTTCATTCCATTTATTACTCGGCTGTTTGTAAAGTTTGATTTATGACTCGTCACAAACCTTTCTACTTTATAATATTTATGATTGTATTGTATAGCGCTATAGAGGAATTTTTCCTTTGTCCATGTTCCCTCGTTTGGAAAGGGGCGGCCGTTGAAACGCAGTTAAAAAGTCAGTAGCCTAAGGGCAACTTCCGAACGAAAAAAACGAATGTCCTTCAGCACATGTGTACACACCTGAATTTGAAGCGATCGTTCAGACTACTCTTTCTGGTTGGGAACAAGTTAAGTTGTCGAATTCCAACGTTCATTCATTCAGTTTTTAAAATGCCGAAGGAAATGGCGGGTGAAGTGAACGCGGGATTCCGGGATTTTCCTCCATTGGAAGAACAGCGTAATAACGGTGGTGTTAGAAATAAACATGAATCCTCAACGATTGAAACTGAGTAAGTTTAAAATGCCATTTACGAACGATTTTGTTATAAAATATTTTAGACATATTAAAGCGATTTAATAAAAATCCAACCGACATGTTACATGTAACACATTAATGGTTATTATCGATTAAATATTCTTTACATTACATAAGTTGAAATAAACTTGAATAGGCAGCAATATAGTAAACGGCAACGTCACCAATGTTAATATTTTAGAGCATTCAAATTTAATAGTACTCAGCATTGTAGATTTCATTTTAAAAATTTATTTTGCATCTAAATTTTTGCATTTCTAATGAAATTATATTTAAAAAAGAAGATTTGACTTAAATTCAGTAAAACGTCGATATATCGATTAATAAGTAAATAATCGATAAAAGTTTATGTTGACATGCAGAATCAGTTCGTCTGCTAGGCAATCGCAGGGTTTCAAACAGTAGAGACGCACGCACAATCCAAGCCGGCTCGAAATTCGATATATTCTTCGTGTTGTGCGCAAGTGCTGTCGTTGGTTAATATTTAATTATTACGTAACAAGTAGAGCTCAATTTCGCAAGTCACATGGAGTAGCAGATTTTTCAATCAAACGTGGAAGGTTCATCGGTTCTACCGGTTCCTTCATACCTTTTTCCAGTGATAACTTTATGAAATTTCAAGTTTTCTACTTGAAACTATAATTAGTCTTTTGATTATTTCAGGCAAGCCACCATGACAGGGAAGAAACATGATCTCATAGTTGATCCAGAGGCTGGCGAGGGGATGATCGCTGCCAAGAAGGGAGATGAAGAAGTCCGGGAAACTTGGGGGAACAAAATCCAGTTCATCCTGGCCTGCATCGGCAATGTTGTGGGTCTCGGGAACATGTGGAGATTTCCATATCTATGTGATTATTTAATCTAATAAATCAAGAAACTACCTTTAAAATAAATTATGAATATTTTTGAAGGCTACAAAAGTGGAGGAGGTGCCTTTTTAATTCCCTACTTCATCATGCTGGTATTATCTGAAATGAATTTTATATTAACTTTTGAAATAATATTTATTTTATTTTTTAGTTTGTCTGTGGAATCCCATTGTTATACATGGAACTTGCTGTAGGCCAGTACACCAGGCAGGGTCCTATTGGTGCCATGAACAAAATTAGTCCATTTTTTAAAGGTATAATAATTATAGAAAGTATATACTACATTTCTCACATAAATGGTAAAGCAATTCTCAACTTGTGATATCATATAGTTTTATAATTTTGATACAAGAATTTGTAGAGGCTTGATTACATTTTTATTTGATTAGGGAGCGGATTGGCAACAGTAATCATGTCATTCCTTCTATCCACTTATTACAACGTCATCATCGCCTGGGTTCTCTACTATCTAGTCTACTCATTTTACGATCCTATCCCTTGGAAAGATTGTGGGAATGAATGGAACTCGGCTGATTGCTGGAACGGCAGCCACAATGATACCAGTGCTAATGAAACGAGACCTGGAAACAACAGCAGTGCGCCTGCTCAGGAATTTTACGAGTAATTTTCTATCTTGAAATAATTTGGTTTTAATATAATTTAAATATTAATTGTTTTTTACAGCAAGAAATTGTTGGGAATGACAGGCGGGATTGAAGATTTTGGAACGATGAGATGGGATTTATTAGGATGTTTGGTAGTCGCCTGGGTCTTGGTCTACTTCTGTCTCTGGAAAGGTGTTAAATCTTCCGGCAAAGTCGTTTACGTCACGGCAACTTTGCCTTACCTCTTTATCGGTGCTTTTATTGTACGAGCAATGACACTGGATGGCGCTTATCTCGGTCTAGAATACTTTTTCACCCCTAAATGGGAACAGCTACTTGAAGCCAAAGTAAACTCTTAATTTTATAAGTTAAAATAGTTATCTAAATTTAATTTTTATTTATTTAAAAAGGTCTGGGTGAACGCGGCAGCACAAAATTTCAATTCTATCGGGATCGCTTTCGGATCTTTAATGGCATTTTCCAGCTACAACCGATTTGATAACAAATTAATGAGGGATACGCTCATCATCTCTCTAACAGATGCTGTAACTTGCATTCTAGCTGGAATCTGCGTTTTTGGAACACTTGGAAATTTGGCTTACGAACAAGGAAAGAGCGTCGATGACGTCGTCAGCAGCGGTATAATTCCATTCTTAACTTAAAATTAAGTTAAAATTAATTAATTAAAATTTTTATTTTAGGGCCTGGGTTGGTATTTGTAGCTTATCCAGCAGCTCTGTCCAAAATGCCTGTTCCAATGCTTTGGGCCGTGATATTCTTCGCCATGCTCCTCTGCCTTGGAATTGATAGCCAATTTGCCACTGTAGAAGTGGTCGTAACTACGATCAAAGACGCTTACGGGAGCTGGATCCGACGTCATTTGAAGCGGAATGAAATTCTGGTCCTTTTAGTCTGTCTAGTTTCTCTCATCTGCGGATTACCCAACATTATGCAGGTCTTTAGAAAATATAAATTTAATTTTTAAATATTTTTTAAAAATTCTTTTCTATATTACAGGGTGGAATATACTTTTTCACTTTAATCGACTATTACACAGCAGCTATTAGCCTGATGTACATTGCCTTCTTCGAGGTAATTGCCATCGTTTGGGTTTACGGTGGAAACCGGTTAGCCAGAAACGTCAGAGATATGACAGGATCTCTACCCAACTGGTACATAAGAGGTTGCTGGCTTGTGGCTGCTCCTTGCCTCATCATGGCCATCTGGATTTTCAGCTTGGCTGATTACGAAGATCCCACTTATAACAAGGGCCAGTACGTTTTTCCTAGTTGGAGCATTGGTATGGGCTGGGCCATGTCTTCCCTTTCACTGCTGGCCATACCGGCACTTGCGATTGTGGCTGTTGTCAATGCTAAAGGAGATTCAATCTTTCAAGTATTTCAATTACTAGTTTAATTTGATTACTTAATTTTAATTATTTCTATTTTAGAAACTGAAAGCTTCCTTCGTTTCTCCGATTAGAGAGTGTCCCTGTTGTGGGAAATCGCTCAACGAGCTGCACGAAGCACATCATGGATCAGCTGCCCTATTGGCCAGCAATGGAGACTCAATCACTGCCAATAATGCTGAATTTGAAGAGATCAATCTAGAAGAGAGAACAAATTAGAATAATTTGCCATATATTCCAAACAATCAATCTCAGATTATGTAGTCTCAGAAGAAAATTATGAATGTCAGCTGATAATCGTATTATTATTTATGTGTTCGTACCTCCAATGGAAGTAAATTTGAATGATTGTCAATCCCCTCCGTCCTGTCATGACCCTTTAGAGCGCTTTATGATAGCCGCAAATCACCGTTTTATGTGTGCTTGTTTCGTGTAATATTAATCCTGAATTTAGTCGCCATGTGAACGCAGATTATATTGCTACCATCGTACGTCCTTAGTTTTTCTTATTACTAACTTTTAAAAATGAGGCAATCAAATACGATTTTCGAACGTGATTATATGAGAATAAAAAGAATACTGCGAAGAAAATATATTTTAACCAATTGATGGTTCATTCATATTTTTCATAGTTTTCATATTCATTATAACAGGATTAAGCAAATACGAAACAATTGAGGCGCATGATAGTTATTTGGAAAAAAACGTCGGCGCTGCGTGAAACAATATCGAAGCGGGTTATGTTATAGGGACCATATTGGGGACGACATTTTCGGATACATGTCAAGAAGAAGCTCATTAAGAATTGTGGCTGCTACTACTCAACGAACGAAGGAAAATATGAATTTTAAATTAATTAATACAAATATAAAAACTGAATTTTGTTTTCACATACAGAAGATTTAGAAAACGTAGCCTAAATAAAACTTTTAATTTTTAACAAATAGTCAGTAAATATAATAGAAAGATTAAGATGAAAATGATGTTGCAAATATGGTTATCACAGATAGTTGCTATATATGAGAGCACGCTATCCATCATTATAGAGACCACATCATGTCGAACTCCGAATCCCAATCTTTATCATCAGCTAATGAGAAGCCTAAGATGCATCAATTTTATCATCCACACAAGTGCCTTTATTGTGAGTGCACGGAGTATCATGAAGGAGATTGTCAACATGAAATAGAAGGAAAGCTGATTCAACCGAATGTCGCGCCGCGCCGAAAACCAGTGATAGAAAAAATCGAAACTTCACAAGTTGATTCAGAAAAGATATCGTTTTGGCGAAAGTTCTTTCCTTGTTTCTTCTCCAAGGAATCCGAGCAGGTGGACACGAAAGAACCTGATGTCCATCCGGTGAAGCCAGATGAAGGGATTGTTCCTGTTGAACCGGAGATCGCCCAGCAGTCTGTTCAACTTGCTGCAGTGGAGCCAACGGAATCGAAACCGCCAGTGCCGATTGTCTTAGAGCAGAAGGGCGTCGATGAGCCGAAGTTGGTCGTGGTTAAGATCCTTCCATCAAATGTGTACTATCTACCGAAGAAAGAGGAACAGTTTCCCATTGAGGTTCAGCAATCCAACAGCCCATCTGTCATGAAGCCAAAAGTGGTTCCAAAGGTTGCCGAAAATAAGCTTAAATCATCGAATAAGGAAAAACAGGTCCCCATCGAACCGACGAAAACCAGACAAGAGATTAATGCCAGTATAAAGGAGAAGTGGTTCAACGCTCCGGTTGTTATTGAACCAAGCTTGTTGCCTCTTTCACGCTTCAAACCGGCCGCCAGGATCTCACCTTTAATCCCAGTGAAAAGAAAATCAAAGAATTGTTTGCCCGTCAGTATGGCTCCAACCCCAAAGGAGCAAGAAGAGAAGATAGCTCCTGATGTCGAACCAAATCTGCCTCTAGCAGTGGTTAAGAAAGAAGAGATCGTTCCAACTCCCATGAAGAAAGAAGAAGAGATAGCTCCATCAGTTGAACGAACTGTATCATCGGCATTCGTTGAGGAAAAGAAAGATGTCCAGGTATCGACAGTTGAAGGGCTCCGAGCCTCCGATGTTCCAGTACAATTAATATATCAGAGGCATCGAAAGTACCCGAAGATCAGAACACCCCGCCGGTCCCGTTCGCCGCGCCGCTGATCTTTTGAGAAAAAGGATTAACCAGTCGTAACGATGGTTTAATATAAAAGTATTCTTGTTCATTTTTGTCTTTATTTATGTATTTTGAAAAAAAATTTATTTACTCATAATAATTAATTAATTAAATGATGAAGTACGTTATTACTGCGCAATTTCTGTGTTTAAAAAAAACTAATATGAATAAAAAGAATTAATTATTATATTGTGAGCTGCGCTGCGTCAAAAAAGTTTGAATAAATTATTTTCGAATATCGAACTACGAACGAAAATTCCGATTTCAGTAACTATATATTCCAAAATTTCTCTAACGCAGTACATGAGAGAGAGAAAAATGGTGATCTTATAACTGATGGGATCGAATTTATTCGATATTGAAGGTTCAGTTATACTGTCTTATTTCTCCTTTTATTCCATGTCTTTTAAATCTATTGCGGCGTATTCAGTTCACGGATTATTTACTTCTTTTTTCATTTTTTATTTATCGACGTTCTTTAACACACTCGATCGGACACAGACATCCATTAAAAAAATAAATCTCGGCCCATTGCAGGACGATACAAGAAGCGGATTTTGTTGACATTTTAATGTCAGGTCCTACGTCATTAGACCATCATGAAGGTGTAGGATGTAGACATACTAAAATAATTTATCACCTCAACAGCAGGTGCAAATAGAGAAGCACACACCAGTCTATCAGAAGATTTGCTTTGTTTTCTAAAAATAGAAGTAAATGGACTCAACAGATACCTTCTTGCCACCTTCATTTCAGTTAATACCCACTCTTTTTCCAGTCGTGAGGAAAAATCTTTTAACCGGGGAAGTAAGAAAAAATGAGAAGTAATACAGGAGAAAAGTTTCTAATGTCTCACTCTAGAAAAGAGCGAGCAAGAACTGTTCATATCCATGATTTTACATTTTAGCCACAAATTATATAAAAATTTAACCTATTAATTTCTTTAATACGATAATATGAGCATGATGGATCATTATTTTTTGTTATTTCGCGTTGTGATCTAGTTCTACTCGTACTATTTAGAGAAAACGATTTCAACTGTCTTCACACTGGAGCCCTATTCTGGCACAAACCTTATTCTGGAATACAATCTTCATTTCCGGCCTTGCAAAATTAAATCTAGAATAAGGTGTATGTCAGAATAACGCTCCAGTGTGAAGACGGTATAAGGATGTATCGTTATCTGCAGCACTGTTGTAATATTAATAATCAAGAATCCTATACCTTGTTCCAACTTTTTTAAACTCCACTATTCTAGTTTGCAACTATATAGTTTAAAATCAAACTTTAATTTCTGTTTGCATAATTCCATATTTATCTGATAACAATTTTGTAACTGATAAAGTATCTGTACTTAGATCTATTTTCTTAAAATAGTGTGATTATTTTAAAATTTCGTGATTCACCACACAATTTTTTCTTTAAGTCATTGATCTCTTAATATGATTGTTAAAATTTGTGCAGGAGTACAGAAGAATAATTCATCCTATGACCTATTACGATTTGCGCAGCAAAAATAAAATGTATTGATATGATTTCAGGATCTCTATCACGGAAAGGATATAATGAAGGAATAAAAATATTCCGTAAAATAAGTAGGCTAATAATTAAATCTGGTGAAGACGTCGGATGAACGCAATAAGGTGCTAATAAGGACCACGACTGCAATAATAATACAAGTAAATAAATTAGATACATAATTTAATACTTATACTGTTTCATAGTATTCATATTTCCAATCATGTGATATATTTTTTAACGTTTGAACTTGGCTAAATAGAATTTACTTAATAGGTATCTACTCACGTTGGTTTGAGCGGTAGTGGGAGACGAGTGGTCCCACCAGGACGTGCTGGGAGACCCGGAGGAGCCGGCCGATTGGGTATTAAGGGGACCGGACGACCCGTCACTGGAGGCGCAGGAGGAGCTCGGGTGACCACCGATGGTCTGAAAGCGGGCGTCGGTGCTGATGATCCATTCATAGATCCCCATACATTATTAGCCCTTGCTGAAGATGGCGAAGAAGCTTGCTGGTCCATAATACTAGTTACATACAGTTATGTAATTAGTAATTTAAAAAATCATTTTCATATTTATGAGAGATGTACCTAAAGTAATCTTCTCTGTCCTTTAAGGGTGGTGGAATCGGGGTCGAAACAGTTGCCATAGAGACATCTCCTATGATCCTTAGAGCTTCCTTACATGCTTGATACATTCGGAGCATCTCTTCTCTCTTTAAAGCCTCTTCTGCGCTCTCTTCCATCAGTCTAGCCTGTTGAATTAAATCATTAAATATATGCAGATTTTAAGGGATCATCACAAACTAACCGTGTCTCCCGAAGCGTATAGGCTAGCCAATAGTTCGCTCATAATGAAATCCTTGGTATTATTGATTAACATTAACATGATGGTTTTGGGCACAAGATCTCTCGTTGATTTAGTCACAATTCTCATATAAGAGTCAACTAAATTGCGGATCGTTTCTACCTAATAATACATTCCATTCTATAAAGGAATTATTTAAAATTATAAGTAATAAACCTGACGCTCCAAAAGTGGATCCTTTGATTCCGAATAACCAGATGATCCGCCTTCTTCTCCATTAGCTGTCTTTTCTGGATAAACTCCAGCACGGACAAAAGAAGCTTTCCAAGAGTTCATATCTTCTTGCGTCTCGCAGCTGAGTTCCAATTGCTTGTGATCCTGGTACAAAACAGAAAATGTAACATCGATCATATTTTATTAGAATGGGAATCAACCTTGTAAACGTTTCGTTTATCCGGATTAAATAAACCGATTGCATGACGACGAGACATGAGTCCTTGTTCAACATCCCTTAATTTGAGACCCTCTAGGCTGAGCATATAGATTTTTTCCTTTTCTTTTTCATCCTTGTACCAGGTTAACGTTTCAGGTGTAAGAACGAACCATTTTGTGCCACTCTTCATGAAGCCTGAATTGGATAAGGATATGTATCCTCGGCGGATTACTTGATTGCCAAGCTTCTTGACTACTACTTTTTTCTCTGAAGATTGTTCTGCTCTATAATGCATAAACAAATAATATATTATTGTAAATTTGAACAGATTTGTTCAATTTTATGTGTCAATACTCGTCGAATCCGATGAAATCATCGTGATTAGTGTTGATGTAGGCTAATTCGTTATCGTTCAATTGGAGGATCTGATCCTTACAGCGCTGCTCCCGCTCCCTAATATGAGACAAGATGATGCGCTCTACTTCTTCACGCAATCGAGGATAACAGTTCAGCTAATGTTTTAATAATACATGTATTAGGATGTCTTGAAGATAAAATAATGAAATGAATAACCTTTTCGGTGATAAAGCGGATGATGGTGGTAAGTTCGTTGACAACCAAATCGATACAATTTAAACTAGGCTCTTTAAATCGAGAGATTTGTTTCTGCACGATGGCCTCAAATGCCAGATCGGGAGTAAAGAGGCCCACACGGACACCGTGAATATTACGAATGGCAAAAGAGATCTCGCTTCGCAACTCTCTTTCATCGAACTCCATTTTAACGATCTCGAAAGGGAAGCGCTCGTGAAAGATACGGTTGATTTTAGCACCACCGGACAAGATCGACGTGTTGATGTTGGACGATCCTGAACTACCAAGAGCGTCATCAAAATCAGACTGCAACTGTTGGATCATCCTAACAAAAATACAAATTATGTCGATAAGAACAAACTTTGAATGTTTTATTTATACTTAAGCATGGCTTTCGTTTTAATACTAGGATCATCTGCTTGGAAGTATTTATACTGCTCTACTTCCTTCTCCATTATAAGTACTTGTTTCTGTTCATTAACTGATATAATAAATATTGGTCAAGATTAAAAGAGAATGTGATTTTTTGAGACCTGAAGGCGATCCCGGAGTCCTGGCAGAGTGTCACGAATGTGGTTCGTGAGCTGCTGATTGAGAACGCGCTGAAGATAAGGAGTACCCATTCGGTCCGCCATGTGACGGTAAGCTGGATGACTGAGGAAGAATTTCCGCTCGGCAGCCATGGCTGCTTTAATGTCCTTCCGGCCATCAATGTCCTTTTGAGAGCGATTGACCACTCCGACGTAGCCGCGCCGGAGAGGCAGCAACCTATTCTCAAGCACCTCACGGGCATCTGTCCCTTCATCCATCAAATCCAACTTCGTAATAACACCAATCGTCCGTAAACCTGTTGATAAAATTCATAGTATATAAAATAGAATGATTGCTAAGAGAGAATCAACGAACCGTCTGGATCCACATCTTTGGCCATCCTAAGAGCATCAGAGTTAGCCAAATCGATGTTCGCTGGAGTGACTGCCAAGATGAGGCAATTGGGACTCGAAATAAATTGAATGAGCATATTCCGAATTTGCATCTCAATATCAGCGGGTTGATCTCCAACGGGAACTTTGGTCATCCCCGGCAGGTCAATTAAGGTCAAATTTAGTACTAATAAATGTAATTTTTAAAAATTAGATCAAGTCGCTAGATGAATATTTTAAAAAGTTTTCAAGTACCGTGGGGAGAGTAGATTCTCAAATTGATGGGCAGATTAGAAATGCCTTTATTCCTTCCAGTCACACGTTCCGTATCGATTTCAATTTCTCGGCGAATCTCATCGAAATCGCTGAAAATCCTACCTTTACAATGAAGGAATTCTCCATATTCTATGTATAAAAGTACATCAAGTTTTATAATTCGATTTTTTTATTATTTTAATATATAATTGAAATTGAACAGACGAACCTTGGCTGGAATTTATAAGCTGCAGAATAAGTGGGCGACGAGTAACAATACCTGTTCCGCGAGGAAGAAAGTCCCTTAAAATATTCAAAATAATTAAACAAGTAATAGGTAATCAACCGTATAATCCGTGGAATAGGCAATAACTCGAAGCCTTCGTATACTCTATAACACCTACGTCTACTTATGGGTTATTTAGACTTAAAGTAAGTCAATCTTACCGTCTTACGTAGCGAAATGTTCAAACTTTTAATGGAAGAATGGATTTCTTAAGTAGCTAAATGTACAAGTCACTAGTTCTAAGAAGTAAATTGTAAATAACCCAGTTATCTCTCGAGTTATCTCGTCCTCATTTACATTTCACAAAAACAATAATTCAAATCATCACTAAATTTATAATAATTGGACAAGTTTAGGATAAGTTTTTGCTATTTAAAAATCTCAAATAGTAGTAACTAGTTGTGATGTAAAATGTAGAAAATTCGTATTGATTCAGGCGCGTTTAGCTCAAGTTTCAACTCATCGGTTTGATTATAATACCTTCCGACGAAATTCTCTAAAACTGAGCTCTTTCCAGCACTTTGGCCTCCCACGACAGCAATCTGAGGTAAATCCAATGACATCTGGACACCTAGCAAAGTGAAGGAGTCCTGGAGCTTATTGACTAGCGGAATGAGAGACTCCATACCGGAATTGCCAGCCATCCTGAGCACATGTAATGGAAAGTGCAGTATAAGGAGCTACAACCTCCAAAACTAAAGTGATGATAATGCACTGCGGGCATACAGAGCTTATAGATAACGCGGAGCAGGATATTTTCGTTATCTATTCGAAGATATGTAGCCTTAATGTTGACATATAATACCGTTCTGTATTACTTTTTTAATCTTATAAAATCTAGACTTTCAATTGTCAATTTAGTTTAAAGACAGAATAGGTATGAGTTTTTCCCCGCCATCCTTATCAGCTGATTATACATCGGCATGTGTTTTTTTACTTATTCTATATGATTCATGTAATGCATTCGCAGCACTCACCGAAATAAATAGAAACACGACCGTTTTCCCATAGGAGCGCGCGTAGATGAAATCGCAACAAACGGACTAATTTTGCTAAAAGTATATAGCTCGACGATTTCAACAAAATAGCTTTAATTGATTTTTTTTATGCGTTGGTCCGAAATGAATTGAGTACCGCCCTGCATTATATCACATTTGAGTGACGTTGTACCGTGAATAGATTCGTTCATGTATAGCACATATTTCATCGTTCGTGTATAGTACTTTTTCGTCATTTTGAGAAAAGGTATTACTTTGAAAGATTTTGGTATAAATAACCCATTTTTTTATCTATTTTTGTGATTAAAATGTAACAATCAACTATACCACAGCTGAAATCTATCACTCTTTGATATAAATGAATCCCTTTCCTCTATCCATATGTATGAATAAAAATTTTAGTTTTCTATTTAAAGATACGGCAAATTTAACCCGAACATAAAATTCCCAAGGAATTTCCCGATCCTCATCGTAAGATAGTATAAAGTGATTCAAACTGCGCCTGAAATAATCTCAAAGCGAGTCGTGAAGAAAATCGATTGAGGTGAATTGAGCAGGGATTAATTTGATGAGGAAGATTTTTTAACGTAAATAATATTGGAATGATAATAATATAATTTAATGTTTAATAACTTTGGTCATTGCCAAGATCATTTCGATTAGTCTATCTTATTACATGGCTGATGTTGAATGAACAATAGATCGATTATGAATTATAAATATGGCCTATATAAAATCACCTCAACTAACGTCATTACCTGATAGCCTAACCTATCCTGTGTGCTAATAAATAATGTGATAATAATATGATAAATTGCAATAGCGTAATGGGAATGGGAAATTGAAAACAATGTCAGTATTATTTAAATGTACTATGAGTAGACGTATAATTTAAATGTATAATAAGGAGACAGAAACATTAACCCTCGGAAGTAGTGTTTGTGACGTACACATAAATGTATTTTTGTTTAAGTATGCGTGATTAGGGACTAAGGGAAACTTAATTCTTTAATGCAAGAATAGAGAAAAAGAACAGAGAGAATAATTTCCTTTGAACTGGGTGGGTGTCGTCTATACGACTCTTGATCGGTACAGTCGTAGGTAAGTAATGAGCATTGAACAAGGTAATAACCTCATTACAGAGTGCATTAGGTCTACTCATTGAAGAGTTTATAACTCAATTACATCACAGGATGAACATATAGAGAGAACGAACATCAGCAGCACTCCCTTCCCATCAAGGGAAAATGTAAAAAGATTGAACAAAGGGGGTTTTAAAAACAAGTTAGAATTGAGTCTCTTAACCACTTTTCACGAAGTTTTGCTCGCCGTTACTTTTAAATCATGAATCATGTACGTATATTACCGGTAGGAAGGAAAATTATATTGCATCTTTAAATATTTGTGCATATTATAGTTATTCACCTACTCGATTGTTTATACAGCGCATCAAATATAATAGCTTCGGCTCACAAACCAATAATAAACTAAACGGCGATGTCAGGTGGGTAGCACACCGTGGGTAGTATACCGCACGTGCGGTACATAAAAAAGAATCAAATTAAAAATAAATATTCACTCCGTGAACTCAAATTTAATAGGCTATACCTAATGCTTTAAAATGCCCCCATAAATCAGGGAATATATAGAGAAAATGAGGTAAATATTACTACAATATGGTTTTTTGCTATCATAAAAATACCATCTTGAATAATATGTCGCTTGCATTTTACGTCGTTTGCGATATTAAAGCTGGGTAGAATTCTTCGGTATACAAAGTTTTTTTTTTTTAATCCGCCATAAATCCAATGATGTTTATAGCGTATACTAAATAATTTCCAATAACCTTATTTTTTAATAATTTCCACACCAACAGGTGTTGCACTTGCGCCGGCTTCTTCGGCCTATATATAAACAAGCAAAGCCACAACATTTCCGCATCGTAGATTTCCTAGAAAACGATTTATTCAAGAGCTGTCGACAAATTAAAGAAATAATGATGGATAATAATCCGACCATTTTCATCAAAGGGTTGATCTTCGTCCTTATTCTCTTTGCTGGCTCTGCTCCATCAGTAGATGGATCTGGCATGGTGACTACAACAATCATTAGGTAATAGGTCTGTTGATGAAATTATTAGATAATAAAGAATGGATTTATGTCTAATATTACAGAGCACAACTTGATGGTATAGCATTGGGGAATAGAAATAATTTACCTGTCCCCAAGCATCATCCGATAATCCAACCGCATCTATTCAAACTGATGGAGCGCCCTCGACGTCATTTCGGAGGATCGGCGCCTAGCAGTACGGATTCTTCCAATGGTAGAGAAAATTATTTCAACCCCTCATTATGCCCAAATGGACATTTTCTGAATCATCAGAAGAAGTGTGAGGAATCTATTCGGAAACGATCCATGAAATATTTGTAATGAAAATGTTTAGCAGAATCTATATTAATATATATGAATCTCTCATAATATCGCTTCTACCCTAAACCCTAAACCCTTATCACTCGTAGTCTTGGATTGTAGATTATAACATGTCGTGACTTGCATATTATATCGATGGGTGCTCCATTATGAGAAATTTGAGAAAAAAATATGGAATAGTTACGTTTTCAGGATATAGTTATATCTTCAAGAACCAAATATTTTCAATTATTAGAATGTAAATATGCTGCATTAGGAAGTGCATTCATCTTAAAGAGATCTAATATCCAATTTTCAAAGCCCTTAGCTCAAGATTGAAGATGGATGGCCACTCACTATTTGTAGCTTAGACTAGATAAGGATTTGCTTGCCGCCACCTACGCTGCATTACTGCGTAGTGCGCAGGGTAAAGCGGTACTACAGAGAGGTACTTAAATTCAATTTTTTGAAAAATGATAATGTTTCAAAATACTTTTCATGAGGTTAAATTCTGTAAGCAAAAAAGGTAAACATTAATCATAATTACTGATGTAGTGATAAAATTTAGACATTCATCCTCAACTGGCAGTGGAGCACCCTTCGAAAATTTATACCGATATATTGACAGTCACGATTTCGTTTAATTAGCATTTCAATGGCATATCAATGGATATCCATGTAATACACGAATATTTAGACGATTAATAACTTGAGATGGCTGAGAATGGTTTCTTTCGTTAGTTATAAACGAATATAACATTAAAAAAAAAACCAAAAATTAATAATTATCGTCATCAGTCATCATCAGTCATGGAATGATAGTCATCTTGAAGGGCTCCAGCGCACGAATAACTTTTGAGAGGAACACAAAAGACGTTTTTTACCTTGTTGAATTCCCTTAATAAGTCGTATAAGTAGAGCTCCCAATAAGTGTACCCTAAAAACAAAACTGTTGTTAAACAGTTTCCGCCTACAGGTGTTGCGCAACAAATATAGCTGCACTTGCGCTGACTTCTCTGTTTATGATACAAGTAGGTAATGTTACAGCATTTCCCCCACCAGATAGCTACCGGAGAGCGATCCAGTAAACAGCAATTTAGACAAATAAGTGGAATTTATCATTTTTAAAATAATGGGTTGCTCATTCCCAATAATTTCAAAGGTTCTGCTCATCATTTTCCTCCTCTCTGCTGCTGATTACATTTTTCAAACAGATGGTTCTCGTATTGTGCCGAGTCAAGCTCACCATTTTAGGTAGGCCTGTTTTAATCTATAGGAGAAATGATCCAAATTACCATTTAATTGATGAAAAGTAATAATTTTTTAAAGGTACCTTCAGCAGCAAATCCTGGGTAAAAGACACGTTACTAAATTATCGGCCTTCGATTGGCCTGATGATATTTTAAATAAATTGATGAAGCGCCCTCGACGCCATTTCGGAGCATCGGCACCTAGCAGTCCAGAATATCTATACCATGGTGGTATAAAAGCGGCTCATTTTGTCATTCCACTATGTCCCATCGGACAATTTTTGAACCATCAGAGGAGCTGCCAGGAATCTGTTCGGAAGTGATGATCGACCATGAAATTTCATGAAATCTATCTACTCCGTCAGTGTATAATCCCTAAATTTGCGCATTACCATCATGTAATATCCTTTGCTTGGGTTACTATGTAATTGGCTTTATCACAATGGTGTTATAGCACAATTAATAATAAACAAATATACTCAAATACTTTCGGTATACCGATACTTCTATCCTATAAATGGGTATACCCTATTATGATTTTAATTAACGTCCTAATTATTCAAAACGAAGGTGTAGACAGTATGTGAATCATATTTCCTTAAAATACGGTTAAAATTCACTTTATTGCTTTCTTCGTAGGAAACAAAGAATTTATCTGGGAACTTTGTTCTAAAATAACTTAGGACATTATTTAACTAAATAAAAAAAAATCCTGTTAGAAACTTTTGCTTCTTAAGTTAACTAAGGGAAGCAAAATTGAAAAGCTGTATTAAACTCATATCTGTTTATTAAATATATTTCCTATCTACAAAGCAATAAATTACGAAAACAATGAGCCCAAGAGGGAGGTTTTGATAGGAATCGGATTCAATTCAATTGACACAAAAAAAAAACAACTTGAATTAATTGAAAAATAAAAAATCCCAATTCGGATGAATATGAATTTGAATATAATCAATGACTTTGAATTGGATTCGATTTAGCACACGGATTCAATTGAATTCACACAACAAAAAACAAAAAATCTGAATGAATTTAATAATAAAAAATCCCAATTCGAATGAATATGAATTTGAATTGGATTCGAATATTTTCAATTCGAGTTATCCCTAGGTTTTGACCTTGCTGAATAAATCGATTGTTTTAAATTAACGCACAACTACAGTGAGCAGTCTACTTTTCAAGCAGACGCTTTCTGAATATTTTTCATACTTTGTTTACATGTGAGCTACGTTTGAATCCGTCAAGGCATTCTAAATCTAGAACTGTTTAACACAAATTCCTGAAATTATCAGTTATGAAACGTGTAGTTGTAACGGGGTTAGGCCTTGTTACGCCACTCGGTTGTGGTTCTCAGTCTACGTGGAATGCTATTTTAGCCGGCAAATGTGGAGTCAGAAAACTCGATGGCCCAGAGTACGATCAGATTCCATCTAAAGTAGCAGCAACTGTTCCTGTAGACACTTTCAACCCTGAAAATTATGTGGCTAAAAGTGAGCTCAGAACCATGTCCCCTGCAAGCCTCTTTGCCCTTGCAGCTTCTGTTGAGGCTGTGAGAGATGCAGGTCTCCAAGAAGGAGATGATGAGTTGCGTGGGAAGACTGGAGTGGCTGTTGGAATGGGTATGTCTGATCTTCAGTACATTGTGGAAGCAGCGTATACACTTAGAGATAAAGGAGCAAATAAGATTAGTCCCTACTTTGTACCAAGAATCCTGACCAACATGGCAGCTGGAATCATCAGCATCAAGCACCGACTGGAGGGCCCCAATCATTCAGTATCCACAGCCTGTGCTACAGGAGCTCACTCTATTGGTATAAAATTCATTTAAAAATATGAAAAAATTAGCATAATTCATAAATGAATTTATTTTAATAGGAGATGCGTTCAACTTTATTCGATACGGTGCAGCAACAGCCATGGTTTGCGGCGGTACAGAGTCCTGCGTCACTCCACTGAGTCTGGCAGGCTTCTCTCGTCTTAGGGCACTTTCCACAAAGTTTAATGATAATCCTGAGAAGGCGTCACGGCCGTTTGATAGTCAACGAGATGGTTTTGTTATGGGGGAAGGAGCAGGTACTTTAATAATCTATCTTACATTTTTTATTATTATTGAATCATTAAATTATAAAAAAAAAATAGGAATCATGTTTCTAGAAGATCTCGATCACGCATTAGCTCGCAAAGCACCCCGAATTTACGCTGAAATCCTTGGCTACGGCACATCAGGTGATGCCAGTCATTTAACGGCTCCTTCAGGGGACGGAGCTGGAGCTTTCCGTGCCATGCAAAACGCTCTCAAAGACGCTCAAATTAAAGTCGATAAAATCGGCTACGTCAACGCCCACGCAACAAGCACTCCAATGGGCGATGCTATTGAAATCCGGGCCATCTCCCGACTGCCTTTTGATAAGACCAACAATAATCTTCCTTGGATCAGTTCCATGAAAGGCTCTTTAGGTCACGGCCAAGGCGCTGCCGGGGCCGTAGAGAGCTGCCTGTCCGTCTTGGCTTGCCAGTCAGGTCGGTTACCTCCTAACCTGAATCTAGAGAGACTGGATCCCCTATTAGAACCACTGCTGGATCGTTTACGATTCACCCCAGCAGATGGACCGGTAGAATGGAGCGCTACTACAAGTAATCGACGGAGAATTTTACTTAAAAACTCGTTCGGTTTTGGTGGAACGAATGCTAGTCTCTGTATAGCCTCTTATCCATGAATTTTAAATCTTTATGGGTCTTCTTTTGACGAATAAATTGTTTGTTTGCCTCTTTTTGAAAAAGGGCTGTAATAAGAGAAAGGGAGAGCACTACTACTTCAGCCTTCATCAGCAAAAACCTTAAATAGCAAAGTTCCAATTATTATACAATTACACTTCCAATGCAGTTATAATCTAGCAGAAGAATAAAGTTATATTCATTTAATAAAATGAAAATCTACGTAGATAGTTTATATCCTATATTGATCGTTTCGAGAACTGAAAAGAATTTGCTACTACTTTTAAGTTTTAACCGTATTTCCAAAACTTTTTAATATGCATGCATTTAGACCCCATATTTCCTAAGTTTCTCCCTTAAATTTACAGAATTCTCAACTTTCGTACTACATCATATTCGTACACTCGTACAGTTGATACAGCATGAAATCCATAAAAAAGAGTTTTAAGAGTAGTTAGCGAGCAGCTAATTTTAATTAGTCAGAATAATTTGTCACAATTCCTGTCAACAATAGCCAATTTAGTTTGGGTTGTGCAACATATGCTCTCTGCATATGCTGTGCCAATATACGCATCCTTGGTAAAATAAAGTTTAGAAAGTTTAAAGCTATCACGGTTACGTGCACTGCTTTTGCTGTGGTAAAAGGAGTTGGGTTCCCACTTTTTTTCTTATTTTACTTGCGCTTTATTGTTATAACCATATATACAACCATTGTGAATAAGTGAACATATCTAGTACCGAATCGTTTCCTTTATTTATTGCATCGCCTGTAGATAATTATTACAATTACTTCCAAAATTGATAATTTACACGAAAAGAAATTGTATAAGGTATTTAACATTCAATGACATGAGTTTCATTTTATGGCGCACCAGGAAACAGGGTAGAAGTTATGAGATGATAATGAGTAAAAAGGATGATTTTAAGTATTGTCTTATAGAGAAAAACACACAGCTTCTTATATGTAATACATATAACTATATATAAATCAAACCAAAAATAAATTATTTAGTTATCTAGAAGTTTGTCATCGACTCATTATTGTCTAAGTCACTGATGATAGGGCTTGTTTCTACCACTATCTCCGATTGATCAATTGTGTCGCTCAATTCAGGAAAATGTTCACACTCTATTTCGTCTTCTTCAGGAACTGCAGGTGGCCTATTGCGTGATAGATTTCCCAACATAGACGTAGATGGAGATCGATTCATCATCGTGGTTTCCGGAATAGGTGGAAATAGCAAAGACTCATTGGGTATCGAGCTTAAATTTTGGCTGGAATTAGAGTGCAGTAACAGGTCGTAGAAAGATGATTTATCAGCGTGGACCCAATGGGTCACAACAAGGCCTTTTCCTTTCAGGTATGTTTCACCTCTTCTTTCACATTTAATTCCTTCACTTTCAATCAATCTGGCAGTTCTTTCAGTCACCTTAAAAAAATCTATTGTATCCAATATGATAAATTGTTAGGATTCTGAATTTTACCTGGATCTTTCCTAGTTCACCAGTACTTTCTAGACGTGAGGCCATATTAACTGTATCACCCCAGATATCGTAAAAGGGCTTTTGGGCACCTACGACTCCAGCAATAGCCGGTCCATAATCAATTCCTATTATTAGAATCATTCATTTGTTAAAATTATTAATTCTTTATTGATAAAATTTATTACCAATTCTAAGTTGGTAGTTATGCGACAATTTTTTGTTCAATTTCCCTAAAATGGTGGTCATAGCAGCTGAGAAACGGACCAGGACAGAAAGTGGACTACCAGTAGATGATCCGAATTCAGCGCTTACTCCGGCTGCAGTCATGCTAGAAATGGTTGATGATTCGTTAATGATGCTCGATGTTGAACCTTTCCTGCTAGGACCAGTATTTGATGATGCCAATCCACAGGCGGCCATGTAAGTCGTCCCAATTAGTTTAATCTTTTCAATTCTTGTAAAGGGTCCCTCACATGTTAACTATTTATAAATGTTTAATTAATAACAAAAGCTGTCTAGGTTTTTTTAATTCGATCTGAAATTTACAGCATCAAACTCGCTTATAATTTGGTTGAGAACACCAAGACAGTGGAGGCCATAGTCGTCTCCATATTTGTCGTAATACTCGTCCATGAAATTAGGCATGGAAGCGAACATTACAGCAACATATTTGTAATTTTCGTGGTAGAGTTCGTCACTTGGACGACTGTCCAGATAAACTTCAGCTATACCATTTTTGATTAATTAATAAACTAAATAATTTAGTTAGCTCAAAATAGCTAGATAGTGTTCAATACATTACCAACGTGGAGTGGAAGGACGTTGAGTAACAAGAGTTGATTTACTGTACGAGTAGTATTTGCTTCTTCACGTTCTTTGGCTAGTTTACGCTTCCAAACGTAATCCAAGCGGTGGATAAATTCAATCTAAATTACAGCCTTCGTAATTATTAGTTCGAATAACAATTTAAAATTAATGTTGGTCAAAACCTGTCGATCGGTTACGTGAAGGATAATCAAAATACAAACAAGATAGAGGATGTGAACTATTTCTGGCTGTAAGGACGGACTAAATTTGCACGAAAAGCAATCATCATACTTCTATAGTTTAAAGAGGAAAAAAAAAACTAAGATAATCACTAGAATAATTTGCTGATTAATAACTTACCGTACAAATATCGAAATACTGCGAGGTGATAGCTAAAGAATAGAGGATAACTGCAAGCAGGTATGATACCAGTTTAATCAAATGATGTATCCTGTAGAATCCAAATATGACCGTCATAGTTAACGCGCAGCTGTACGTAAAATACTAGATAGAGAAAAAAGTAGTAAATTAATAATTTTTATTAACTTTCTTGAACACTTGAATTACCCAAAGGTAGATACGAGGATCCTTTTCATGACATAGTTCAAGGGATACACCCTTTGATAAAGTATCATTACTGTTGCTGATCACCATATCCTGTTATATTTTTCAAAAATTAATTTAATTGGTAATTTTCAAAATTACCAATCGTTTTTCAAAAAGTATTATCGCTTGGATTTTGGACTGACCAAATCAACTACTGAGATGGCTCCAACAGAAACGGTGACCACTAGAAAAATTAGAAGTCTAACGACGAGAAGCTCTCTTATTGCCTTTAACCTCGTCCAACACGGAGGTTTTCTAATTGTGCTCGTCACTTCTTCGTTAACTGACGATGACCCATCATTTTCAACATCAGAAGTCTCTACTGCATTATCTTCAAGATCTTTTTCTTCATTATTCCTTCGAAAATTATTACATATTCTAATGATCCAAGTGCGAATGATGGAGGACCATAAAAAGAGGGCGACGAGGACCGCTACACCCAAAGACACTCCAAAGATCGTCCAGAAAAACTGTAAACTATAGATAACCATGTCGTCTGAAAAGATCTTTTAAAAAAAGGTAATAATAATAGCCAATAATACTGAATAGTAAGAAAGATTTGAATGGCCCCGACACCTAACAGAACAGGAATCACTCCGAGGATGTACAATTTGAAGAGCGGGTCTTTTCGGATGAGAAAAGGAAGTTCCCACTTCCATTTGGAAAAGTAGAGGCAAAAGTTGATTTCCCATTCCTGTTGTTCCGGTTGAGAAGCCTGCCTATACATTTGATATATTTATGAATCTCCACAGAGTAAATATGTGATAAATCAATGTCATATAATACCGGAATTTATTGAGATGCATTGTTTCTATTGCGTGCTCCATTTTGGAATCGGCTTGATCCATCATCTGCTTGAAACTAAGTAGACTTAAATCCACGGGAACGGCTCTTGAACGCCTCTGATAATGAAAAATTAATTTCAGAAACTAATATTGCGCACATTATTGTGGAAGAGAATCATACTTTTGAAAGAGCCTTCCCAGCGGCAGCTCCGGCTGCAACACTCCTCCTAACATTATGGCTGCTTTTTCTTGCTATTACCCGACTGTAGATCTCTTCATGTTGATCATCTCCGAATTGAAACGAAGTTTTCTTTCCTCTCTTCGACTAAATATAAAGTAAATTATTTTTATTGATCTAATGTTTAAAATTCAGTTGTTCAGTTAGTAACTATACCGAAATTTCAATTATGGAATATGGGAATCCTCGGGGAAATCCTTCAGAATTATTCCTCTTATTGTTAAACGAATTTTCAGTCCATGTTGAAGGTCTTCTAACATAAGGATCGGAACAGGTACTTAATTTATCTTGTTCGTCATCGCTGATTTGGTCAATGTTATCATTGATCTCTGAAGCTGTTTTTATGGTTGTTGTCGATTCTGAAGCTAATGGAAGAGTTGAGGTTTCTGAGTCGGTATTAGTGGCCCTCCGACTCGAATAATCAGATGACGGACCTGCTATTGAATCATATTAAGTCTTCAGTTATAATAAGATGAATTGCAATATTTCAATAGTTGATTACCAAAGGAAATACGAGGGTGAGGGTTGATCAAGGCGTCTTGAAATGTGATTTTTCTACCACCCTCCGCTTCATCGTGACTTTCCGGTATAATGAGGAAAGTATCAATTTCAAATTTAGCAAGAAAACTGTCCCGCTTCCCGCCTTCCCCTGGTTCCAATTTAAAAGAGTCTCCTAATAAAACTTTTGTGGCCATGGAGACGTGAACCCTCCTAAAATTTAAATGTTAATTAATTACATATACATTTATTAAATTGGTACTAAAACAAGGTTAAAACTGCACAATACTTTACATTAAAATTTAATTTTTTTCTAAGCTGTAATTAAAGTCGTTTCGCACTGAATGTCCAAAAAATATACTATAGGATATGTGATAAATTGTCTAGAATACTATAATCTTCTAATATTATCATAACCATATATCATAACTATTATACTTTTACATATAGCACGATTCTATAAATCAAAACTAGTTGCGGTAAACATATGGAATTAAAGTAATGATATGAACTTGCCCTGGTATTCCCGATTGTTCCATGTGATTAGCAATGGTGACATCACGAGACCAAATATCAAATTGCCACTTGCGCAGTCCAAGCAACCCACTGATAACAGATCCGCTGTGTACTCCAATCCGCATATCGACGTCGAGTTGATGCTCTTCCCTGCGTTAATGAATTTAATTTACTTTCTATGTTTTCGTATAATTAAAATCCTTTTACCTAACTTGTTTGATGATTTCGATCATTTTTAGACCCGTTTCGACGCAGTTTTTGGCGTGATTTGCGTCGGGATCCGGCATTCCAGAAACGCAGTTGTAACAATCTCCAAGAATTTTGATTCTTAAACAATTGTTAGCCTATCCAACCAAATGTTTAATCTGAATGTGGTCATTTAATTTTAGGCACGCTAGAAAATAATACCTTGGCAGCTTCATCAAACTGGCCAAAGAGTTCATTTAGCACAGCTACTAAAACAGCAGAAGGCAGTATTGCTGTGAGTGGCGTAAAATTTACAATATCAGCAAAGAGGATCGTTACATCTGAGTATTTCTTCACGTAGAGCTTCCTAATTAAACAAAAACAAATTATATCCATTTACATTTAGTTACAAATGATGGAACACACTCAAAAGGTTTTTTTGTAATTGTCGATTGGTGATTCACGAGCATTTGTTGAATTTCTTCTCGAATATCCTCCCTAACTTCAGAGGCAATGTGTTTTGGTAAAATGGACATCATGAGTTTTTCCTAATTCATTTCAAAAGATCAACACCAATATTTTTTTAAAATCGAATTACATCAGAGTCCATATCAAGTCGTTTTCTTAATACCTCTCGGCTCTTTTCGTATTCGCATCTGATAGTAGTATCGATACATTTTCTCCGTTCGAGAAATGTTCTTCTTAACGTAATCTCGTATAAACATTTTGTAAAGACTCCAATTAGATTAGCTGATAGGAAAAACACAGTATCTGCCATAATCTGATTTCAATATTGTATAACAATAATATTATTAGTTGGTCAATAATTAGATGTTTTCAATTCAAAGTACTGAATTTATATCGTTGGAATCTGCCGAAGGAGTAACAATAAATATCCAGATAAGCACGTGAGTTAAACTAATGACGGCTCCTACGACCAAGGATTGCCATATCCGAGTCAATGGCAACAGATTGTAAACAACAAGAATGGTGTAAAAAGTTGCAGAAATATGAACTATGTCACCTATAACATTTTAATAATCACAAGACCCACTTTTGATTACATCTTTTTTATCATGTTCGGCAATGAGATAACCCAATATGCATATAGCCTACTTACCATCGAACCAGAAACATAGGGCTATGTCAACCGCTACCAATGTCGTAGATATCAAAATGGATGCGGTAAAATGAAGCCAAGAGAATCGTCGGAACAAATTTTCATTGCATGCCATAATGGAGAAGAAAGAAACCACCAAGAATAGGGCGAGCTGACCCAATACTTCGGGAATAATAACACTCAAGTCCTCCTTGATATGTTTAAACAATTTTAAATGAATGCGGGAAATAATTCAATTTAGGCTATATTATTCTGTATATTAGTCAATAAAAGGTGCGTTTGAGTCTTTAAGCATCCAAGATTATAATTTATATTTTTATTAGGTCACTAATAACCACCTACACTGATGCAAGTATATATGTAGATCATTCCTATAATGCTATTATCACTATTATCTCTTGGATTATAATTAAATTAATCTTTTAAGGACGATTGGGTTTTGCAAAATAAGTGCATCATTGCAAGACCTCATATCAATGGTTAAGTGCTGCTGATCAGTAAATATCCATGTATCATGTAAAATTTCCTAATTATTTGCTTACATTATTGGGATATTGTAGCGACCTTACCTTGAAATTGGCAGCTAGGAGAATGATTATATAGGCTAAACAGAGAAATATTTGGTTGTGAAGGTATGCTTTGAAACCAACGTGCATCATTCGCTGCTGATATCTTTGATATAGTGGCTCCAGCTGCTTGCATTTGAACCGTTCCTAAGTTTCAAAGATTTAAAATTGAAATCATAAATTAAAATAGTATACAATGAAGAGCGCTTTATTATACTCTTAGTTTGCTGAGGAGCAGAATATTGTTATCAGTATGGTCATTTTCTTCAGAAATTATTGTGCCGTTTCCAATGTTTGGCGAAATGACTGAGACGATGGACTGGGAACGAGAAGCAGAATGCCTACGGTGGGCGTAATATGGTTGCAGGTGCTGAATACTATTTCTGACGATGTGTTTCATTACGTGGATACTAGCTGGCTCGTCGTTATCCGTCTTGTTTTCATCATCACTTGTGATATCGAAAGTTTTGTAACGCCCACCCAACATTTGATGATCACCAAGAGCACCCATCGCATCTTCAAGAGTGCTGGCCTTATTTGAATTGATGATTGAAGGCATATTTGTGAAATCGGCTGATTACTCGATTTCTTGTCGAGCATCCCTTGACAAAAAAAAAAGATTTATCTGCTTAATTACATACGTTTATAGTTGACATTTATTAGATTATTTTTTTTGTTTATTATGAACAAGAGTCTACTACTAGTAGACTACAAGACTAAAGTAAGTCTAGTAGTATAACCATAGAAGACTTAATTTATCGAAAAAAAACATGAACAAATAGAATAAAAAAGCCACTGTTTGCTTCATCAGACATGAGCAACTTTTCTCAACCAAGTAGATAACTGCAAGGAAAATATTTCCTTGTATATGTATGTTACCGTATAGTTTTAACATATGCTGACTCTCGAAACACATAAAATGTATTAGCCTCTTGTCAAACATATATTACGCAAGATGGAGAACTCATATTGCACCTAATCAACTTTAATTGAATTAATCCGAGATAGAATAAGTCATATGTAGTGAATTGCAGCACAAGTGTTGCAGTAAAATAACACAAATATGCCAATTTCCTGTGTTGTAAAGGATACAAAATATCACGCTAGCTCCCATAATATATTAATAAAACTTGCTTGACGCGTCTCCATCATTTTTAAATCCTTTTCCTTTTAATAATAGATATACATAATAACCGCATTTCTGCTGATGTGAAAACAATTAAGTTTCCACATTTTTGTTACATTTTACCTTCACACTGAACAAGTAATATGTATTTGTGAAAATTAGCATTACAACTAAAAGATGTAACACATAAGGTCATTCGATAGGGAACCACACTTGTTATATACGAAAATCCGGCTCTTGTCTAGCTATTATATATTGCTTCGTACCCTTATTTATTAACTGCCCTATATATCAAAATTCAAGAACAGCGCCAATCTTTGATGAATAGAAATAAAGATTACTATAATAGGATTCGATAATACAGAGTGCGCCTGATTAAGGGCTATATAGGCGGTCCTAAGGTAATAAAGCCCTCATCTTTGCGGCTATTTGCCGTTGCCCTTGTGGCCTTTTGTATACCTGTGTGGGCTAATCCTGTACAAATTCGATAAAAATAGGCCATAGCAATTAATAGTACAATAGATGTTGTAGGAATGGAGGTCGACAATCATTACGCAAGTATCCTTGAATAACAAGTACCGTACTAATCAACAAAGTGTGTGTTAACTTATTTTAAATCTTCTCAGTTAAGATCATTTGACAAATTTGTTCTTCTATAAACTCCGAATTTTGTCGAGACATTGCGTACAGCACTAGTACTATTTACCGGCAAAAATTATTATGTAATGTGTAACTACCTCGACTGGATCAATTAAATCAACTTGTAAATCCTCACGAGTGTTACTTGGGTAATCATAGTTCACAAATGATCAACAATGTTTAAAACAAAACTGTTTGTTTCTGGAAATGATGATCGTTCAGAGAAGCCACTCAAGCAACTAAAATAGAAATCTCACCGTTGGGATCCTGTTAAAGCAAAACATTTCTTATGTTTCCTATCTTCCGTCTTAGATAAGGTAAAAAGGTCGGAGCAGCATATTCTTCTTATCATGTGTGTTTTTACCTTTTCGCGTAGACGCAAGTTATATATTACATAAAAATCAGTCCCTTTCATTCATCGTTTAGAAAATAGTGTTAACACAAAGGGTAACCTATCAGAACGTAATATTTATAACTGGTAATTAATTAACTTTTAGTTTAAAAATGAGTACATAATGCTGGCGAAATTTGGAAGTAAAATCCATAACTGTTTCAATTATAAGCTACTTGAAAATTAATGCACAAGGCAATTTGCAGAATTGATTTTCAACGGTTTTCTTAATTTTTAGTTGAAGTTGTTGTCGTTATTGTTATGTTCTAAACAATTGTTTAATCTGTCTACTATATGGCTTACTGATAATGGCACTAAATGCTAGCGGTCCGAGAATTGATTTCGTTTGACCTTCGACTCTGGCAACTATTTTTAATCTTTAAAATTGATAAGGACACGTACGTACCCCGACGATTTAAGTGTCCTGAAATTGTCTAAATAGACATGATGTAATTGTACTAAGGACGGTCGGACTTATTCAAGGCCTATAGTGAATATATACTAATACTGATATTTATATATATTTTATTTGTTTTTATTTTATAGAGATATGATTTATACACAAATGGTATTTTTGGTAGAAAAAAAAGATGCGTGCGAAGCTTATTTTTTTCTTGGGGGGGGGGGGGATAGCAACTCAGAAAAGGGTTACATCAATGCTGTCGCACTAGATTGGTTACATGGGCATGAACTGCTACGGGGTGCCATCTAGCAATTTATTTAAAAGTAAATTAAAGTGTTGAATTCACGTACAGATGGTTTAAGTTGACCGGTTTTGGCTGGGTAGCAACTAGCAGGGATGGAAAAGGATGAATTAACTATTAGTCAGCACAAAATTATTTTATCTTATACGGTAACAAAGTTCTATACATTCGAGAAAAGTACAAAGCTACGTAAATTAGTTTGCACTACGATGTAGTACTTAATGGTTTTTTTCAAGTGCAGTAACGAATTTAAAAGCATTTTTTAGTTTTTAAGTACTTTTTTCCGCTGTGCACATTTCAACGCTTGGCATGCGCGGCTTTTGCTACGGGGATATCCAAATCCCATTCAACCTCGTGGTAACAGGAGTTGGGAGTTGGGGTCGCACTTTTTTTACTTGTACTTTGTATAATTAAATACAAAACCATTGGGAATGTAACTAGTTCCAAATCGTTTCCTTTATTTATTGCATCGTTTATATTATTACAATAACTTCCAAAAATTGATACACTTACACGAAAAGATATTGAATAAGGTATTTAACATTCAATTACATGAGTTTCATTTTATGGCGTACATTGAAGCAGGATAGAATTCATGAGATGATAATGAGTAAAACAAATGATTACAAGCATTGCTTTTTAGAGAAAAACACAACTATATATATTCACAATAATAAAACCAAAAATATATTATTTAAAGATTCGTCATCGAATCTTTATCTGAGTCACTTTTGATGGAGTTTGGTTTAATCACTATCTCTGAGGGATTTATTGAGTCGCTTAATTCAAGGACATTTTCACAATCTAATTCATCTTCTTCAGGAACTGCAGGTGGTCTATTACGTAATAGATTTCCCACCAGAGATACGGACGGAGATCGGTTCGCCATCGTGGTTTCCAAAATTGGCGAAAATAACAAAGACTGATTGGGTGTTAAGCTTAAATTTTGGTTGGAATTAGAGGGCAGTATCAGGTCGTAGAACGAAGATTTATGTGGATGGACCCAATGCGTGACAACAAAACCTTTTCCTTTAAGGTACGTCTCTCCTCTTCTTTCACACAGAATTCCTTCACTTTCAATCAATCTGGCTGTCCTTTCAGTCACCTTTTGCAATATTTATATTGAAAAATATTTAATATAGGCTGAAATAATAGTATTTAAAATAATACCTGTATCTTTCCAAGTTCACCAGTACTTTCTAGGCGTGAAGCCATATTGACTGTATCACCCCAGATGTCGTAAAAAGGCTTTTGGGCCCCTACGACTCCAGCAATAGCCGGTCCATAATCAATTCCTATATTATTAGAATCATTCGTTTGTTAAAATTATTAATTCTTTATTGGTGAAACTTATTACCAATTCTAAGTTGGTAATGATGCGACAACTTTTTGGTCAATTTCCCTAAAATACCGGTCATGGCTGCCGAGAAACGGACCAGGACAGAAAGTGGACTACCACTAAAAGTTGCACCGAAATCAGTGCTCACTCCAGCTGCTGTCATACTGGAAATGGTTGATGATTCGTTAATAATGCTCGATGTTGAGCCTTTCCGACTTGAGCTGCTATTATTGGTTGATGCCAATCCGCAGGCGGCCATGTAAGTCGTCCCAATCAGTTTGATCTTTTCGATACGTGTAAAGGGTCCCTCACATGTTAACTATTTACAATATGCGGTTTACACTAATGAAAAATAATTTATATTGTCTTTGATTTGATATAAAACATACGGCATCAAATTCACTAATAATTTGATTGAGAATTCCGAGGCAGTGGAGACCATAATCATCCCCATATTTGTCGTAATACTGGTCCATGAAATTAGGCATGGAAGCAAACATGACAGCAACATATTTGTAGTTTTCGTGGTAGAGTTCGTCATTTGGACGACTTGTATCAAGGTAAACCTCAGCTATCAATATTGGTTGACTGATGAACTAAATAATTTGTCTAATTTATCGATAGTAAATAGCAATATATTACCAACGTGAAGTGGAAGGACGTTGAGTAACAAGAGTTGATTCACCGTCCGAGTAGTATTTGCTTCTTCGCGCTCTTTAACCAATTGCCGCTTCCAAACGTAATCCAGGCGGTGAATAAATTCAATCTAAGCCATAACCCTCATTATCATTGTTTAATGAGAACTCAACTAAAATGTGATTTTGCTACAAACCTGTCGATCGGTTACGTGAAGGATAACCAGAATACAAATAAGATAGAGAATATGAACTATTTCTGGATGTAAAGACGGACTAAATTGGCACGAAAGGCAATTTTCAAGCTTCTGCAATTTAAATACAAACATATAAGTTGCATAACTAGAATTATCACACAAATAATGTTCTTTTAAACATCAGACCATGCAAATTTCGGAATACTGCGTATTAATGGCTAAAGAATAGACAGCGACTGCAGTCACGTAAGATACAAATTTAACCAAAAAATGTATCCTGTAGAATCCAAATATGGCCGTCATCGTTAGCGCGCAGCTGTACGTAAAATACTGTAGCAAGGGGGAAAAGGGAATTTTATATTTTAAATAACTATCTGGAACACTTTTTATAATATATTACCCAAAGGTAGATGCGAGGATCATTCTCATGACACAAGTCATGGGATATAGTCTTTGATACATTATCGTTACTGCTACTAATCACCATATCCTATAATGTTTTTCAAAAGTTAATTTAGAAAAAATTTCAATTATTTATTACCATAAAACTAACCAAATCAACCACTGTGATAGCTCCAACAGAAACAATGACCACTAGGAAAACTAGAAGTCTCACAATGAGCAGCTCTCTTATTGCTTTAAACCTTGTCCAACATGGAGGTTTTCTAATGCTGCTCATAACTTCTTCGTTAATTGAAGATGATCCATCATCAACTGTTTCAGAAGTCTCTACTGTGTTATCTTCAAGATATTCGCCGCCATGTCCTTTTATATCATTACATCTTTTAGTGATCCAATTTCGAATGACAGGTGACCATAAAAAGAGGGCGACGAGGACCGCTACACCCAAAGACACTCCAAAGGCAGTCCAGAAAAACTTTAAACTATAGCATAGGATATCGATTTAAAGATATATTGATACCAGGTATTAATACTAAATAACCAATTATACTGAATAGTGAGAAAGATTTGAATGGCTCCGACACCAAGCAAAACAGGAAGCACTCCGATGATGTACAATTTAAATAGAGGATCTTTACGGTTGAGAAAAGGCAACTCCCAATCCCATCGAGAAAAGTAGAGGAAAAAGTTGATTTTCCACTGCTGCTGCTCCGGTAGAGAAGCTTGCCTATTATTCATTGCAAATCCACGGTAACATACAGTTCATGTATACTGCGAATATGGTATACCGTAGACTATTTCATATACCTGAATTTATTGAGATGCATTGTCTCTATGGCGTGCTCCATTTTAGTATTCGCTTCACCCATCATCTGCCTGAAACTATCTACACTTAAACCCACAGGGACGGCTCTTGAACGCCTCTGATTTAATGAAAATTGATCAATATTATTACGCACATTATTGTGAGAGAGAAACTTACTTTTGAAAGGGCTTTTCCAGCTACAGCGCCGGCTGCAACACTTCTTCTAACGTTGTGGCTGCTTTTTCTTGCTGTTACCCGACTGTAAATCTCTTCATGTTGATCATCCCCGATTTGAAAAGAAGTTTTCTTTCCCTTCTTTGACTAAATAGATAGGAAATTGTTTTAGATTAGCCACATTTTTATGACTTTTTATGACTTTTTCTTATCGGTTGGTACTACCGGAGTTATGATTAAAGGAAAATGCAATCCTCTAGGAAATCCTTCAGAATTATTTCTCTTGTTGTCGTAAGAGTTTTCAACCCATGTTGAGGGTCGTCTGACATAAGGGTCAGAACAGGTACTCATTTTATCTTGCTCATCATCGCTGGTGTGGTCAATATTGTCATTGGTCTCAGAGGATGTTTTGGTGATTGTTGATTCTGATACCAGAGGAAGAGTAGAGGTTTCAGAGTCGGTATTCGTTGCCCTTCGACTAGAATAATCTGATGACGGACCTGCTGTCGAATCATCTTTATTGCACAAAGAATTAATAAGAATTAACGATGCTTTTGTTAGTATAGGTATACACCTGTAGAAATACAAAGGTGATGGTTGATGAAAGTGTCTTGAAATGTGATTTTTCGACCACCATCTGTTTCGTCATGATTTTCTGGTAGAATGAGGAAAGTATCAATTTCAAGTTTGGAAAGAAAACTGTCCCTCTTCCCGCCGTCTCCTGGTTCCACTTTAAAAGAATCTCCTAATAGATTTTTCGTGGCCATGGAGACGTGAACTCTCCTACAACAAAATAAAAAGGTGTATCCTTTATTACAATTATATTTTAACAAAGGAAATAGAACTCTTCTCATATAATACAGAGTCTTAGACTGCAGCTAACGATCTATAACTTTAATTTATTTCTACATTCATTTAAATTTAATTGACTTTTAGCTATGCGGATAATAATACTACAAGTACAAACCAAAGAGAGTAAGCAGATAGTAGGAGGTTATGTATCATGTCCAAAGTCTAGGTACAGTACCGGTATATTACTCATGGATATGCCAACCTTAACATTAACAAGCTGTTACCATGCTGTTATATATACAAGTATATGATGACCAATAAAGGCAAAAAAGAAAATGTCAAAAGTAATATACTATATCGTCTGATAGTGCTCACGAAATAATCTTCCAAATAAATGACCATATATTTATTATATTATTTTACATACCCATACATCATATGGTTCTATAAATTAAAAGCAGCTGACAAACATATGGAATACATAAGGTAATGATATATACTTGCCCTGGTATTCCCGATTGTTCCATGTGATTAGCGATGGTGACATCACGAGACCAAATATCAAATTGCCATTTGCGCAGCCCAAGCAAGCCACTGATAACGGATCCACTGTGTACTCCAATTCGCATATCGACGTCGATGTGCCACTCTTCTCTGGATCAATAAGTTAACATAACAACGTTTAATAAGCTCTATATTAGATTTAATTTTAGGCTACATTCTATACCTAATTTGTTTGATGATTTCGATCATTTTTAGACCCGTTTCGACGCAGTTCTTTGCGTGTTCCACGTTGGGTTCCGGAATTCCTGAAACGCAATTGTAACAATCTCCCAGAATTTTGATCCTTAAACAATGGTTAGCCTATTTAATTGTTATAATGAGTTTGGTATATTTATATTTTAAGCACACACAAGGAAATACCTTGGCAGCGTCATCAAACTGACCAAAGAGTTCATTTAACATGGCTACTAAAACAGCAGAAGGAAGTAGTGCTGTGAGTGGTGTAAAATTGACAATATCCGCAAAAAGAATTGTCACATCAGAGTACTTTTTCACGTAGAGCTTCCTTTTATAAGAATGAAAGCGCTAATTATAATATATTAACATGTTTTTAAGGATTATATTATGTACTCAAAAGGTTTATTTGTTGTATTGGTTGGTTTCTGATTCATCAACATCTGTTGAATTTCTTCTCGAATATCCTCTCTAACTTCTGAGGCAATATGTTTTGGTAGAATGGACATCATAAGTTTTTCCTTGATATCATGTCAAACGATTAACAGTGCAAAAAACAACAACAAAGTATAATGCCAACGAAACATTACTACATTACAATACCTCTCTGCTCTTTTCATATTCGTATCTGATGGTAGAATCGATACACTTTCTCCGTTCGAGGAATGTTCTTCTTAACGTAATTTCATGCAAACTTTTTGCAAAAATTCCAATCAGATTAGCTGATAATAAAAACACAGTATCGGCCATAATCTGTGTTTAATCGAATAGTAAATAAACATATACATTGTTGACGAAACATGAAATGTTAAGAAATACCGAATTAATGTCGTTGGAATCGACTGAAGGAGTAACAACAAGTATCCAGATAAGCACGTGAGTTAAACTTATGACGATGCCTAGAACCAAGGATTGCCATATCCAAGTCAGTGGCAACAGATTGTAAACAACAAGAAGGGTGTAAAAAGTTGCAGAAACATGAACTATGGCACCTAACATTTGTAATAAACCATCAGCGAGAGTATAATATTTAGCAATGAGATAAGATCTGGTATGGCCTATTATATAATACTCACCATCGAACCAAAAACATAGAGATACGTCAACTGCCACCAAAACGATAGAAATGAAGATTGCTGTGGCGCAATGAAGCCAAGAGTATCGCCGGAACAAGTTTTCATTGCATGCCAGAACGGCGAAAAAGAATACCACCAAGAAAAGGACAACTTGACCCAGTACCTCAGGAATGACAACAGTCACATCATCCTTGATAGTAAGTGAAGGTTATATTACATTAGGCAACAGGTGTGCTGAGAGCTTATTTACTAAGCTAGCGAGTTAAAACGGCTTCGCTGCATAGTTTTGTTTTTAATACTATTTATCACTTATATTTATCACTGAATTAATCTTTTAAAGGTTGTAAGGCGGATTTGCCAATAGAAAATTTCACCATATTCATCCCAAACATTAGTAATAAAATGAGGCATTACCTTGGCATTAGCAGCTAGGAGTATGATGATATAGGCAACACAAAGAAACATTTGGTTGTAAAGATACGCCTTTAAGTTGACGTGCATCATTCGCTGCTGATATCTTTGATACAGTGGCTCTAGCTGTTTGAATTCAAACCGTTTCTAAGTATAAGTGAAAATAAATACTTATAATTGAATGGTTTTCGCATGATCATATCTAATTAGACTTACTCTTAGTTTGCTAAGAAGCAAGACGTTATTATCATCCGTTTCGTCATCTTCTTCACTCATTACAATGCTGTTTCGCGCACTTCTTCCAATGTTTTGCGGCATGACTGAGATGATGGACTGAGAACGAGATGCAGAATGCCTTCGGTGAGTGTAGTAAGGCTGCAGGTGCTGGATACTATTTCGGACAATATGTTTCATTACGTGGATGCTAGCTGGCTCGTCGATATCCATCTGGGTTTCATCTTCACTGACGATGGGATCAAAAGTTTTGTAACGACCGTCGAGCATTTGATGCTCTTCAAGAGCAACCATTGCATCCTCAAGAGTGGTGGCCTTCTTCGAATTTCTTGTAGGCATGTTTGAGGAATATAATGACCATACTATTTCACATCGAACATTCCTTGAAAAAAATTTATTTGATTAAGAATTTAGCCCACATATAAATGTGCTTGCTGCCTTCATAATAAACCTTTTGTAATCCCATTAAGCCGCTTATTTTTTCTACTAAATAAATGACTTGGTATATGACTGATGGTATTACAGAATGACGAGGAAAATAAAGCCTAGGCTTGGAATATCGAAAAGAGAGATGAACAAATAGAATAGATCCTGTATTTTGCTTAATCAGCTTCAACTATGTATATACGACTTCCCATAGTAAAGTAGCAAAGAGAATTTCGGAGAATTGAAGTAGATAATGGTGACAATAAGGAAAGTTTTTGAAAAAAAAGTTTAAGGAAGAACTTTGTCATAAAGCGATGAACAATAAAAAAAAAGGGTCGAACAATGGGCTCTACATGATAATACCAGCAATATTACGCTCTTAAGCTGCATTATTTAACGACTGAATTTTTATCGAATTCTTCTGGTTATTATCTAAGAATGTCAGTTATCATTTACATAAAATTAAGGTAATAGTTGAAGAAAAGCGGTTTAGCGGTTGAAATTAAAATACTCCATAATATTCTAGGCCATAATGTCGTGGCCATTTCGCAAATAACGCTTGATAGGACTTATATTGCTCTTAAGTTTAATTGACCAACTCTCTGAGATATTGCGCGGTGAATTGCAACATAGTCGCTACAATAATAATTAAAGACACAAAAATGCCAATTTCCTGGATATGCTGTTAGAACATAAAACACGTTTGACGTAGTCACAACATTTTTCATGTTTTTCTTTTTCTTTTATAGCTTTACATCATCACGTTTATACTAGATGTGTGACCAAAAAAAGATAATCGCGAGAAGGCAAAAATTCCAGTATTCGTGTTAACAGTTTTTATACCTTCACAATTTATGAGTAAACATAATATGTTTGTGAGAAACGTAGCAAAAAAGAATTATGTAAGACCATTCTAAATGGAACCAGGATTGTGAATCATTAAAACAACATGCGAGAAGTATATATAAAGCTCCTTCTATTGTATGCCAATGTACATTTCTATTATTATATTGTAAAAAAGTTTTCAATATCCCATTGTTTACGGTTAAAATATATTGCTTATGCTGTACCCTTACTTTTTTATTAGCTACCTTAAATCAAAATTTAAAAATATAGCGCCGACCTTTTGATCATTTTTCATACAGATTAAGGGCTAAGCCAATGCCGGTCTTTTGAGATGCATACCCATGATTATTCATGACTAATCCGGCATTGATTCGATAAAAATAGGATATAGTAACTATACACAGATGGTGTGAAGGAGTACAGACAGACAGCTTTTACGTAAGAAACCCTTGAATATGCAATCATAAGCACTATTTCATTTATTACAGATCAATATATGGTATAGTTGACAAGTTAAGGTCATTACTTTATATATTATCACATATATATGCTACAAGTTTTCGAGATTTTAATATAAAATACATTACTAATATTAGATAAAACTGTTATGTAAGCAGTGGTAATTACCTTTGCTGACTCGATTATACCACTGTAAGTATCCTTAGATGAGCCATTGAACACTTCAAAAACTTAAATTATGTTCTAAAATGGTTCCTGGAGATAATGATCGTCCAGAGAAGACGCACGAACAACTAGAACAGAAATCTAACCGTTAGAATCCTGTAAAAGCAAAAAATTTCCTAAGTTTCCTATCTTCGGACTTAGATAAGGTAAAATAAAGGACGGGAGGCATATTCTTCTTATCGTGTGTGTTCTTATTACCTTTTCGCGTAGACAAGGTATATAAAAAGTACAATTCACCATTTACTACTCTTAGAAATAAAAGTCCTGCTTTAAACAAATGTAAATAAAAACAAACTTCTATCAGTTCCACGAATATACAGAATGTGTTAGAAAATTTATAGGTAATAAATGGCTAGAGTAAGTATAGTACGTTTACAGTTATAATTAATTAATCACATTATTTGATTGCGCTCTAGTTGGAAATTAGTTCACGAACGGCTGATTTATAAAAAAAAATCATTGAAGGGTCATCATTTCAGTTGTTTGTATAATTTTGTTGTTGTTATTTTACTAAATGTTGTATAATCTGTCTTTATGGATTACAGATAACGATACAAAATGTTAATAAACGGTCCAAGAATTGATTTGGGTTGACCTTAGACTCTAGTTGTACCTTTTGGATATGTATAGATAAGCAGACAATATACCCTGTTGATTTATGTACCTTATTGGAGTAGTCTAAATAGACATGATGTAATTATAGTGACTAGGACAGTCAGACTGATCTAAGGCCTAGTGGACACGCACATCTGAAGTAGAATTAGGTACTAACGATAAGCGACAATAGCGACGACAACCATTATTTATTTCAATATAATTTGTTCCAATTTTATTTATAATCTCATATTTTAAAATATTATTACAAGAATAGATAGTCTTCTATAATCATATTTAAGATTCAAAAGTTTTCAAGTCCTCTTTCTTTATTTAAAAAAACTTGTCTCATAATTAGTTTTTTTTTAGCCATTAAAGAAGAATGATATGCGTGGGAGCTTGTTTTCATTCATTCATAGACATGAATTCATCTTTTAATGCGATGCAGTAACCGTCGTAATGATCTGCAGGCGGGGCATAGGGCTTTGCGTCACTTCAATAAGCCTGCGACAGGCTTATTCTCTAACCTTAGAGCACTTTTACAAACTTTAAAAATAACAGTCCATAAAAGACTTTTAGAAGACTTTATAGTTTAAAAGATAGTTTTCAATTGTGTTTCCAATTTTTAATTGAATTAGAAATAGAAAGTTCATTGTACACAGAAATTTATGGGATTAAAAATTCAATTTGGATTCTTTTCTTGGATACTTAAAATTTTAGAAATCGTGTTTGTAGAGGAACTACATGAATCATAGATGGGAAGCACTCAGAATATTTGCGCATAAATCCTTGGTTACGGCACACCAGGTGATTTCTTCCGTGCCATGCAAAGCGCTCTCTAAGATGCGTATGTTGAAGTGGAACAATTGACTATGTAAACGCCCACACAACCAGAACTCTACTGGGTGATGCTATATTGAAATTCAGACCAATCTCGACTGTCTTTTCGATAATACCAATCAATGTGATCTTCTTTGGCTAAGTTCCATGAATGGTTTATTAGGTCACGGTCAAGGCGCCGCCGGGGCGGTTAAAAGCTGTTTGTCCATAAATTTTAGTTTGTTAGGCGGCTCTGTTACCTCTTAACCTGAATCTAGAGAGAGGCTGGATGAATCCTCTATTAGAATCACTGTTAGATGACTTAGATCGTCTACAATTCACTCCAGAAGGTGAACCGGTTTAACTACTATAAATAGCCGTCATATATATAGGCTAATGTTTGCTTTTAAATTCTCGTTCATATTTTTCAAATTTTAGTAGAACGGATGCTAATAGCCTGTTTTTCACGATAACCGCGCCATCTTCTGGTTATGAAACCGGTTTGTTCATCCTTTGTCTCCTCTTTGACCTTTATTGCTGTGAAAATTTCATAACGCATATCAGCATAACAAAGTGCAGACACACGAAGGGAATCTCATAACCGCTAGGCATCACGCGAAAGATGCTGCTGGTATACTTTCTCTCACTACAGAAGTGGCAGCGACTATAGTTGCCTCCTGCTTTTCTCTTTCTCGCAGTTATTTGATGCTAAAGGGAAGGGCGACGCACGCTCGCTCAGTCACTGTCGAACCGTTGATCTAACCGGTCGACTTTCTTCTCAAGTTTCCCTCTTTAATGGAGGCGTGAAAACATTATTAAAAGATGGTGACGATGCCGGAAAAGTGGGCCGAAAGCCTCTGCGGAATCAACCGCGATTATCTAGGATGCTGGCTGGATGCCATCTTAGTGTTGAGGGATGTCCTCTTCGTCATCATCTGGTCAGTGATTATCGTCATAATTGATGTTAGGACTAATAAAGTGAAGTTGCCGCTCCGTCCTTCATCTCCGTGGTATCACGATCTCCGCTGGATCACAGCTCTGAGTCTTGTAGTGATCCATCTTGCGGATTTAGGAGAGATTCTCATCAAAAATCAGTCTGTAGAGGCCAGTTTACTAGAGCTGATTTTACCTGGATGTAACGTATTGACTGTCCTCATTTCGTGCATCTATTTCGATCGGATTGAGGTAAATTTGAAATACCGGAAAGACCGGTCGGTTATTTTTTCAAATAAAATTATGTTATGTGTATCAAAGTGAAATTTGATGTCACCTTGGATGATGATATCGCTACGCAGATAAGAAAGCTCTAATGTAATCCAGTTTATAATAGTAATCCCCTCATTGAAATGTCATTGAGACACGTACTACTGTTATGATAGAAATGACATGTTTACATAATGATGCTGCTCTAGAAATTCTTCTTTGGAGTGGTTTGAATCAAGGCTCGTTTTCAAGGGTTCATTGACCTACTTTTTGGGTGTGAGAGAGAAGAATAAATTGGTCCATCTGCTGCTGGAAATTCAACAGGAAATTCCGAGTCAGTCGAGTTTCTTTTTTTATGTTATGTTGGACAGACGGACGGAAGGCATCTCTTAAATGAAACATATCCGGCTGCTGGACTCTAAAGATCAATATACAACATCTTTTCAAAATAATCAAACTTATATTCCATCAAATAATGATGATAAACATTAGGGTAATTGTGTAATAGAAATTGCCAATGATTCATAGATTCATTAGTATTACTTCCGCTCATTAGCACGTTTAATGAAGCAATAAATTCAACCGATTCCAGGATGTTTGTGTTTAGTCAAGGGTGACCCTCAATTCCATTAGGGCATCGTAAAAGCCTAAAAATAAGTTTAGAAAAAAGAGATGATATCATTTAACAGCTCTTCTCTGTTTTTGTTTTTTAGGTGTGGCGTTGTAATGGTTATTATCTGTTGTGGGTTTGCCCTTACTGGCTGGCTCAAATCGTTGTAGATCTAATCCGCTGGATTAACTTCCGGGAGACGTACACCACTCAGGATGGATCTTCAGTGGCTGCCAGAACTGTTCTTACTTGGATTAAGTTGGTTCTATCAATAGCCTTGCTTCTCTGCGACCTTTACGTCACCTTCTTCCAGGTACCTTTTCTTTCTAAGAAAAGCTAATTTATTCATACTATAAAAGAACTTGAAACGGAAATCTTGTATATTGGATGATTTCCATTGGAATGTCTTTTACATGGTTATATATTCTTCGTGCGTAGAAACCAAATATGCAAGTTTGCATTGCTATGTTTACTTGTTTACCTTTCAAATAATGTTAACATAATAAGAACTGAGAGAAAAAAATATCTCTCGTTTACTCACCTGAGTCATTCCATGAGTGCTAAGAATAATATGTACCTTGCAGTAATGATGCAATCATTTCCGTTCTTACCATAATAACTGTTCAACTGATAAAATAAGAAAACAGGTTTCTATATTGTGTATATTATTCGGGATTTTCCTAGCAGGTGAATAACTTTATTTTCTGCCGGAAGTTGTGTAACATCTTGATACACCATCCATCATTCGCCATAGTTCACTAGTGTATTTCATCATATGCGATGATTGAGAGAGATAAGACTTTCTCTATGACAGTTTGACATGTAAACTTGACATTTGATTGATAGATCGCTGTAGTTTAATTATTAAGGGGATGATGTGGCGATTAATTGCATAACACAATAACTGTCTCGAATCTCATCAATTAATGTCAATATTTAACAGAAAAGAAGTCGACTTAATGCTGGGTCAATGTCATCTGAAGAAGAAATAGATGCTAAATTAGCCTCTAATAATGTTAATCAATCTGCCGATTCGGTTTTCATTACCGAACCGTCTTCATCAACATCTCCAAATTCGTGTTATTTACACGATCATTCGAATCTTCCGAACCGGGCAACTTTCTTCTGGCTCAATCCGCTTCTCTGGGCCGGCTTTCGTACTCCACTGGAACAGAGAGATTTGGGGCCATTACCAGAAAACCACAAAGCCCTTCAATTGGGCCAAAAGATACGACAGCTTCTTATAGTGCCTCATAAAGAAGCGGCTTTAACAGCCGGTACGGTGACAACAAGTTTGTGGAGCTGTTACTGGGCATTTTCCTGGCCAGCAATCCTTTTAGGAGGATTTTTAAAGTTTACTGGAGATTTGGTTGGCTATGTTGCACCATTGGGAATTCAGGTCCTTGTGACTTACATAAATTACACCAGTAGTAGTAGTACCGGCCATTCCGATTCGGCTTCAAGTGAATCAGGATCGTCAGGATCGTTTTACTATCCAAGTGTGGAAGAGTTTCTTTCTAACGGATACATAATGACGGGTATCGTCTTTTTATCCAGCTTCCTTCAGGTATTTATGATACTCTTTTAAATACTCTTTTAAATGGGTCTAATTTAAGTTATGTAATAGGGGGCGCTGTCTCAATCATCAAGTCATGTTCTATGCGTAGAAGGGATCAGATTAAAGACAGCTTTACAGTCTTTTGCTTACGACAAGACTCTCCGGCTGTCTTCATTGAATAATTCGACGGAAAGCAGTACATCAGATGCAAGTTCAGATACAGAAAATCATCAGAAAGATGCAGCGGAACCTTCTGCATTAAGTGGTCAACTGGATGCCGGGACATTCAGTCAGCTTTTAACAGAGGATTGTGGGAACGTGATGGTCCTTCTATGTCTCGGCCATTACCTTTGGGCGATTCCACTGAAGTTGATTGTCCTTCTCTACTTGCTTCATCAGAAGTTAGGGCTGGGCAGTGTTATAGCGGCACTCCTCTGTCTGGTTATAATGGTACCCGCCCAGTTTCTTCTCGGAAGCCAAATATCAAAGACTAACAAGCTTTCTATGAAAGAGGCTGATCGACGTCTTGCTAAAATTTTCGGTAAAATCTTAAATATGTTTTCCCTTCCAAATTTGGATTTCATAATCATTCATCACATTATTTTAGAATGGCTGTCAAATATGAAGTTATTTCGGCTATATGCTTGGGAACGAATTGGAATGCAGCGGATTCAAACAGTCCGGAAGAGAGAGCTAGGTCATCTCTGGTCCTATTCGCTTCAATGGGCTTGGGCTACTTTCCTTACTCAGGCTTCGACAGTTGCCCTCACTTTACTCTCTTTCATTCTTTATCCACTGTTTCCGCTTTCTGGAAGCGCTTCCAGCAGTACTCCGCCGGCCGCACAGGCTCTTTCGGGATTGGCCTTGATCCACCAGTTCACCGTTCCGCTTACCATCATTCCGGTTATTGTTCCGGATTTGATAGCCGCCTGTAATAGCACACTTAGACTTCAGGTAACCTTAAACCTTTTCTGGTAAATTATATGTAATTGAAATAATTAAATTAGTAATTTTATAGGAATTCTTCCGGCTTCCGGAAGTGGATAGCCAGCGCCGGATACATCAGCCGGATACATCGGTTCCTGAAGAGCCTGGAAAGCAACAGTGTAACAGTCCAAATCATTTGAGAATGTTGGATAAAATTGCAGAGGATTCTGCGGAAGAGCATTCTGGAGCGGAAAGCCTTCCGGATGAAGATCATCAAAGCCCTACTGTGATTATCAACCGTCGGAATTCCGCTATGGATGGAACCCTGGTTAGAATGAAAAAAGCTACTTTCAGTTGGCAGGCCGAAAGTGATGGTCATAAGAATTCCGGATTCAAATTAACCGGGCTGGATCTAGAGATCCACAGAGGTCGCCTAACAGTGATTGTAGGTGCAGTTGGTAGTGGAAAGTCTTCTCTATTAATGGCTCTTCTTGGCGAACTGGAACAAGTGTCTGGTAGTCTCAGCTGGGCATCAACTACCAAAGGATCAGTGCCAGGATCGTCGATCCATCAGAGACCTCATCAATTGGGCTATGTCGCCCAAAAACCGTGGTTGATGGCTGCTTCGTTGAGGGATAACATACTTTTTGGCAGTCCACTCAATCCTAAAAGGTTGTTTCATGTTTTATTCATTTCGGGATCTTTTAGAAATTAATATAATTATGATTAAAGGTATGACAAGGTGTTGGAGTCTTGTGCTCTTAAAACGGATCTAGATGGCTGGGAAGGGAAGGATTCAACCCCAATCGGCTCCCGCGGCCAGAACGTCTCAGGTGGCCAAAAAGCCCGGATCGCTTTAGCCAGAGCTATCTACTCTTCTGCTTCAACTGTACTGCTAGATGACCCTTTTGCCGCCTTGGATCCACCTGTTGCCCAGCACGTCTTTCATAAGGCTGTTCAAAGGATTCTTCTCAGGCAAGGACGAAGTGTCGTTATGGCAACTCATCAGCTGGAATATGCACAATCAGCCGATCATCTAATCGTTATGGATTCCGGCCGGATTTTGGTCCAAGGTATCGCTTTCTATCAACGTCAATATTTTCATATTTACATAGACTATTGAACGGGCAATTAAGGTACGCCGGATGATGTTGCATCCACCTGGCCGGAATTACTCCATCAGCGAGAGTTGGATGAGAAAAAGCGACTAGAAATGGAAGCTTCATCCGCCAATCGTGCCAAGGATCGCTGGAATATGATCCGTCTCGTCACAAAGACAGGCAACGTCTTCAAATCCAGCGTCAACAGTGGTTCTCGGAATCACGAAGACGGTGGGAATGTCCTCACAGAGAACGGAGAGGCCGGTCACCACCAACAGCGGCTCAATCAGCACTGGAGGCGTCGTTCTAGCCGCCTTAATGCCCTATCCATCCACATGTCGCACGACCTTCCCCTTCTTACGGATGAGATGGTCGTTGAAGACGATGATATATTGCCAGGTCGATCCAGAAATCGCTCTTTTACATCTCATCATTCAAGATCCATGCGAAATAATAGGCATCTCGGCTCTCAGAATGGTCCAATGATCCCGGAAGGATCACCATCAGCCCAGCCCAGGTCCGTTTCATTCTCGATCCGGGCAGCCGCCGGATCGTCTTACTCTTCCGCAGTTTCTTTCTTCCTCATGCGGAGGAGAGGGAGGAGATCTTCTTCCAGCGGGAGTAGCAATCGAGATCGATCCTCCTTTCATCAACAGCAACAAGTATCCCTCAATCCTTTAACCGGATGTGATGAGTTGGAAAATGCCAGCGGAGAGTTCAGTATTCATCCGGCTGGAACGGAATTTGTCACAACTCCGGATGCTAATAATAGAAGTAGTAATAAACCTCCTCTCTTTCGAATTCATTCCACACCTATATCAGCTGTTAGTAAAGCTGAATTGGCTCTTCCGGATTCCGCCGGAAGCGTCCGAAAGCATAGTACTTGTAGTGCCGGATCAAGTAGTCAAAGAAGATCTAGGCCGGGACTTCATAGACTCGTTTCAAATGTGTCCGGTTTCTCAGATAACGGACCACTTCATGATGACTGTGAATCTAATTCTTCCGGCGAATTGGATCCTGAAAGAGGACTTTTAGTCGATCCGGCAGCTGCGGAAGAGGAGCGACAATACGGTCGAGTTCCGAGAAGACTTTACTGGCTCTATGCCAGGTCCTGCGGGCTCTGGTTAACACTCGCCTACTTTGTGGGCTCCTTGGGATGGCAGGCGGCCCGGATAGCGACGGATTACTGGCTCGTTGTCCGCCAAATAGAGTCAGTTGGAAGTGTTACTGAAGATTCTTCTAGTAATGAGAGCTATTTACTCATCTACTGCCTGCTTTCTGTTGCTTCGGTGGTCACTGCACTGCTCACCAACATTCTCGGACAAGTAAATCCAATTTTAAACTTAATTATAAGAAGATATCTTAACTGATAATCATCACATTTTGCGTGTAACTAAATATTTCTTGTATGTTAGGCAGCCGGAAGTCAGGGACGGAAACGTCTTCACCAGGATCTTCTTGTTAGTTTATCCGGATGCCATACGAGGCTCTTTGACGTAGAGCCGACAGGGTAATAATAAGACTTCTTAAATTCCTCAGTTTCCGGAATGAAAGATGTTTGAAATTTTATAGGCGGTTGTTGAACCGGTTTAATAGCGATATGGCCATGATTGATAAGAAGTTAGCCACTACGCTCCAGCGGCTCGTCCAGTTCGTCTTAATGTGCCTCTCCGCCATCGTAGTGAATGCTTTTATTAGCCGCTGGTCTTTACTCATAGCGATGGTCATCATCTTCGTCTTCTACGTCCTCCAGCGCTTCTTCCGCACTTCCGCCAGGGAGCTCCAGCGGCTGGAGAGTTTGAGCAAAGGACCCGTTGTGTCCCATTTGACGGAGACACTTTCAGGCCTATCGACTCTGAGAGCTTTCAGACAGGAGAGGCCGTTCTTGGCTACGATGCACGAGCACATCGACGCCCACACGGCCACCGTCCTCGTCCTAAATTCGACCAACAGATGGCTCGGCTTTGCACTCGTAATACGATCTGTTATGAAACTCTTCACAACATCCAAATAAACAAACATTAATCGTATATTTTAGGATTCTTTGGGAGCAGCAGCCGTTCTTGTTGCTATGCTGCTGTCTTTATTGGTCCGACGTCAACAGATGCTTGATCCAGCTGCTCCAGGAACTCCAGAATTCGTAACAGCCGGACAGGTCGGACTGGCCGTCAATTACACCTTAATGACGCCCATCTATCTCCAATGGGTCGTCCGGTTCTGGTCCGAGCTCGAGATGTACTTTAACGCTGTTGAAAGAGTCCTGCATTACTCAAACCTCCGGCAGGAAGGAGATTCGTCTTCTTCTTCTTCAATTGCACTTAATAGTGTCCGAATTCAGCCGGAAAATAGCTGGCCGGAGCACGGAGAGCTGGATATAGGTCATCTCTATGTGACTTACCATCCTAATCAGCATCCTCCCGTCATTAGGGATCTTAATCTGAGCATTAAACATGGAGAGAAAGTGGGTATCTGTGGACGGACGGGTTCCGGCAAATCTACACTCGTGAATTCCCTCTTCCGATTAGCGGATGCTGTTTCAGGATCTATTAAACTGGATGGTGTCGATTTGTGTGGATTAGAGCCTCACTATCTCCGATCGAAGCTCGCTGTTGTGCCTCAGGATACTCTTATCATTGCTGGAACTCTAAGGGATAATTTGGATCCTGAAAATAAGATATCGGATGAAGAATTGTATTCGGTTTTAGAAGCTGTTCATTTGAAAGAAACTCTCAAGTCCACTGGATTGGGTATTATAGAATTATAATTTATTCTAATCCGAAAATGATGTAATGAATCAATTAGATGGAGAGCTATGGAAATCTGGAAGTTGTAGTCTGAGCGTTGGTCAGCAGCAACTTTTAAGTCTTGCCCGGGCTGCTCTCCGACCTTCGCCCGTCCTCATCTTAGATGAACCAAGCAGCGCTTTGGATACAGAGGCGGAGCAGACCCTCCATCATTGCCTGGATCATCTTTTCAGCTCTCGTACAATCATTCTGATCTCGGTAATATCAATTCAAATTAACCACTCTATTTCAATCATCTGATAATTAAAATATTATTTGTATAGCATCGAGTTTCAAGCTTGAGGAGATGTGATAGACTCTGCTTGATGGAGGATGGTCGACTTGTTATGGAAGGAACTCCTGATCATGTCCTCAGTCAATTACCCATCGAAGATTAATTAAAATGAGATTATATTTCCAAAAATGAGAATCTTTTTAAGATATATATTATTTGCCATATTCTCAATTCAATGGAATGTGCCACTGTTTATCGAGTCAGAGTGATTGTATTATTCAAGTTATATTTACTGTATTTTTCTAACAATACATTGTTTGTTTCAAATAAATAATCAAGTATAAAATTAGAACAGATCCATGGACCGGAAAAGGGAGAGAGAACAGGCGGCGTTGTAACGCTTTCCACAGCGGCCGTCTGTCTTCCCTGCCCGGTAAGCTTCTGCGTACACATCCTTCTTCGATGGCTGCCGATTTTTAGGCCCGGCAACTTTTTCATTACTCAATGGCGGCCTACATAAAATAAACTGCATCTTTATCATGCAATAGATTATAATGCTAGTAATTTATTACGATAATACGAGGTGGATTAGTTTTCCTAATAGTCCGTAGCTGCCCAGCGGAGAATGTCCCAGCTCACAAATGGCTCTTTGGAGGCAGGCCGTCCCATCAAATCCAAACCTATTTTCAAATAATTAAGATGTGATTGATTTATTAAAGTTTGTGTTATAAAAACCGTTTAAATAGCTTTTCGACGAATTGGTAGATTGAATCTCGGTGTTCTTCAGTTCTCCTTTCTTCGATCATTTGGAGTCGATGGTGCTCATCACCTTCGTCGTTGATTTGTCGCTCTTTTCCGTAGATTGACACAAGCTGATCGTAATTAGGTAAGACGAAACGGAAAGGGATCTCAGTCATGACATAGGTAGAAGTGTTATTTAGCTTGTCTACATAGACGTAGAAATCAAATAGAATACGACAGCTCGTATTATCCGGTAGAGAAAACCCAGAGTAGCGTTTCGTTCTACTCTTTGTCTCTCCTGTAATACTATTACTGGATGATGTAAGTATTGCTAAGATAGAGAGGACTAGAGTGATTAAGAAAAAGAAACGATGCAGCAGCATGATGGTTGATCAAGTTATACTGTCCAAAAAGGCGGAAGAGACCAGTTAGTTTTATAGCATCGAGATGAATTGAAATGTAACAATGCCCGTTATGATCTATAAGAAAGGAATCCCACGGTTTTTTCTATTATCCAAGCATTTATCTAACTAAACGGACATGATCAATTACTGCGCTTTTCAACGGTTTTAAATTGGGCCAGATTTAAACATCTACTTTTTAAATGTATATCGTAATAATTTCTGAAATTGCATCAGATCGAAGCATATTGACGTGGCCCGGACGTGGGAGAAGCGCTGCAAAGATGACGTAACCCATCGTCATGTGGTGCTAATTTTATCCCCCAGTGGCCCATATAAGAGGGAGCAGCACTTATCAATTAGCGTGTCTGTCTATCGTGAGTATATTCCTGGTGTTCTTCTCGCTATTCGATTACAAGCACGTATCACCATTTAAAACAAATTAGTTTATATTGATGGACAAAAGATAATCGTTTATTTAGATCTAAGATGGTTGTAAGAGGGAGCGATTTGGAAGCGCTGATAGACGTTCTCGCCGGAGAAGCTATTGGCGAGGGACGTCAAGGAATGGTGGCTGTCGCTCACGTCATTCGCAACCGGGCCGTGCAAAACAAGTCCTACTGGGGAGGTCTTAAAATGAACATTTGTTTTTAAATCGAGATTATATTAAATTTTATATAATCAATTTTTATAGGAAATTCCATTTATGGAGTTATTCATCATCCAGGACAGTTTGAGTGCATTGGACGACCTAATCCGGCCACGCCCAGTCAATTGGCAGAGTTACGTCAGTGGGTACCCACTGTCTACGATGATACGAGGGATCCAACGGGTGGAGCGGATCACTATCACAACCCGAGGAAGCCGGGTGAGATGGAGAAATCTAAGGGGTGGCGTGCCAATTGCGATTTCATAAAGTCGATTGGTAATCACGACTTTTACCGTACCAAACCGCAATACCGTTGAGATATCGAATATGAAAGAAAAGCAATGTATTAACTAACATGTGACAATAATTTTTAATCCGCATATTTTTATTACGGTACTAACTAATAAGCCTTTCCATTTCTATGCTTCATTATCATGACATCTTTGATTACAATTAAAATAAATGCCAATTACAATAATGTTCATAACGTATACACATTCCAAAATGAAATTATCAGCTGCCAAACTAAAAGCTTAAAAAATATCGGAGAGGTTTGCAATAATTGCTTGGAAAAAATTGGCTGAATAAAAAAAGAAGATAGCCCCAAAAAACAAGTTTCAGGATATTTTAAGTAGTTACGTTTGGGTACGTTTATCGGGGAGTAATATAATTTTGGTCGACGCCTATACAACATAATAGGAATGACAAGATTCAGATAGCGAAGGTTTAGGTTACAATATCATCTGATATTTAGCTTAACGGAGTACAGAAGTTTATCGGGAGGGTTAAACTATATTTCCTACCTCACCTATTAATTGAAAACGAAGGTGAAAAACGATTTTTAAAAGATTTTTCAAATGTTCATTTGTTTCTGTGTCTAAATTAACTTATGGTGCTATTTTCCGATACAAGTCGTTTATTATTTTAAACATTGATGAAATCGAAAAGTAATTAAGAATAATTAGACTATGTATACATATATTGATCTTTTGAATGGATAAAAATTCAAAATAAAAGTTAAAGGTCCAATAGCTTAACGAAGGAAAATGAACAAAGAGAAGCAAAGTAATTTGAACAAGAACTTCCACTCATTTCTAGACCCTTCCGGTAGGCCATGCTGTATTCATCTTCTTCCGGATGAATCCATCCAATATTTAATGATCCATCTCCATCATGATAGGCCAAAGAGGGTCTACATATAAAAATTTCTTAAAATAGTAATCACCCAGCTAATTATCATAATAAATGCAGAATTACGATAGAAGAAGATGGACAACTTGTCCGAATAATCCATGACCGGCCAGAGGGGTTTCGGCTAGCTCACAGATTGTCCGCTGGAGGCAGCCCGATCCATTCAATCTCCAACTATTTACAACATAATTTTGAATAATAAAGAATTTAGTTTGTAAATGAAGTAATCAAACCTGTTAAAGATTCCTTCAATGTATTTGTAGACGATTCTTCGATCTTGATCAGTTCTTAGTTCGTCAAGCCAATCAACGTGTTGATGATCAGTTAGCCGACGACGGAAGCGCCGGAACGGGCTGGATGCCATCCAAGATTTGTTGGTGTACATGTTGTTCAAATCTGAAGCCTGTGGAACAGTCACAGTAAAAGGGAAGTCGAGCCAGAGATAGGTGTTGGTCTGATTAATCAAAGGTAAGACGGGAACTATGAAATCAAGCGTGATTCCCAGAACCGAATTTGAAGGTAAGGAAATCACAGAACGTCTAGGACGTTGACTATTGATAAAAGATGAATCTTCATCCTCCAAAGTATAAATCATCTTAGAAAGCAAAGAAAATATGACCAAGAAGAGAACTTTCTTATTACGCTTCATATCGTGAATGATTTAGTTCAACTACTGAATTTAATCATTGGAAAAACAAAAAGTTATATAAGCTTGAAAAATGGGGGCAACATTCTTTTTGGATTGATTTTTACCTGAGAAATAGGAACTCTGAAGCGGAAGTATGCAATTGAAACGTTTAAAAATGCCGTTGGATCGCAATAGAGGAAGTCTAAATTCTTTAATTGGTTCCTTTTAAAAAGTTCGTGACTAAACTAGGCCTGGAAATCATTCATTTTCTATAGAAAAGTAGGAAGCAAACCAAAATTCCCAGGAAATTTTGCCGTTTAAAAAAAAAAAACTCAATTTGAAATGTTTTTATTCCGCTACAGGAGATGCTGAATAGCAGCAGCCTGTCGAATTCCGATCAAAATAATTATGTCGTCTGCTCCGGTGCTCCCTGCAGCTGTCAATTCATTTTTCTGCTGACAGTTGGGAAAAGATAACATTTCCTGTGAAAGTAAATACAATACAATTCAACGATATACTAGGATAGCTTTCTGTCTCATGTATCCGCCTTTTAGTCCCTGAATCTCTTACATAACTAATTACTATGGAAAATACTGGTAAAATTCTCCTGAAAGAAAAACATGCAAAGTACTTTTTAAGATGTCTAAATGTTGTTCCTCCATCTATGGCTACCATAGATTCAATCAGGTATTTTTATTATCTAAACATCAATCCACCTTTTTGTATGTATTGAATTCTTTTTCCAGGCTTTCAGTATCATTTTTTGCCATTTCTGGCCTTGATGTGCTCAACCGATTGGACCTCCTAATTCAGCACAAAACCGAGTACATCAATTGGATCTACCAGCTCCAAATCACATCAGATGATGATGAGGCTGTGGATCGCTGTGGCTTCAGGGGCTCTCTGTCAGCCACACAAGCTCTTGGCTGTGCAAATACAGTTGGATCAATTTCTAGTCACCCTCTTGATACTGGTCACATTACAATGACCTACGCAGCCCTCAACTGTCTCCTGATTTTGGGGGATGATCTGACTAGGCTGAATAGAAGGGGAATCCTAGCTGGTGTGAAAGCTCTTCAATTGCCGAATGGAAGGTATTGAATTATAAACAATTAAAATAAGGGTAATTTATTAATAATTATTTATTTTTTATTAGTTTTGCCGCCACTTTGCAAGGTAGTGAGAGCGATGTCCGGTTCGTTTACTGCGCTTCGTGCATCTGCTATCTTCTTCAGGACTGGTCATCTATCAATATCACTGCGGCAACTGATTTCATCGTTAATTCTATAGTGAGATAACAATTATTTACATTCTGAATATTATTGTTACTTAATCGTTTTATTTGTAGAGCTACGATGGAGCTATTGGACAGGATAAATATCAAGAAGGGCACGCTGGTTTAACATTTTGCGGAATTGCGTCTCTTAGTTTGATGGGGACACTTGAAACTGCTTTAAGTGATTCTCAGGTATCACTCATTTATATTGAATTACGTAAATGACAAGAAAGTTTACATTTTATTTCATAGAAAAAGAAGCTTATCCGTTGGCTAGTTCATCGTCAGCATAGCGGGTTCCAGGGCCGCCCGAATAAGCTACCTGTCGACACTTGCTACTCTTTCTGGGTCCCAGCAACATTAAAAGTATTTTAATCAACTGTTATTCTTTTACAAATATTTAAAATCCATTTATTTCTCAGCTTCTTGGCGCTCATCAATTTGTGGAGAGGACGGTTAACCGCAGTTTTGTGCTGGATACGCAATGCGATGTTGTCGGAGGACTGGCTAAATGGATCGATCACTCGAGCGATCCTCTTCATTCCTACTTGGGTACCGAAATCATTATTTTATAAACTTAATTTTTTACATAATTTAATTTATTAAATTAACAGGTCTCGCAGGCCTGAGCATTGTCGATGACCCTGAATTGGAAGAAATTCATCCAGCCTTAAATATTACAATGAGAGCCTACCGTCATTGGCAGAGCCTCTCTATCGATACGTAATTTTCTTTCACTTAAGAAAACAAAAATTTGTATTTCACGCTCAAATATTCGTGTTCATCATCCAAAATATACACACAAATAAGCCAATTTATTCTTAAAATCCATATTTAGCCTGGGTCTGTCTCTTTGTAGACTTGTTTGCAGCCCACTGATTCTTAAGCTCCACTTCTCTTGCTTTAGCCTGAGCAGCCAAATACGTGATTTGATGCTTCTTCTTGTGCACTTTGCTGTAAGCGATATCAGGTCCTCTGGATTCGCCTTGCTCAAGTGAAATGGATTTCAATTGGGAATTGCTTGGGTCGTACGTTAGCCTCTCTCCCTTGATCTCTATCATCGGAGCTTCTTCCATAAATTTGCGTTTGGTTCCCGAAGAACCTTGCAAAGCCTGCAACTATAATATAAAACGATTAATTAGTTACTTTAATTGAGATTAAAAAGATATAATCTTACAGCAATATCATCCAATTCCATCTGTTCCTCTTGTGATGGTTGAACGTAAGTTTCAGGCAAGTTTGCCATGTTGTACTGCTCGTTGGTGGGTATGGTATCGTAATAAGTTGAGGCCACTTGAGCCGGCTGTTGGTGGAATACGATAGGCTCCGGTTCAGCAACGATTTTGAGGGCCGGTTCATCCATAGTGAAGAAGCTCCCTGAATCATCATTATCCTCATCATCAGAGCCTGATTTCAGGGCTTTCTGCTTCTTGGCCACTGCGTGAGGGATGAGAGGATTGCTCTTCTTGGGAATTGTTGATTTAACTTCTGTTGGTGGTTCATAGCCAGCATTTTTGGGTGGAGGAAGCTTTGTGAAGAGTTTGGACTGTCCTTTGGAGGCAGTGAATGAGGCCTTTTTCACTTTTTTTTCGTCAGCATCATCTTCAAGCTAAAGGAGATGAAATTAGAATAAGTTATGAATGTATGATTTTATTATTGCACCTCTGTCAGAGATGGGATGCCGATGACAATTTTGCCACCCTTCTTCTGGCTGACATGGGACAGAAGATCTGATTTTGAGAGATTGGCTTTTTCTCTTCTAGCCAGTTCAGCGAGTTTGAGTTCTTTTTCTGAAGGCTTGGGGATATCAACATCCTCGTTATTTATTCGGCTTGTGGACGGGACCAACTTGTTGACAACGACGCTCTTTGGAGGGAAAATGACGGCAGTCTGGGTCCCAGGAGTTCCATCCATTTCTTGATCTGAATCGTCATCACTGGCTCCGTAATCAACCAAGTTAAGTGCCATGATTGAATTTAAAATTATTTGTAGAAAGTAACAAAAAAGAAAAGCTTGACACTATGACAGTTTGTTGAGATCAACTGGGGCAGACGAAATTTAGCTGCTGCAAACGCAGCAAAACCGCGCACAATCGGTGTGCGTTAATCGAAAATGTTAATGTGGCTATTTTATCACTAAATTTAATTTTAATTTTTAAATGACTCGATATTTTCATAATCTGTAAATTGAGCTTTAAACTAGTCGTTCAGTTTCACAATTTTACTATTAAAATTACTCGATAAATTCATTATTTATATTTTTTTATTCATTTTTAAAATCGTCGATAAAAGCCTGAGGGATTCGTCGTCATCAATCATATTGTCAATTAGTATGGGTATATAAGATGTAACATGTACTTATAATAATAATGGTGAGCAGATACAAGTGAGCCAACGCCAGTAGGTCTAAAAGATCTGATGCATTGCACACCCCTTGCATATAGGTCGGTCTATCGGTGGTCATTGAGAATCCGGTTCTTATCCGGAGGGCCTTTGAATCACGGCGGTTCCTTCAAATGATCTGCCCATCATTTTATATTTTGTATCATTTAAAAAAATTGTGGCGCGATTTTACTATAATGATTAATTCTTTTTAATTAAACACATTCAAACAATTAAGCTGGTGGCAATCATTTATATTAAAAAAAAAGTAATTTATCATATCGTAATTTATTTCGACTGTAATAACAATAAAAAATAATAACCTACTCCAAAAATGTCATGAAAATAAATAACTTTCACAATTCTAACTGCTGGTTATATTTAATAATTTTTTATAAACTAATTTATAGTTTGTTCCCTCTACTTTTGCTCGTTATTCTTGTCATAATTTATTTTCGCTGATTTTTTCTTCCTCTTTATTAGCTCCTATTTAGTGTCATTGGGTGTTGGATTTAGTCGAGGAATTTCAAAATTCTCATTATTATGATTTTCATTTTCCACTTTTTCTAAAAAAAGAAAAAATCATTTGATGCTTCATACAGTAACAGTTAGATAGTTAAATCATACGGGTCGGTTTCTGTTGCGCTCCGCTAAAAAGTAGCTTTTCCAAATTGAGGAATGGAGCTTCAACAGTCACAGAGATAAAAAAGGCCAGTAGGAACACCATCAAAAGCACACCGAAATAGTGCTGAATGTGATCAAAGACCGTATAGTAATAGGGTTTCCTGGCGTGAGACCAATAAACGAGCATGTACTCAAAATGGATTAAGTAAACCACATAAGTCAATCGACCAAGTGGTATGAAAACCTTCCACGATAGTAGTCGGTTTACAAAACCTATAATGACAATGATCCATCTATAAAAAATTACCCAATTAATGAAATTGATACGCATTTACAAATACCTCCATAACCATTGATGCAAGCAAATATGACCCAAGCGACCGCAATTGCCCAAGCCAAACGATTGAACACTCCGAAAGACACTCTTATACCGTCGTCTATTTTTGGAACGATAGTTTGATCTAGATAGGGCGTGAGTCCATAAAGGACAGCTAGGGCTATAGCTATAGCTATCGACCATCCTCCAACAACAACGATCTATAACAAAGTTTATATGAATGGATTAGTTTTTCATGTTCGAAAATAATAGTATTACCTTGTTCATTTTTATTTTCTTCCCTTTAGTATAGTAAAGAAACCATCCAAGAAGAATTCCCAACAAATAGGGCGGGAATCTAGTCCACATTTGAACGTAATAGTCTTGGAAGAAATCTCTATCACTACTACCTGTTCTGTATAATATTATCGAGCATTTGAAATAAATATTTAAAAAATAGTTTATGTATGTTTTAGATTGGTTATATACCTAGTGACGAATAAAGTAGTTGGTACATTCCAAATTATATAGATGGTTACGAGACCTGCTTGCAGAGCTAGTATACTGAAAATGGTCCAACTGACTCCGATCTTCCACCATCGCCAAAGTGGATAAATGAACAAAGGGCTCAGGATAAACATTTGCATATCGCATGCCAAATACCAAGTTTGCCCCATACACTGTTTTTAAAATAAAATGTAATTAATAGATCTATTTATTAGAGCTAACTAAGAGATGATATAGACTTACTTTTATCGGATAAGTATAAACATAGTTGTTGATGTAAAGAAAATTATTCCACCAATTATAACGACAGGCAGTTTTCATGGTGACAACGTTTTCCCAGTTTGGACCAGTGGTAGTATATACCAACAAAGTGGCTATAAAGCCTAGTATGATTGCGTAAACAGGGGTCAACCTATACAATTAATAATTAGCGCATAAATATATGTATGTTGCGCAACCCGTATATTACCTTAGATAGCGATGAACGTAGAAGAGGATGACGTTAAATCGACCTTTGGAGCGATCAAGCTCACGAAGTAAGAGGTACGCAACGAGCAAACCGCTCATTAAGAAGAACGTATCGACGGACACTGTAGCCATGGTAACTACACCGTGAAACTGCCACTGTTTCGCCTCCTAATTGTACATTTTAGGAATTTTAGGAATAATTAATTATCTAGAAATGTATTTAGCCTAAACTTACTTCATAGAGAAAGACGGCATTATACATGGGATGATCCCGAGCTTTAAAATACGTGTGACCCATAACAACCCAAGTGGTGGATAACACTCGTATACCATTGAGGCAGCCCAAATTATCCGACGAGTTTATTTTAGTACCAAGGATTTTCCTGCCGTTATTTAGGACGGAGAAACAGTTCAGAATACGGATAGGAAGGCCTTCTACTTTCAGATCTATTGGTCGATCACAATATTCACGCCAACCTTCGTGCATAGTAGCCAATAGAGCGAACAACCCCAGTAAACTTAACACAACTCTGTATAATCATTATAATATAACTAGATTACTTAGGGGCAACAGTTTATCAGAAGAGATATTTGTATAATAATTACATGACGGCAATGTCTGGTCCATCGAAGCTTGGAGTTGTTTCGATCTCTTTTTGAGTAAAACAATATCCATCGCCAGTCTGAGTTGATACAGCCACAAAATATTGCTGGCCATCATCGGAGTCATTGAAAGAGGAAAAAGCTCTTTTTCCAACGAAAGAAGCTACAGCTATTCTTAAATCTTCATAAGTGCATGAAGATGGAATACAGAGATCCACTCTAGGTAAAGTGGAAGAGGATGTATCCGTGTCTTTTTTTCTGGGTTCTAATATAGTGGGACCGTTGACCAAAACTTGGATGACTTGGGCCCAATAAACCCAAAAATCACGCTGACTAGGAAAATCATCAGTTAATAATTCTTCTTCTTCTATGAAATTTGTTTCGTTTGGAAAGAGGACAACCGTGTCGAAAAAGACAGAGCAATATTGGCCAGAAAAATTCACTTCTGTCCAATTTCCTGATGGATCTACATCATCATGACTCAGTTAAATAAAGTTATCGAATAGAAACTAATCGAATCTTACTTGTGCTGGTGTCATTGAATGGTTGAGGCTTAACTGCCAAACATTCGTCGAATAGACCAAAAGCTTGTACATTTCTGCTGCCAAAAAATCCTTCGGGATTCTTTCCAGAGGATTCGTACACTTAAAAAATCAAATAAATATTACAATAGTTTCATATTATTATAATAACATTTGTTAATACTTTGAAGAGCCCATATTTGGAGGGCTTGATGAGCATTGTAATAATTCAAGCTGTCTTGTTTGCACTGTTCACTGATATTAGCTGTAGTGAAGGCTGTTGGAAAATCGGACGCCTTTTTCAATTGAGAAAGGAAGTAAGCAATCAAGATATCAGTAATAATGTTTTTTCCTCCCTCTTCATTGTCTTCCGCTCCTCTGATGCGCTCTAAAAGAGCCCCGCTTCCGGAATCAGTGATTTGATCCAGCGCTGATTCAAACCAATTTTGACGATGGAGATCAATTTTCTCAGCTGAATTGGTCCATCCAAAAATTCCTATCCAAATTAGGGTCGAAAAGATGCCTAGTAACATCCTCATCCTGAATTATGCTCAATACTATACCAATAGAACGCATACTATACTACTTTTATACCAAGCGTTCGATTATAAGAAATAAGCTTAAAACGCATACTGGAGTTATTGTACGCATATTGTATGCCTCAATAATGATTTAACATGAAAATTACGGCGGTCATAAATAATACACGTGGCCAGGTATCTTAGTCCGTCGTAGCTCACGCGACCTTTAGTCTTATGCGCCCATTCTCTTTCAAATTACGAAATGTGAGTCCAAATGTCCAATAGTCCAAACAATGAGCTTAGCTACATGTTACACCATGAACGTTGAAATCAAGTATAACATACAGTCGCGTTAATTCTACTTCGAGTTCTACTTCTGACTTTGTATTTCATTAAAAATGTGGGGCAGTGATGCATTGTTTACATATCAGTTTTCACGAGTAGCAAGCTTCTCATTTAAAAATGGCATTTCTACATCTAGCTCCTCCGCGTCGGCTCCTTTATTCTCTCCACTTTGATCTGTTCAAATAAAGAAATTTATAATAATGAGTTAACTGACTGAACAAAACGTTGAATACCAATTGTTCTCGAGGGACGTCTAAAAATGAATTTCTCCAAATTGAGTAGTGGAGTTTCCACCAATAGAGAAATCACAAATGCGACGATAAAAGTCAATGCCAGCACAGCGATCAAATGTAGAGCCTGGTCCAATCTTGTGAAATAGGAAGGCTTCCTCGCATAATACTTGTGGACTTGGACCAAATTCCAGTGGAAAAGGTAGGCCACGTAAGTCAGCCGACCTAGCGGAATAAATCCTTTCCACGACAGCAAATGGTTGACAAAACCTATAATTGAAATACATATTTCAAATTTAATTACAATTAAAACCAATATAGACTTATTAGCCTCATATGGACTTCAACAAGTTGGATTAGCATAATTCATATTATGATGCAAGCAATGATGAAACATATAATCTTATCACGTGAACAGCATAGTGTATCATTTCAAAACATTTTAGCAATTTGACTAAATCCAAATAAATCACATGCCTCCATAGCCATTAACGCATGCCAGGATGATCCAACCAACTGCTATGGCCCAACCTAATCGGTGCAATGAACCATATGCCACTCTCACGAAAGAATTAATTTCCGGAACTTTTTCTTCACTCAAGTACGGAACTAAGCCATAAACAACTGATAGAATGATAAATGCAGTAGTGATCCAACCAGCGATAATTTTCATCTGCATTAGAACGGTATGCATTCATAATTTAAAAATGAAAACATAATTATTTAATGTAAAATATACCAGATTCAATTCGATTTTAGATTCCCTTGTTCGATACAAAATCCATCCGACTACTATTCCCACCATATAAGGCGGAAATCGAGCCCAGATTTTAAAGTAGTATTTATTATAGTAAGAGACTATCGGTGCATTTGACCTATAAAAAACAAGTGATTTATAACCTATGTACAACATTTAAAAGTATAGAAATACGGTCGAATAGGTGACAAGTCAGTTGCGGGCAACTTCCAAATAGTGTAAGTGGTGATGGAGGCACTTATAAGCGCAACAATACAGGTGAGAATCCAGGCTAATCCGGCCTTCCACCAGCGCCACAGAGGATAAATGAGCAGTGGACTCAGCCAGAACATTTGAATATCACAAGCCAAATACCAGGCCTCAAACATACACTGTGTAAATAAATAGAAAATTAGGATTTAAAAAAATTGCTATAATTGAAAGCAATATTAAATTACTTGTTTAGGATTCGGCCGCATTGATTTATAGTTATTAATGTAGAGTAGATTAGTCCACCAATTATCCTTGCAGGACTCCTTCATATCCCGAACTGTTTGCCAATGAGGCCCAATCCTAACATAGACCAGCAGAGTAGCAATGAAACCCAACATAAAGGCGTACACTAATGTTAACCTGTATTAAGTAACAAAATATTAAAATATATTGTACAATGTAAATGGTTATACATTTCACCTAAGGTATCGGTGAAGGTAAAAGAGAGGGATTTGAAATCGGCCTCCATTATCCCGATCTAGCTCTCGCATAAATGAATAGGCAACCAAAAGACCGCTCAATAAGAAGAAAGTATCGACAGCTACACCTCCGTTATACATGCCATGCATTTGCCATGTCAAGTTATCCTTCAAACCAATTATTTTAGAGCTAACAATCTAAAAAAATCAATTAATTTATCATACTTCTATTTGAAAAAAACGGTTGTAGCTGTCATGGCGGAGAAGAGCATTAAAAGTGTGAAGGGTGACGATCCAGCACGTCGATAGAAATCGGATTCCATTAAGGCAGGGCACATCTGAGGGAGAGGTACGAGTAGATAACAACTGCCGTCCACTACTGATCATCGAAAAGCAATTTAGCTGGAATCAATAGGCTGTCCTATATAGTCTCTAAAAGCTTCATGAAGAGTGGCCGCCAAGATGGTACAGCCTAATAAGCTCAATATAAATCTGTATAAATTCATAAAATAAACTATTCATGTTTTAAAATTAAAATAATAGGCATATATTTTTTTTATTACATGTAAAATATATCAGCCGCATCGAAATCAGGTGCCGCTTCCACCATTTCCTGTGTGTAGCAGTAATTATCTCCCGCCAAGGTGACTACGGACTTGTACTTCGCTTGACCGTCCGCCCCTTTGCTCGCATTCCCGACAGCTCTCTGACCGACGAGTTGGGCCAGAGCCGATGCGAAATCTTCGCCACTACACGAAGATGGGATGCAATAGCCGATGCTTGGCAACATAAAAGGTAAGAAAGAGCCGGAATCTTTGAAAGGTCTCTTTTTTGGCTTTTTAAGAACCGGCCCGGAAATCAGCTTATTATCCTTGGAGTTGAACCACTGCGGTAACTGGTACATGGCAACCCAATTATTAACATTCATGCTGATCGTACTGTCACCCAAAAGCATAGTCCTTTCTTCGTCAATCTCGACGGATTTGATGGTTTCCAGAGTAAACATGGCAGTGCAGTATTTTCCACGTAATTCATCGGCATCATGCTGAATCCGGAGACATTCGTCAAAGAGTCCTGCGGATTGAATCTTTTCCGTGCTGTAGAGATCGCCGTTTGATTCCGGAAACTTTCCCGATGATTCGTACACTTAAGTAATGTAAAGTATTATTAGCAGTTTTTAAGTAATTAAAATAGGTAAATTGTGTACTCTGTAAGGCCCATTTTTCACGTTTTAAAAGAGCTCTGGTGAAGGATCTGCTGTCCTCAATGCACTGACGACTGATATTTTTTGCGACAGCCGTTGGAAAGTTGACGGCAAACAACTCTGGAACGATATTTGCAAAGGATGGCTGATTGGCAGCTACTAATGAACAGCAACAAAATAAGAATGTCAAAAAAAAAAACTGCATTCTTTCCAGTTGACCGTTTTCACGACGGCTGACGTCTCAATAAATGTTTATTACGAAGGTTCCGAGAGAGAGAGGAAGGGTACCACGCCTTCTTACACACACATCCTCTAGCATCCTCACGGTCAAAAGCCTCGCAGGCATAACATTAGGATTTAGAAGAGAGGTTCCCTTCCCAACCATCTACTCAGGTTCTTCTTGGTCTAAGAGCGGGAACCAGTTATTTGATTTACTGATAGGCTCATCACACGAGCGTAGTGTAATCGGAATTGTTGAAAATGATTAATTTCCCCCCAAGTTTTATTTAAATAAGAGTAACGATCTTTTTCATAATCTGTAAAATGAGGGGGAAATATCTGTTATTTCCAGCATTGAACATAAAAAAATTAAACGATTCAGGGAAAATTTCAATTTTTTAATTTATTTTCAAATTATTGGATAGCAACTGAAGGATTTGTAGTCATCGTCATGTTGTCACTTACCATGCATATTTATGGTATAACATGTACGTACTTATATGATTATAATGATGAGCAGATACAAGGTAATGCCAGTTGGTCTAAAAGCTCTGATGCATTGCACACCCCTTGCGTATTGGTCGGTTTACCGGTGATCATTTTAATCGGTGCTTAGCATCGCCTTTTTAGGAATTTTTGATTCTTTGAATAAAGTCAGTTTCTTTTGATTTACCCCCCCTCCCCCCTCTTTCATCATTTTGAATTTTTCCAAATATTTTAAATTGTTCATTTCAAATCTATGTAACAGTTTAATAACATTTTTTCAAACGATTAGGTGGATTATTGCGTGTGATTGTTTTTAATTATATTAATATCTAAACGATTTAAATATTTAATAACGTAAGCAAGTCCTTTGTGGGATATTTCTGATAATAGATTTTAACGATACCAAAAATACGTATAAATAGTATTTTAAATACGTATATATAGTAATTTCCAGTACATCGTGACTTGGAATTTGTTACATGGCTCAAATCTTCTCCTATCCAGTGTCAGCAGGTGTTGGATTTTGTCGAGGAATTTTCCAATTTCATGAATATCATTGTCACACTCGTTATACTCTTTACCGCACTGACAACAGATACTCCATGTAATCTAATCATCAAATCTAATCGTCCAGATGACTCGATGGGTAATCCGGTAGCTGCAACTAAATAATCCACTCCTCTATATGGCATCAAGCTATGCTTGTCCGCATTCTTGTCTTCACCAATAAATTCAAGAAGGAATCCGCCTTTGCCAAGACTTCAACGCTACCATCCGGAATACCGATCACCGACCAGTGGTCACGCCCATCGTTGTCACGTGTCATGAAGTAATGGTATGCTACTGTCGTGGTTCGTGTGCGTCGCCCATGGCATCCGCCTTCTGTATTTTCTTAACCCGATTCGCCCTATTGGTCAGGTCCAGATGACAGTAGCATTTGAACCAGCCGTCCGATTTGAATAACACGACACCCATTGATCACACCCGGTTCCCATCTATTATGGAATCTTTTTTGACGAATTTAAGGCCGTTTTCGATGCTTAATCTACCGCACACGACCTTTTTAAGTCTAATGCGCTCATTCTTTAACATTGTTTTCTAATTACGAAAGAGCCCAATGTTCCAAGACAAAAATGTTTAGATGCGTATTACAAAATTCAAATGTTGAAACCGATTTACCTGACTATGAAATAAAGTAATGCTATTTTCACTAATAAGACTCTGTATTTCACTTAAAATGAGAAGCAATGATGATCACTGTTTACATACATCAATTTTCACGATCAGCAAGCTTCTCATTTAAAAAATGGCATTTCTATATCTAGTCCCTCCGCTTCGGCTCCTTTATTCTTCCCATTTTGATCTGTTCAAGTAAAGAAATTTATGATAATGAATTAACGGACTGAACAAAACGTTGTACATACCAATTGCTCTCGAGGGACGTCTAAAAATGAATTTCTCCAAATTGAGCAGTGGAGTTTCCACCAGTAGAGAAATCACAAATGCAGCGATGAAAGTCAATGCTAGCACAGCAATCATGTATAGAGCCTGGTCCAATCTGGTGAAGTAGGTAGGCTTCCTGGCATAATACATGTGGATTTTGACAAAATTCCAGTGAAAGAGGTAGGCGACGTATGTTAGTCGACCTAATGGAATAAATCCTTTCCATGAAAGCAAACGGTTCGCAAAACCTGTAATAGAAATTAAAATTTTAATTTTAATTACAAAACCCGTCCCTCAAACCCTCGCGTATTTGTTGTAAAATAAATTTATAATTTACGTAATTTTTAATAATTCGACTGAATTAATAATCTGTTGAAATTCCTTTTTAACAACTATTTTTTACTTTTCTAGTAGATGTATCGGTAGAGGCAAACAATATTTCGACTATAAGTTTATATGTTATTGTTTATCTACTTGTATGCACTCAGAAAATATTGTATGAAAAGTCTTAATATGAAAAGTCTCTTCTAGTGTGATAACACACTCGGGGAAATAATACTTAATATGAAATTGTTTTTTATATGGGATTAAAATATTAAATCGGAACTTTAGCACCATTGTATATAATTTCGCTATATTTTAGGTATTTGACTCAATCAATCTATAACTATAATACTGATTATTTACCTCCATAGCCATTGACACATGCCAGGATGACCCATCCAACTGCTATGGCCCAGCCTAATCGATGCAATGAACCATAAGCCACTCTCACGAAAGAATTAATTTCCGGAACTGTTTCTTCATTTAAGTATGGAACTAAGCCATAAACAACCGACACACCAATAAATGTAGCAGTTATCCAACCAGAAATAATTTTCACCTGCATTAGAACGATGTGCATTCTTGATTTTTAAAAATGAAAACATAATTATTAATTTAAAATATACCAGATTCAATTCGATTTTAGATGCCCTTGTTCGATACAAAATCCATCCGACTACTATTCCCACCATATAAGACGGAAATCGAGCCCAAATTTGAAAATAAAAACTATTGTAGTACGACACTATCGGCGAATTTGACCTATAAAAAAAGAAAAATGTATTTGCTCTCTTCATTTAGGTTTGTATAAGTTCATAAATACGGTCGAGTAGTTGATAAGTCAGTTGCAGGCAAGATCCAGATTGTGTAAGTAGCGATCGAGGCACTTATAAGCGCAACAATACAGGTGAGAATCCAGGCTAATCCGGCCTTCCACCAGCGCCACAGAGGATAAATGAGCAGTGGACTCAGCCAGAACATTTGCATATCACAAGCCAAATACCAAGCCTCAAACATACACTGTAAAATAAAATAGAAATTCGGATTTATTGTGGGCTATACTTTGTTAATGAATAATATGTCACGATAGATTACCTGTTTAGGATTGGGTCGAATCGATTTATACGTGTTGATGTACAGAAGGTTAGTCCACCAATTATCCTTGCAAGACTCCTTCATATCCCGAACAATTTGCCAATGGGGTCCAATGCCGACGTAGACCAACAGAGTAGCAATGAATCCCAACATAAGGGCATACACTAATGTTAACCTGTATAAGTAATTAAACATTAATGTATGTATTTTTCTTTTTTATATTCTTAATTTCACCTAAGGTATCGGTGAAGGTAAAAGAGAGGAATTTTAAATCGACCTCCATCATCTCGGTCTAGCACACGCATAAATGAATAGGCGACCAAAAGACCGCTCAATAAGAAGAAAGTATCGACAGCTACGCCTCCATTAGATATGCCATGCATTTGCCATGTTAAATTATCCTTCAAAAATAAATTATTTATCGACAAATAATCTTAACAATTTTTCAGTTAAATATAAAGGCCGTAATACTTCGATTTGAAAGAATCGGTTGTAGCTGTCATGGCGGAGAAGAGCGTTAAAAGCGTGGAGGACAACGATCCAACTCGTCGATAGAAATCGAATTCCGTGAAGACAAGGAACATCTGAGGGAGCAGTGCGAGTAGACAACAACTGCCGTCCACAATTCAGGATGGAGAAGCAGTTTAGGGCCGATATGGCCCATTTTTCAGAGCTGGAATCGATGGGTTTTCCAACATAGTCTCTAAAAGCTTCGTGAATTGTAGCCGCTAAAATGGTGCACCCTAATAAGCTCAATATAAATCTGTATGAAATTATAAAATATAATCATACAATTATTCATGTTTTTAAGTTATAGAATATAAGCTATTTACATGTATATAATATCAGCCGCATCAAAATCAGGCGACGCTTCCACCATATCCTGCGTGTAACAGTAATTATCTCCCGCTAAGGTGACTACGGACTTATACTGCGCTAGACCGTCCGCCCCTTGGCTGGCATTCCCGACAGCTCTCTGACCGACGAGTTGGGCCAGAGCCGATGCGAAATCTTCGCCACTACAGGAAGATGGGATGCAATAGCCGATGCTCGGTAACATAAAAGGTAAGAAAGAGCCGGAATCTTTGAAAGGTCTCTTTTTTGGCTTTTTAAGAACCGGCCCGGAAACCAGCTTATTATCCTTGGAGTTGAACCACTGCGGTAACTGGTACATGGCAACCCAATTATTGTTATTCATGCTGATCGTACTGCCACCCGTTAGCAGAGTCCTCTCTTCGTCGATTTCGTAGGATTTGATGGTTTCCAGAGTAAACATGGCAGTGCAGTATTTTCCACGAAACTCGTCGGCATCATGCTGAATCCGGAGACATTCGTCAAAGAGTCCTGCGGATTGAATCTTTTCCGTGCTGTAGAGATCTCCGTTGGATTCCGGGAACTTTCCCGATGAGTCGTACACTTAGTAAATGTAAAATATTATGAACAATTGTTTAATAAATATAATAATTAAGTATTATACTTTGTAAAGCCCATTTTTCACGTTTCAAAAGAGCTCTGGTGAAGGATCTGCTGTCTTCGATGCACTGACGACTGATGTTTGTTGCGACAGCCGTTGGAAAGTTGACGGCAAACAACTCCGGAACGATATTTGCGAAAGATGGCTGATTGGCCGCTACTATTGAACAGCAGCAAAATAAAAATATCAAAAAGAAGAACTGCATTCTTTCCAGTTGACCGCTTTTCACGACGGCTGACGTCTCAATAAATGTTTATAACAAAGGGCCCGAGAGAGAGAGAAAAAGGGAACCACGCCTTCTTACACGAATCCTCGTGCATCCTCGCGGTCAAAAGCCTCGCAGGTATAAAATGAGGAAAGAGGGTTTCACTCCCCAACTATCTGCTACAACTCCTCTTCTTCGTCTTAGAGCGGGAACCGGTTATTTTGATTTACTGATAGACTCATCACACGAGCGTAACGAAGCCTCTAGCTAGCGGCTTTCCCTCCTTTATGACTGGGGCTCTTTACAATAAATTATACAGAATCGGAGAGGAGAATTTAGATTGTTGTTTTTTTTTTAGAGAGAAGCAGCAGGTTGTTTTCCATATTAGGCCAAAAGTATAAACACAAGAAGCATATTATTTTTTCTAGCTGTGTTAAAGTTGCCCATAGGTAATAGGTGAGAAATCGATTTATTCAAAATTCTTCTATTTTATGTTATTTTTTATGTGCACCTACAGCATACGTTCAATTTCAATTCAATTAATTTATATATTTTTAAAAAATATTCGTTTAAAAAAGGAGGTCATTATTTTTCTTTTCCATTCATGTCATCAACGGAATGAAGATTGGGTTCAATTTTTTCAGCAATGTCATCTTTCAGTTGACCTACATGAGAAAAATAGAACTTATAATTTGCCAAGTTAATTATACATAGCTTTTACATACGGATTTCTTTCTGTGCAGGACTAAACAGTAGTTTTTCCAGGTTAAGAAAAGGAGCTTCCACGGTGACCGAGATGAAAAAAGCTATTAGAAAGACCGCAAGAACAACTCCTAAATATTGCTGGATTTGATCAAATATGGTGTAATAATAAGGTTTCCTCATATGGTTCCAGAATATATCCAGGTAATTCAAATGGGTTAGATAGACTACATAGGTCAACCTTCCGAGTGGAATGAAAGCCTTCCACGAAAGGAACCGGTTCACGAACCCTGAAAAAGATATTTAAATTATACATATATTTTTTAAATGGAGGAAATAATTATTTTAATAACCTACCTCCGTATCCTTTGACGCAAGCGAAAATTATCCAACCGACAGCAACGGCCCATGCTAAACGATTGAAAGCCCCGAAGGTAACACGAGTAAAATCGTTCATTTCTGGGACAGCTGTTTCATCTAAGTACGGGAGCAAGCCATAGAGAACGGACAGGCCGGTTGCTATACTAGCCATCCAGCCAACTGTAACTACCACCTAATCAATCATAGTATGATATTGTCTAATATGTTGAAAGTGTATCAATAGGTTAAGACTTTTTTCATCTTCAATTGAGATCCTTTTGTCCGATGAAGGATCCATCCGAGAAGGATTCCGAAAAGATAAGGAGGAGAACGAGCCCACATTTGCTGATAATAATCTGTTACTAGATGTGTGTTGCCCATTTCTCTATATGCACAAAGTATATAATGAAGACTACGAATTATTTAAGAAGTATAAGTAAAAAATACATCGGCCTAGTAGCAAACGAAGTAGCTGGAAGGTTCCAAATTATGAAAATGGCCACTAGACCACCTTGTATAGCAATAATGGCGAATATTAACCAGCTTACTCCGACTTTCCACCAGCGCCACAAAGGGTAGATGAACAGCGGACTCAATATAAACAACTGCATGTCACAGGCCAAATACCACGTCTCACCCATACACTGTAAAATATTAAATATATATAGTCTCATCAACAATTAATACTAGATGATTTATAAAATATTAAAATACTCTTACATCAAGTGGATAGGTTTTAACGTAATTGTTAATATAGAGAAGATTATTCCACCAGTTGTATCGACAGGCTGTCGAAAGAATGCGTTGCGTCTCCCAATTAGGACCCGTTGTGGTATATATCATTAGTGTAGCAATAAAACCAAGTATCACAGCATATACAGGAGTTAATCTACATTCATAGTTTACGTATAGAAACATTCGTTCAATGAAATATAAAGCCATCATACCTCAGATAGCGATGAATGTAGAAGTGAAAAACGTTGAATCGACCTTTGTTACGTTCCAGTTCACGTAACAAGAGGTATGCTACGAGCAGCCCGCTCATCACGAAGAATGTATCGACGGCCAAGGTTCCCATCGTCACTGCACCGTGAAAGGGCCACTTGTAAGCTTCCTGGACGTTTTTGAATTCAAAACATGAATATTTTAGATTCTAAAAACCAAGTCTCATTAACTAACTTCAAACAAAACAGAGCCATCAAACATGGCATGAATAGCGACCGAAACGTAGGCATGTCCCAAAATAACCCAAGTGGTTGACAAAACTCTTATGCCATTGAGACAGGCCAAATTATCCGAAGAATTTGCTTTAGTAGAAAGGATTTTTCTTCCATTATTCAAGACGGAGAAGCAGTGTAGGAAGCGGATTGGTAGACCTTCTTTTCTCGTGTCGATAGGTCGGTTAAAAAACTCGCGCCAGCTTTCGTATAAAGTGGCTAACAGTGCTAGTAAACCCAATAAACTTAGCGTGACTCTGAGCATATGAATATTGAATTAATTTATGCGCTAAAGAGGATACAATATAGGCATTTACATGACGGCGATATCTGGTCCATCGAAGGTAGTGGCCGCTTTGATCTTCTCTTTTGTGTAACAATAACCATCACTTGATAAAGTTGATACAGCTACAAAGTATAATTGGTTGTTTTCCGTATCGTTAAATGAAGAAATTACTTGTTTTCCAACAAAAGAGGCTACAGCTGCTCTCAAGTCTTGATAGCTGCACGAAGAAGGAATACAGAAATCCATTCTAGGAAGATAAATAGAATTGAAATCCGTTTCCATCTCCAATGGCTGCGTCACATGCGGTCCGTTAACTAAATCTTGGAGGATCTGTGCCCAATAGATCCAAGAACCAAGTTTCTGCTGATCACTATAATAACTGTCAACGTAATCAGTTTCGTTGGGGAAAATAGTTTGAGATGTAAAAAAGACGGAGCAATATTGGCCTGAAAAATCGACTTCAGTCCGCATTCCTGGCGGATTTATTACGAAATATTGACGTCATTAAAAAAAAGTGAGATAACAAACAAATCCACAGTTACCTGTTGTAGTGTCATTAAAAGATTGAGCTTTTACGTCCAGACATTCGTCAAAAAGACCTATCGCTTGTAAAGCCGCACTTCCAAACAGTCCTTCAGGATTTTTCCCAGAAGATTCGTACACTGCGTGAAAGAAAAAAACTATTAAAAATGTTTCTATACATTTTACATTATATAATTATTTAAGTTACTTTGGAGAGCCCACAGTTCAAGATTCCTAATTTGATGAGCAGAGTAGTATTTCAAACTATCACTTTTGCACTGCTCACTGATGTTGGCTGTAGTGAAAGCTGTTGGGAACTCGGACGTTTTCTGTACTTGGGCCAAGTAATAGGCCTTTAAGGCGTCTAGGATGAGACGTTTACCTTCCGGTGAGCTGTTCCGAGCTTCGCGAAGATACTCAACAAGTGCTTTATTTCTTGGATTCTTACTGAGACTGTCGATCGAAGATTCCAACCAATTCAAACGATGAAAGTTATTATGATGACTATGAAGAACATCGTCTGCTGATGTCGATGCGGTTACCATCCAGTTAACGGATACCATAATCAGAAGAATCCAATGGGTATGAAGCATTTGTAACATTTTTTCCGATACTATGTCGTGGTAACTATGTTTATACCTTTATGTAAAAAAGTTTTAAAAGTTTAAAAGCACTGAATATTTTTTACCAGTATACACATCACAGACGAACAAAAGTGAACTAATCAGAAATATAGCGGTGTCTATTTTATGTTCATCTTTTTGATAATAAGCAAAATAAATAATGAGTGATAATCTATTTGGCCTTATACATATTGACTGATGACGAATCGAATACAGTCCAAGATAAGCGCAACGATAAGTTTGCTGAGCATTTCAGGTGATGCCAAAACGACAGTTAGGCAATGAAAATACATTGAAATGAAATTTTAAAATGATGAAGTAATGAAATTTAAAGGGGGGACTTTAAACAGGCTAATAGATAACTAAACGCGCTCTAGACCCATCAAACACAAATTTTATTCAAATCATTAATGTGTGGGCCTATTTTTTTTGCTGTGATACATTTTATCCAATCCTAGACTCGTATATATATTTTTACCAAACGGAACAACAGTCATACCGTATACATTTCTTTTTCGAACCCAGTTATTGAACAGGCTACGTTCGGTCGTAGAGAATCCCAGTGAATTCTATGTTACCCCACATACAAATCGTAACCTAAATAATATTTATTGAATTTTATTGGTTTAAGTAAGAAATGAATCATATATAGTATACTAGCAGGCCGTATACATTCGAAACAAATAATTCCTACTATAATCAATAAGCTTACCGCAAGTTTCTAAGTAGACCTATTAGACTGATTGGCTTTACATTTCAAATGATGACGGAGTCAAACGCAGAAACTGGCGACACAAAATACTCTTCCGTAAATTTTTCACATCATTGATATTATGAAACATTATTGAAACGAATTACGGATGAAGGCTTATTGGAAATCATGTATATGGTATGGACCTTCCACAATAAAAAATCGATTATTCATAGCCAATTAAATTAATATTTATCCATTATTCCATTGCATATATCAATTGATTCCAGTAGTAGCAATGATCGCAACAATTAAAAGAGATAATTGATTTTGGGGTAAAACAGACCCCCACAATTTAATTTGGTGTCAAAACAGTTTTAGAAAGTTATCTTGAACCGCCACATTCTCAATGAATATAAATTGAAATGAAATGTTGAAAGATGGGGAAATAATGAAAGGAATTAAAAAGAAGACTATTTAATTATTTTGTTCTTGGAAAAATCATTCAGCTACTTCAAACACAAATGTTTATTTAATCGACTAATTTTTCAGTTTATTATTGGTACGATGCTGCATAATTTTATCAGTTTTAAACAGCATTTATTATCGTTTCCACCAAAACCCCTCGTAGAGTTGGTATTTACTTGGTAATAAATGTTTCGTTTGATTCAACTGATGCTTGGAGTGAAGAACCACTGCTACCATCTTCTTCTTTCATTTCTATTTGATCTGGGTTGAAGAATAAAATTGTTCTCTAATTAGTAAGTTCGTATGCAACATATGAATATAAGATGGTGCGTACCTTTTTTCTGCTTCACTGGATCAAAAAGTAACTTTTCAAGATTAAGAAAAGGAGCTTCAACTGTGACGGAAATGAAAAAGGCTAGAAGGAAGATCATTAGAAGAACTCCGAAATAGTGTTGGATGTGATCAAAAGTCGTGTAGTAATAAGGCTTTCTAGCATGAGACCAATACACGTACATGTATTCGAAATGAATCAAGTAAACGACGTAGGTCAGCCTGCCAATTGGAATGAATGCCTTCCATGATAACAATCGATTCACGAATCCTATATTTAATATATGTATTGTTATATATGATTTTCACAATAATAAAGACTTTAGTTCCGATAAAATTTACCTCCATAACCGTTAGTACAGGCAAAGATAACCCAACCGACTGCAAAAGCCCAAGCTAACCGGTTAAAAGCTCCGAAAGTCACTCTGATGGTGTTGTTCATTTCAGGTATGGCCGATTCATCCAAATATGGAACCATACCATAGACAACGCATAAACTTACAGTTGTCGCGGCTAGCCACCCAAATGAAACGACCATCTGATTGATCGGACCAGTATTATACTTTTGAAATAACTGGTTGCTAAGATTATACCTATTTGAGTTAATCATACCTGACTCATTTTACATTTTGATTGTTTAGTGCAATGAAGACTCCAACCAAGCAATATACCAATTAAGTAAGGAGGGAAACGTGACCACATTGGAACATAGTAAACGGGGTAGTAGTAAGGATTAGCCATTTCGCTGTAGTGTTGTTTAGAAATGTTTGAAGTAAAATTTGTTTTATTTAAGATTGAAATAATATTTTTAATATACTTGAACCGTGTGGCAAACGACGTGGCTGGTAGATCGTATATAATGTAAACGGCCACAATGCCAATTTGTAGAGCAATAATGGTAGAAATGATCCAGCTCAACCCAATCTTCCACGAGCGCCAAAGTGGATAGATGAATAATGGGCTGAGGATAAACATTTGGATATCACAGGCCAAATACCAAGTTTCGCCCATGCACTATTATAAAAGTTTCATTCTTCATAATACATCATTGTTATAATATAACCTATACTATAATAAATTATATCATTACTTCCCGTGGGTAGGTTTGAACGTAGTTGTTTACATAAAGCAAATTGTTCCACCAATTGTAGCGACACGCTGTTTTAAAGTACACCATTCTATCCCAGTTGGGCCCGGTTGTTGTGTATATCATTAGAGTAGCCATAAAACCTAGTATTACAGCATACACAGGAGTCAATCTAATGAATATTACAAACAACTAAATTAATTCGATTTTTACATTCGTTTTTTCAGTTTTACTTGGTAGTTGAATACCTGAGGTAGCGATGGGTATAGAAGTAAATTACATTGAATCGCCCCTTGTTACGCTCTAATTCGCGTAATAAGAGGTACGCAACGAGTAGACCACTCATTAAGAAAAATGTGTCAACAGCCAATGTACCCATTGTCATAGCACCATGAAATTGCCACTTGTAAGCTTCCTGTAATATGTATAATTGCAACTCAAAATTCTTGATCTTTATCTTTTTCACGCAATTTTAATTAATCCGACTATTTCTTTTCATTTTCAAAGAAATTATTTATAATAAACGTAATTTGATTTATAGAATGTATGGTCTATTTACTAACTTGAAGTAAAAAAATTCCATTAAACATTGTATGCCAAGAAGCCTGCAAGAATGAATGACCCATAACGACCCAGGTAGTGGATAATACTCGAATACCGTTGAGACAATTCAAATTCTCTGATGATTTCACATCGGTGGAAAGAAGTTTCCTACCACAATTCAGAGAAGAGAAGGAGTTCAGAACTCGGACAGGAAGGTCTTCCTCTTTGATGTTAATGGGTCGGTTGCGGTACTCGCGCCAGCCTTCGTGTAAAGTGGCCACTAGGGCTAAAAAACCCAGAATACTTAGCACTACTCTGTAAACAAAATGGTGTTATGTACAAGGGCTAGAGATATTATTATTTTTAGATTTACATAACGGCAATATCCGGTCCATCAAAGTTGGGCGTAGTTTCTACCTCCTTTTTAGTAAAACAGTAGCCATCACTCGCCGCAGTTGAAACAGCGACAAAATAAAGTTGATTATTGTTTTCCTTGTCGTTAAATGAAGAGATCACTCGTTTTCCAACGAAAGATGCTACAGCAATTCTCAAATCTTCATAACTGCAAGAAGATGGAATGCACAGATCTACTCTGGGTAAAGAGGGGCCATATCCTGGCATATCCGTATCTTTGTGTCTGGGTTCGGTTACATTAGGACCGTTTGCTAGGAGTTGCATAATCTGGGCCCATTCTATCCAGAAATCACGCTGCTGCTGACCAGAAGGATTATTACTCAGTTTTTCCCCTTCGACAAAATCTGTTTCATTGGGAAAGAGGACGACTGTGTCAAAAAACACGGAACAATATTGTCCAGCAAAATTGACTTCAGTCTGAATCCCTAAATAAACGATTTTTTAATGTTTAATAGATGGAAGAACAAGCTATGATATTTCATTAATAGATCACCTGCCGGTGTTGTATCATTGAATGATTGAGCTTCAACTGCAAGGCATTCGTCAAAAAGACCGAAAGTTTGCAAAGTTCTGCTTCCAAAAAGTCCTTCAGGAAACTTTCCAGAAGATTCGTACACTATTCGATATATGTTATTGATTAATTAACGTAAACAATTATGGTATTGAAAAACGGAATTTGTCTTATATTACTTTGGAGAGCCCATAGTTGAAAGGTCTGGTAGGCGTTAACGTAGTTTACGCTGTCTTGTTTACATTGTTCACTAATGTTAGCGGTAGTGAAGGCTGTTGGGAAGTCGGACGCCTCCTGGAGTTGGGACAGATAGAACGACACTAAGACATCCGTTAAGAGACTCTTTTCTTCCAGTGAGTTCATCGAGTCTTTTCGTAGACGACGAAGAATGTCACCCAAACTATTTCCAGCAGATGCACTTTTAAAAGTATCTTTTGCGTTCAATTTCGATTCAAACCAATTAGGGCGTTGGATGCTATTCTGAAGAAATTCTCTTTCAGTTGTTACAATCAAAATGGGTAATGCACAATAAAAAAGTGCAAAATAAAATAGTGAATTCATTATTAAAGTGAACTTCTTGACGCAATGCTAGGAAAGCAACTCATAATACAATATTTAGTTCGAATTTATGGCGATATGCAACGTATCTTACAGCTTAAACCTACCTGTAATCCATCTATTCAAATTGCATACTTAAGTGTATCTTACTAACCTTATTTATTCTTGTTATTAGCTATAAGTAACCGCCACTGATAACAAACAAGATGCTGAGCTGAAGCAGTTTCTTGGCTTAAATTTTTTTTCGAAATTCTAAAAATGCAAAGCAATGCAAGCATTGCGTTTCGACGCAATGCTAGGGTAACTCGGAATATTTTATTTCGTTTTAAATTTATCGCGGTAGGTCAACGTTTCTTATAGCTTAATGCCTTAATCCTACTTGTAATCTATTCACTCAAATTGCTATTATGTACATTAGCGGTTACTCACCTCAAGTTCAGTGTACTCGCTTACTCTGCAGTTTCGCAATGGAGCATTCCATTACTATACGATGCTGTTATCATTATACATTTAAGAGTTCATTGACCCACGTTTATAACACTTATAAACTTGTAATGTAGCTTATATTTTACAATAACATTACATATTAAGCTAAATTCACCACGGCGATCAAAATCTGTCAAAATCCTTATAATCGTCTTGTGTTTTAGCATATTATAACAACATATTCTCTATATCGCATGGTTATAAGCGTAAAACAACAAGTGTGAATACACTTTTTAAATGATAACTCAAGTAGTATTTTAGCCATAATATCTAGCAACGCTCACCCTCCGACCGGTTACTAAAGCATGACTGGTCCGTATCTATTACTGTTAGCTATAATAAGTAAACGCCACTGATAACAAACAAGATGCTGAGCTAAAGGAGGTTTCTTATTACATATAAAATTTTGTGGAAATTCCCAAAATAAAGGTTACGATAGAAAACTATTTCTGAAAATTGCGTTTAAAAATCCTGAATCGATATTGTCACGTATAAAAAGTGGCTGAATCATTCACAATTAAATGTAGAAGTAAATGATTATGTTTTCCGTGTATTTGAACGATTTACTATACGGAGAAAGTCTCGCTTGAACTTTCTTCGTACTAGCGTTAACTATAAAATGACCCTATGTAAAAGGGATCTCTCGGGAGAAATACCGAGAACCCCGTTCCCTCAGTTTCCTATTAAATCTATCACATGTATGTCAGGAATGTCTTCTCCGTATGCGATCTCTCTTTTAAAGTATACGGAAAAGGTTATATGCTTTTGTATAAAAGGCAGGCTACGGCCGATCATTCCAGAGACGTTGGTGAATTCTATCTCGGGCTCTTGAGCCTTAGAATACAACACTCTGTTTTACTCCAGCCTGAGGTGAAGACCTCTCTCCAGTCTTGTGTTTTAATGCATCTCAGTTAAATCGACGGATCACATAAGATACCAAAATCTTATGTGACAATATTCCTGTTTCCTATAACTTTTGTCCTAAATTCCAAATCATTAGTAACAAAAAATGAAACCAGAAATGATAAACCAAAGACGACTTTTACAATACTATGGAAATTTAATTATCAAATAATTAAAAGGGTAAACTTAATATATTCTTCAAATTCTGTGATTGTTTCCAATGGCAACAGTACGTGGCACCCCTCTTCAATCTATATTAAAATCAGCTATGCGCACGCTTTTGCTAGACCGTGTTTTCCGATTAATCTTTTTTAATACTTAAGGGAAATATGAGAGAACTTATTAACGCTAATGCTTTAAACACTCTAAACACTAACAACAAACATCGGTGATTAACTTGCGTATGTATCTCTCAGAGAACAAAACTTCACCCCTGTAACGAAGGTGGCCGTATAGGCCGCCTGAGAAATACCAAATTGGCCGAGTAAAAAAGTAAAATAGTTGCTATCGCGGGTTATAATAACACTGCGACTAATATGGTTCGACTTGGAATATGTGATGTATGGCAGTTGTTTAAGCCATTTGTATTTCAATGATTAATTAACGATTAACTAGAGAAAAAACTAATCAATACAACTTGAAGTCATTTCGGGCAAAGCCGAAACGCGGGCCAGCTAGTATTCATATAAAAATACAATGCCCAATGTGTAACACAAACAACAAATAAAGGACCTCATTAATCAGCTTAAGGCTATTTTAACAAAATATAGGCTACTATGAAAATTTGGTGTAATCGACGACGAGGTCATCATTTTTCTTTTCCATCCTCTTTTCCGTTCTCAACTGATTGAATATTTGGAACATTTTTATCTGAAATTTCAATTTTTGGAGGACCTGAATAAAATATAAATAAAATAGTAATATTAATAAATATGAACTATCAAGCTTAATTTCCATACGAGTTTCTTTCAGTGTCGCAGAACTGAAAATCAGTTTCTCTAAATTGAGAAAAGGAGCTTCGATGGTGATCGAGATGAAAAAAGCTATCAGGAAGACCATAAATACCACTCCTAAAAATTGTTGAATCTGATCAAATATGGTGTAATAGTAAGGTTTCCTCATGTGGTTCCAGAATATATCCAGGTAGTTCAAATGGACAAGGTAGACTACATAGGTCAACCTTCCAAGTGGAGTGAAAGCCTTCCATGAAAGAAAGCGGTTCACGAATCCTACATAAGGTAGTTTAGCCAGGTATATTTGAATCATCTATACTTTTTAAATCAATGAAATCCATTAATTGAAACATACCTCCGTATCCTTTGACGCAAGCGAAGATGATCCAGCCGACAACAATTGCCCAAGATAGACGACAGAATGCCCCAAAAGCAACACGAGTAAAATCATTAATTTCTGGGACGACGGCTTCATCTAAGTAGGGGACCAAACCATAAAGGAGGGAGAGGCCTGCTGCGATGAAAGCCATCCAGCTGACTGTAACTACCATCTAATCAATCATATAATCTAAAATAAAACACCGCAATCAAAATAATCTAAAAGTTAAGACTTTGTTTATTTTTAGCTGGGATCCTTTTGTTCGATGAAGAATCCATCCAAGAATGATTCCGAATAGGTAAGGAGGAGAACGAACCCACATTTGTCGGTAATAGCCTAGATGAGTATTACCAACCTTGTCGCTTTGTAATGTAAAAATGAGCATGATTTAAACTGGATTTGTAGAAAACAATATTTGAATACTTTGGTCTAGTAGGGAAGGAAGTGGCTGGAAGATTCCATATGATGAAAATAGTCACTAGACCACCTTGTATTGCAGCAATAGCGAATACAAGCCAGCCAAGTCCGGCTTTCCAACAGCGCCATAGAGGATAGATGAACAGAGGACTCAATATAAATAATTGCATGTCGCAGGCCAAATAATAAGTTTCACCCATACACTGTTCTCAATTTAAAAAAAAAAAAAACTTGATTTAAAATCTTGAATTATGTATACGAAGATTATATACAGACTAACATCAATTGGATAGGTATTGACGTAATTATTAATATATAGGAGATTGTTCCACCAGTTGTAACGACAGGCTGTTGAAAAAATACGCTGTGTCTCCCAATTGGCACTAGTTGTAGTGTAGAGCATTAGTGTTGCAATGAACCCCAATATCACGGCGTAAACAGGGGTTAACCTGAAAACATTTTCAGGTTTCATTTTTTCGATATCTATACGAATAACGCCAGCAATCATCTTGCATTATTAGAACGGTACCTAAGATAACGATGAATATAGAAGTAAAAAACATTGAATCGTCCCTTATTTCGATCTAGTTCACGTAACAAACTGTATGCTACTAGCAGGCCGCTCATCACGAAGAATGTATCGACGGAAAACGGTGCCATAACCACTCCGCCATGAAAAGGCCAATGCAGCGCTTCCTGAAATGCGTAACATTATTAGGAATCGGAATTATTCAAATTATTTATTTATATAATCTAAAGATGCTATACTTCAAACAAAGCTTGGGTATTAATCGAAGTATAAAGATCGACATCACCATAAGCATGGCCCATGACAACCCAAGTGGTAGACAAGACTCTTATGCCGTTGAGGCAGGATAAATTATCAGAAGAATTAGCTTTTGTGGAAAGGATTTTTCTTCCATTATTTAAGACAGAGAAACAGTGTAGGAAGCGGATTGGTAGACCTTCTTTCCTCGAGTCAATAGGTCGGTTAAAAAACTCGCGCCAGCTTTCGTACAAAGTGGCTAACAGTGCCAACAAACCTAATAAACTTAGCGTGACTCTGAACATAAGAATATTTATTTAATTTATATAATTAAGGTGGTAGCATTATTGGCGTCTATTACATGACGGCGATATCGGGCCCATCGAAGGTAGGAGCCATTTTGACCTTCTCTTTTGTATTACAATAACCATCACTGGATAGAGTAGATACAGCTACAAAGTACAATTGGTTGTCTTCCGCGTCGATGAATGATGAAATGACTTGCCTTCCAACAAAAGAGGCTACAGCTGTTCTAAGGTCTTGATAGCTGCACGAGGAAGGAATGCAGAAATCTAATCGAGGATTAAAAATTGCATAGAAGTCCGTCTCCATTTCCAATGGTTGCGATACATTTGGTCCGTTAGCTAGGGCTTGAATAATTTGCGCCCAATCAATCCAGTAAGCTCGCTGCTGCTGATCATTACTTAAACTTTCGACGTAATCAGTTTCATTAGGGAAAATATTTCCAGGTGCAAAAAAGACGGAGCAATATTGTCCCGCAAAATCTACTTCAGTCCACTCTCCTGATAGATTTGGAAAGGAAATTCATTTTTAAAATACAATTTTATAATTAAGACAATTCAAATAAATAAGTAACCTGTAGCGGTGTCATTACCTGTTGTAGTGTCATTAAACGATTGAGCTTTTACGTCCAAACATTCGTCAAATAGACCTACGGCTTGCAAATTACCGCTTCCAAAGAGTCCTTCGGGATATTTCCCTGACGACTCGTACACTGTGAACGAGAATCTATGTAATATCGCACTTATGTAACATACATTTAATTTTCAATATTATTAGTTTACTTTGGAGAGCCCACAGTTGAAGATTTCCAAGTTGATGTGCAGAATAGTATTTTAAACTATCCTTTTTGCATTGCTCACTGATATTGGCTGTAGTGAATGCTGTTGGAAAGTCAGACGTTTTCTGTACCTGGGCTAGATAATAGCCCGTTAAGGCGTCCCGGATGAAACTTTTCGCTTCCGATGAGCTGTTACCTGCCTCTTGATCTTGAAGATGCCGAACAAGTGCTCGATTTCTTGGATTTTTACTGAGACTGCCGATTGAAGATTCCAACCAATTAAAATTATGAAAATTATTATGATGATTATGGAGAACCGTGGTATCTGCTGATGCTGTTTCAGAAACTACCGGGTTAACGGATACCATAAGCAGAAGAATCCAATAGATAGGAAGCAATGGTACCATCTTTTTCTAATCGTTTAATTATTATTTTGAGCAATAATTAAAAATTCTTCACTATTTTTACACTTGTAAGTGCATCACAGACGCATTGGATCGAACTGATATGAGGTAATTTTAAAAATCAGTATTTATTTCATGCCCATATCTTTCATGTATTAACTAGCAAAATAAATTATGAGCTGTAATAATCTATTAATAATGAGCAATTATAATCTATTAGCCTTATTTATGGACTGATGAATGTAATAGCCCGAGATAAGCGCCACGGCAAGTTTATTGAGCTAATTAATTGTGAAACAATGCCGGAGCTTATAATTCGATAGCATGGAAATTTTAGCCGCCCTCTGTCTGGATGTGTGTAGGATCTTGAGACAGGCGCTGGTAACGGCGGCAGCGTCGGATCGTGTGAATAAATGCACACGACCAACATCAAAGACAGACTAGTTTACCTTCAACCTTTCTTTAAAATTTTAATAATTATTTCATAAACTTGAAAGAATAAAGATGAGACTAGCTGGATTACATTCCTGGCATCCAATAGAGCATTCCGGATGTAATACTAGAAGGTGAAAAGAGAAATATTTAAATAATGTTTTTGGGGGGAAAAGTTTTTAGTCGCTAGAACGGTAAATCTACTTTCACGGGGAGTTTCAGTTTCAATTTGGCATAGTTTTCCAAGTCTTGATCGCCTGTAGTGGCCCTTATAAATGCAAATAATGGAGCAAAAAATTAAAGCGTTTTTGGTGACGAGATGAGACACAAAAAAAAGTTGATGACCGCTAAAATTAGGATTTTTTAGTTGCATTCGTATTATACCAAAGATGAAGGTATAATATAACACAAGGATAAAAGTATATTATATCAAAAAGATAAAAGTATAATATATATTTTTTTTTAAATATGAATCGCACATCATCAGTTAATTATTAAAAACTCGTCTGTCTGTGTGAGTAAGTTGAAATTGTACAAAAATGGGAAAACTAAGGCTCAAAAGGTCCCCCCCCCCTCGAAAGTCGAAAAATGTTGATTTAAGCTGATGGATTTAATCTGGATTTAATGAAAATAATTAGTTAGATTGGCCGTAAAAAATTCACACGAGTTGGGACAGTACGACACTAAGACATCCCTTAAGAGACTATTTCCCTCCAGTGAGTTCATCGAGTCTTTTCGTAGACGACGAAGAATGTCACCCAAAATTTTTCCAGCTGATGCACTTTTGAAACTTCGGTTCAAGCCCATTAGGGGGTCGGATGCTATTCTGAAGAAATTGACTTTCAGTCGCTACAATAAAAATGTGCAACGCACCCATAAAACATACAAAATAAAATTTTTAGTCCATTATTTAAGTGAAAAACTACGATTAATTGATTTTTTCCTGATTAATCTGGCTTTCAAAATAAATCGTAATAAAATTCCACATATCAAATTAATCTTGTTTCAGAAAATAAACGCAAAAATTGGAGTAAACAATATGAAGACTACTTTTTAAATAGCTTAAGATTTGTTTAAGCTTAAGAAATATCTTAGATTTTTTTTCTCGGCCATCAGCTGATACTTTTTGTTCCCTACATTTCTCATTAAGACCCAATGAAAATGCGATTTTTCATCGATTAACCGTCAAAAACAGATTAATTTTTTGTCGGCGCTGATTGGTGCGTTATAGTACTGTGGTAAGTACAGTTCTATATTCATACGCTTTTTAAGTTTAGATAAAAAAACAATCTGTAACACAAAAAAATATGTAGGAGCTCATTTATTTAGCTCAAGGCTATTTTAACAAAATAGGCTATAGACTATAGCTTCTATAAAAAATTTGGCATAAGTGGCGACGAGGTCATTATTTTTCTTTTCCATCCTCTTTTCCGCCCTCAACTGATTGAACATTTGGAACATTTTTATCTGAAACTTCACTTTTAGGTGGACCTGAATAACATAAAATAAAAAATTAAATAGCATTTAAAAAAATTAAAATACAGACTAACTAGCTTAATTTCCATACGAGTTTCTTTCCGTGTCGCAGAACTGAAAATAAGTTTCTCTAAATTGAGAAAAGGAGCTTCCACGGTGACTGAGATGATAAAAGCTATCAGAAAGACCATAAATACCACTCCTAAAAATTGCTGAATCTGATCAAATATGGTGTAATAGTATGGCTTCCTCATGTGGTTCCAGAATATGTCTAGATAATTCAAATGGACAAGGTAGACTACATAGGTCAACCTTCCAAGTGGAGTGAAAGCCTTCCATGAAAGAAAGCGGTTCACGAATTCTACATAAGGTAGTTTAGTCAGGTATATTTGAATCATCTATGTTTTTAAGTGAATGAAATCCATTAATAGAAACATACCTCCGTAACCTTTGACACAAGCAAAGATGATCCAGCCGACAACAATAGCCCAAGTTAAACGACAGAATGCCCCAAAAGCAACACGAATAAAATCATTAATTTCTGGGACGACGGTTTCATCTACATAGGGCACCAAACCGTAAAGGAGGGAGAGACCTACTGCGATGCAAGCCATCCAGCTGACTGTAACTACCATCTAATCAATCATATAATCTAAAATAAAACATCGCAATCAAAATAATCTAAAAGTTAAGACTTTGTTTATTTTTAGCTGGGATCCTTTTGTTCGATGAAGAATCCATCCAAGAATGATTCCAAATAGGTAAGGAGGAGAACGAATCCACATTTGTTGGTAATAGCCTAGATGAGTATTACCGACCGTGTCGCTTTGTAATGTAAAATGAGCACTATTTAAATGGAACTAATAAGAAATGATATTTCAATACTTTGGTCTAGTTGGGAAGGCAGCGGCTGGAAGATCCCAGATTATGTAAACAGCCACTAGACCACCTTGTATAGCAGCAATAGCGAATATGAGCCAGCCAAGTCCGGCCTTCCACCAGCGCCACAAAGGGTAAATGAACAGAGGGCTCAATGTAAATAGTTGCATGTCGCAAGCCAAATAATAAGTTTCGCCCATACACTGTTACCATAAAATATAAAATGTTGATTAGAATTCCAAAATTATGTAAACGAAAATTATATACAGACTAACATCAATTGGATAGGTATGAACGTAATTATTAATATATAGGAGGTTGTTCCACCAGTTGTAACGACAGGCTGTCGAGAAAATACGTTGCGTCTCCCAATTGGCACTAGTTGTGGTGTAGACCATTAGAGTGGCGATGAAACCCAATATCATGGCATAAACAGGGGTTAACCTGAAAACATTTTCAAGTTTGATGTTTTTGATACCGTACAAATAATGCAAGTAACTCTCACCTTATTCTTACCTAAGATAGCGATGAATGTAGAAATGAAAAACATTGAATCGCCCCTTGTTTCGATCCAGTTCACGTAACAAAATGTATGCTACTAGCAGGCCGCTCATCACGAAGAATGTATCGACGGAAAACGGTGCCATGCTCACAGCGCCGTGAAAAGGCCATTGTTGTGCTTCCTGAAAAGCGCCACATCATTTGTCGGAAAGATTCAAACGATTTAAATATTCTAAAGATTCTATACTTTAAACAAAGCTTGATCATTATACGAAGGATATATATCGACATCAGCATAAGCATGGCCCATGACAACCCAAGTAGTAGACAAGACTCTTATGCCATTGAGGCAGGCTAAATTATCCGAAGAATTAGCTTTTGTGGAAAGGATTTTTCTCCCATTATTTAAGACAGAGAAGCAGTGTAGGAAGCGGATTGGTAGGCCTTCTTTTCTCGTGTCGATTGGTCGGTCAAAAAACTCGCGCCAGCTTTCGTACGAAGTGGCTAATAGTGCCAGTAGCCCCAATAAACTTAGCGTGACTCTGAATATAAGAATATATAGTTAATAAATTATGCGAGGAGAGAAAATAGAAATTTTATGAGAGGAGTGAGTAAAGGAATGTACATGACGGCGATATCGGGTCCATCGAAGGTAGGGACCGCTTTGATCTTCTCTTTTGTATTACAATAACCATCACTGGATAGAGTAGATACAGCTACAAAGTACAATTGGTTGTCTTCCGTGTCGTTGAATGAAGAAATGACTTGCTTTCCAACAAAAGAGGCTACAGCTGTTCTAAGGTCTTGATAGGTGCATGAAGAAGGAATGCAGAAATCTATTCGAGGATAAAAATTGGCATAATAGTCCGTCTCCATTTCCAATGGTTGCGATACATTTGGTCCATTAACTAGGTCTTGAATAATCAGCGCCCAATCAATCCAGGAAGCTCGCTGCTGCTGATCATTATTTAAACTTTCGACGTAATCAGTTTCGTTAGGGAAAATATTTCCAGGTGCAAAAAAGACGGAGCAATATTGACCCGCAAAATCTACTTCCGTCCACTCTCCTGATAGATTTTCAAATAACATTCATAAATTGAAAAATCCTTTACATAATAAGAAAATTTAAGTAAAGTAATCTACCTGTAGCGGTATACCTGTAGCGGTATCATTAAACGATTGAGCTTTTACGTCCAAACATTCATCAAATAGACCGATAGCTTGCAAATTACCACTTCCAAAGAGTCCTTCAGGATATTTCCCTGAAGACTCGTACACTGTAAACGAAAATCTATGTATTACCACTAATGTTATATACAGTTATACTTCTATAAAATTAGTTTACTTTGAAGAGCCCACAGTTGAAGATTTCCAAGTTGATGGGCAGAATAGTATTTCAAACTATCCTTTTTGCATTGCTCACTGATGTTGGCTGTAGTGAATGTTGTCGGAAAGTCGGACATTTTCTGCACCTGGGCCAGGTAATTAGCCTTCAAGGCGTCCTGGACGAATTTTTTCCCTTCCGGTGAGCTGTTACCTACACCTTGTAGATGCTCAACAAGTGCTCGATTTCTTGGATTCTTACTGAGGCTGCCGACTGAAGAATCCAACCAATTTAAATGATGAAAGTTATTATGATGATTATGAAGAACCGTGGTATCTTCTGATGCTGTTTTAGAAATTACCCGGTTAACGGATACCATAATCAGAAGAATCCAATAAATATGAAGCGACGGTAACATTTTTAAAAGTTATTTCAGTTATTATTCGGAACAATATTTGAAAATTCTCCGCAACAGCTAATATGCTAAGCGCATCACAGACGAATCGAAACGAACTTATGTGAGGTTATATTTAAAAGCAGTTATTTTATGCCCATATCTTTGATATATTAACTAGCAAAATAAATCATGAGCAGTAATAATCTATTTAGCCTTATTTGTTGATGGATGACGAATGTAATAGGCCGAGATAAGCACAACGATAAGTTTGTTGATCAAATTGCGAGCCATTGTCGGAGTTTCTAATTCGATAATATGGAAATTTTAACCGCGCCCTGTCTGTAATAAGTGAGTCTGTTTAGGAGTCGTAAATGTCTTGATTATTTATTTGTACTATAAATTGATTATAATTCCCTCTCTATTTTAAAATGCGAGTTTTCCATCGACGCGGTCTCGGACGGCTGTAATAGACTAAGAAGAAAAATGTGAGAGCAATAGCGAGACGAGAGACAAAACAATAAGTTGATCACCTCATGGTGGTTTTTTTATTGGCACTCGTCAAAACGATAAAAGTATTTTTAAAAACCGACTAGCATATTTTCAGTTAATTATTAAAACTCATCGTCTGTCTGTGTGCCTGTGTGAGTAAGAACTCAAAGAAAATCGCAAAAAAAAATTGACGAACCAAGGCTCAAAAGATTCAGAACCTCACTCCCCTCCCCCGTTTCTACGGTTGCAACTTACAAGCCGAAAAATATTGAGTTTAAGTTTATGAAATTAATTAAAATAAGTTGGATTGGTCTTACAAAAAATTTAATATACGTGTAAAGAAAATGTATTATTCGTATCTAAGAAAAAAATTACCTGTGTGTAGTTTAATTTTTACAATTTAATGCACTACAGTTGCTTAATATAACTAAATTAAATTAATTATATTTTAGACTCGTATCAGAGGTACGTTTTCTTTTCTTCGCCGTTGTAATAAAGGTCCGATTCGTCATTGGCTTCCTTGCTCACAACATACGGCGCAGAAATGGTTGCTTTCAGCCTTGGGATTTTGAAATCATCAATATCTTTCTGCTGTTCTTCTGTTTAAAGATAATAATAGTAAGTTTTATCATTTAAATATGGATCAATATAAATAAACTTAATGTATTATTACGGATGGCTTTCTTCTGTGCTGGGCTAAAGAGTAGCTTTTCCAAATTAAGGAAAGGAGCTTCGACGGTCACCGAGATGAAAAAAGCTAGAAGGAAAACCATGAGAAGCACGCCAAAATAGTGAATAATGTGATCCAAGGTTGTGTAATAGTAAGGCTTGCGAGCGTGGGCCCAATAGACATAAAGGAAATCAAAATGAATCAGGTAAACCACATAAGTTAATCGACCAAGTGGTGTGAACCCCTTCCATGATAAAAGTCGATTCACAATCCCTAGTGGAAATGATAGAAAATGATGTTATGTTCTTTAATATAATATTTAGATCATTTTTTTTATCACCTCCGTATCCTTTAATGCAGGCGAAGATGACCCAGCCTACCGCGACAGACCAGGCCAAACGGCTGAAGGCCCCATAGGCAACTTGAATAACATTGTCGATATCTGGGACGACGTTTTCATCTAGGTAAGGGATCATACCATACGCGACTGCAAGACCAGTCGCAATTGCCGCCATCCAACCAACGCAAACTACGACCTGAATCGATCAACAATAATTAAGGACTGTAATAGATATAAAATAATCTACAATTAAAGTGTGTTCGTAAATGTTCCAGTATAGTATCTGTGTTGTAGTCATTGATGTTTAAATAACCTCGTGCAATGCGTAAAAGATCGCGTCACAAGTAAGTTGCGTAGTTACACCGTAGTGTAGAGTAAATTAATCCCACTAGTAAGCCCAAAATGAGAACAACAGTAGAATAGCATTAAATTTTACCTTATTCATTTTTAATTGAGAGCCTTTAGTGCGGTGAAGGATCCATCCGAGAATTATGCCAAACAGATAAGGAGGGAAACGTGTCCACATTTGAACGTAGTAGTCACTGTACCAATGAGGATTGTTCATGTCACTACTGCAATATCAATAAATACATTGAAAAATCAGATTCTTTTCTGTTTATACTTTTAAAATGTGCATTTATATATATTACCGAGTTGCAAAAGATGTAGCCGGTAGATCCCAGATGATGAAAATAGCAACAAGTCCACCCTGAATGGCAGTTATCGCAAAAATAGTCCAGCTAATTCCGACCTTCCACCAACGCCACAAGGGATAGATGAAGAGGGGGCTAACGATAAACATTTGCATATCGCAAGCCAAATACCAAGTCTCGCCCATACACTGGTTTTAGTTTCAAAAGATGAATAACATTATAAAATGAGCACATTGCTTGTTCATTATGAGTTAATAGATATACTGACGTCGTATGGGTAAGTATGGACATAGTTGTTAATGTAGAGAAGATTGTTCCACCAGTTATAACGACAGGATGTTTTGCTCACGAAATTAATGTTTTCCCACTTGGGCCCATATGTAGTATAGATCATAAGGGTTGCAATGAACCCCAATATCACAGCGTAAACGGGAGTTAATCTATACATATAGTAATAAAATCTCATTTATAGTGATATTTCATAATAGCATATGTAATATACCTAAGATAGCGATGTACATAGAATAAGATTACATTGAACCGTCCCTTATTTCGCTCCAACTCACGTAATAAGAGGTACGCAACGAGCAAACCGCTCATCAAGAAAAATGTGTCGACCGCAAAAGTAGCCACAGTGACTCCTCCGTGAAATGGCCACTGCAATGCTTCCTATAATGTTTTAATTTGTATAATTGATGAAAATCGATCATTAATGATTGTTATTATAAAGGTTACATTATACAACAAAATGCCATCATAGATGGGGTTCATAGTAGCCTGAAAGTACGTGTGGCCCATAACGACCCAAGTGGTAGACAAGACTCGGATTCCATTGAGGCAACCTAAGTTGTCCGATGAGCTCACTTTAGTTGACAGAATTTTTCTGCTATTGTTAAGAACGGAGAAACAGTTGAGAAAACGGGCGGGTAGACTTTCTACTTTAAGGTCGATGGGTCGATTCCAAAACTCTCGCAAGCCTTCATGCAAAGTGGCAACCAGTGCCAAGAAGCCCAATAAACTCAAAGTTGCTCTGCGTAAATGATAACATTGTTTTATTTTGATGACTAATTGCAATTGAATATAATTATAGATTGAGGAAGTCTATTACGCACATTACTGCAATATCCGGTCCGTCGAAGGTGGGTGGAGTTTCAATCTTCTCTTTAGTGTTGCAATAACCAGCACTACCTTCTGTTGATAAGGCAAGGTAATACATTTGACCCGTTTCCGTGTCGTTGAAAGAGCCGAAAGTTTGATTTCCAACCAAAGCAGCCACGGCCATTCTTAGATCTCGGTAAGAGCACGATGAAGGGATGCATAGATCTACTCCAGGTAAATAGGAGGAAAAGCCGCTTGCTTCATTCTCTACAGGTTCCAAGACGGATGGACCACCCACAAAAAATTGAATAATTTGGGCCCATTTGATCCAAAAATCACGTTCCTGCTGTTGATCTTGTTCCGAATTTTGCGTATTATTGTTTTCGTTCGAGTCTGTTTGATTTGGGAAAAGAACTGCGATGTTGAAAAATACGGAACAGTACTGGCCAGTGAAATCGGCTTCTATCCTTGTTCCTGAAGAGTTATCATAGAAGAAATATTTATGAAAATTCAAGTTATACTTTAAAAAGCTGCAGGTACTATAAATTGTACCTGCGAATGTGTCGTTGAATGGTTCAGCTTGTACTGCAATGCATTCGTCAAAAAGGCCTACTGCTTGATTCATGTAAGCACTTTCATCCCAGATTCCTTCTGGATCTTTTCCAGAAGATTCATACACTGGAAATAGAAATAATTATTAATAAAATTAGTCATTCAAAAAATAATTTATATAGCTTTTACTTTGAAGAGCCCACAGTTGAAATTCCGTTTTAAGTAAATAGGAGTGAGCCAAATAGTAATTCAAACTGTCATTTCTGCACTGCTCGCTGATGTTGGCTGGAGTGAATGCTGTCGGAAAATTCGAAATTTTTTCCTTCTCGCTAAGAAATCGGAGCTTTAAAAAATCTATGATGGCGCCCTTCTCTTCTGGCGAGCTGTTAATCTGTTGAAGCAGACCTGAAATAGCATCGGCAATCTCCGGATGTTCTTTGCTTTGATGATGCATGGCAGTTTCAAACCAATTGCTGATGGGATGATTCAAGACATTCTGACGACGAAATTTATGGTTTGAAGTTGCAGAAATGATACCAATTAGAAGAAACCAGTGGAGATGATACGTTAATAACTTAACCATTGTGGTTAGTTGGAATGTTACTTTAGGTTTCCAACAATAAAGTGACTATATATCTATGTACACTCGATACTATATATTAATACCATTCGGTAATCTTAATCTGTAATCTAATAGACTCTTTGTAAATGGTTTTGACTGATGATCTACCGAAAGATAAAGTTGTCATGGGGCTTCGGCTGTCCATCGGTATTAGTCATATTGGGTGAGAAGATAAGATCGCTTTTCAAAGTTTGTGTATTAACTATTACCTAACCTATGATGCTCGTCTTTCATCGCCGTATTTATCTCCCACGGCCCCACCTCATGATTCTTTCAAGTATATAAATTTTTTATTAGATTGTATATTTTATTATACAATCTCAAAAAATCTTATGAAAAACCGACCGATGTCCGATGACCGATGTATATTTACAATTAATCGATTACAGCAATCATGCATTCATATGTCCCACTTCCTTAAATTACGACACGAATATAGCACAATTTCATCATTTCAAAATAAGCAATGTACATGCTAATCGTCATCACTTCCGCTGCATCGTTATATGTATAAAACTGTTGAAGGAAGTCCAGCTCAAAATTTTGAAACCTTTTGATTGAATCAATTGTACGTTGTGTTATCATTTATCTTGTGATGTATGTTTCATTGATTACCAGTGTTGGCCTAAATCCTTATTAACGTAATTAATGTCAGAATTGTTCGTTTAATACTTCTACATCACTCAGAACACACTGATTTCCTCCAGCACCATGTGTATATGGTTGCTAGTGCGGTCATCAATAGCGGACCCATGTGCGCGGCTTAGCCGCAGCCAGGGACCAGCCTTCTTCGCGCTCAGAAATCGGCGTCATGTCTCATCATCATGATTGATTCGAGTCCAAGTTTCTGGTAGGAAACTCGTCAAGATATACTGCAGAAATGATCCTGTGAAGTATGATCTTAGATTACAGCTTTAATTCTAGGTTGTACTTGTAGTTTCGTTTCCCACAAAATTTGGTCAGTGTTTGTATGACATTCTGGTACTCAAACAGAAAATTTTCATAAAAAATAGGAGACTTCTACCGCTTTTGTAGTGCACTCTGTTTAGATCTTCACAATGTTCTTTTTTTATTCGATTTATTAACGTATTGGTCAATAGTTAAATAATGCAATTTCACTGCAATATAAGCTACTTTTATATTTTAATGTAAAATAACACAGATTATCGAAAATGGAAAATGACCAAAAATATCGTCTAACTCTTTCTGGACAACAATTGCCTTCGAAGTAATGCTAAGTTGGTCAAAAATTCTTGAACACGAATGAACTTGTTTCATATACAAAAATGTCAAAGAAATAAAATGACACGGATTTTACAGAAATAAATAAAGTTACTATTATTATTTTGCTAGATTTTTATTGTTTAAGATTTGGTCAGAAATAACGACGAGTGGTTCTGATTTGAGCACTATCAGAGTATCAGCTCAGCGTAAATCTTTACCGGTCCGTGCTTTGCTATATCGTGGCGGAAACTGAACCCCTGCAATTAAGAGTTCTTTTAAATTGTCTACAAATGATTCCGTATTATGGACCAATAGTTAACGTCCATTTATCAATGTAAATGATGAATATAGCATTATTATAATGATCTGCTTCCGTCTCTGGGGTAAAGAAATACAAATCCATCCTGTTCTATACTGTTCCAGACGGAAAATCTCTAGATCCGTCCATATTCTTTCACCATTTGGATATTGGACATGGAAATCTTGTCTAAATGTAATGATAAACGGTTCATGTCAATGGTAATTAAAAGGGTGTCTTGCCTACCGTGTCTAGTTCCGTTATGCCCCCTCCCCCGAGTAAAAAATCTTGTAAGCAGTATATTCTCGTTAAATTTAAGGCACATTTGCTTATAACTGTATCGAATTGTTGCCTGTAACTTTTATATTATAATTACATTTTTGAATTGTATCAGAGATAGGTGTTCTTTTTCCCGGTATCATACTGAGGATTAGATTCGTAATTGGATTCCTTCTCAACAATATTCGGAGCAGAAAGTGTTGGCCTTAGACGCGGGATTTTGAAATCATCATCAGTATATTTCGGCTGGTCATCTTTTCAGTGAATAAGACCAAGTTTTTATCATTATTTGTGAATGAATAAATATTAACACACATTTTTTTTTCTTACGTGTTGGTTTCCTCTGCGTGGCAGTGAAGAGTAGTTTTTCCAAATTTAGGAAAGGAGCTTCGACTGTCACAGAGATGAAAAAGGCCAGGAGGAAGACCATAAGGAGCACGCCGAAATAATGCAGGATGTGATCCAAGGTTGTGTAGTAGTAAGGCTTACGAGCGTGAGCCCAGTAGACGAAGAGAAAATCGAAATGGATTAAGTAAACCACATAGGTTAATCGACCAAGTGGTGTGAACCCCTTCCAGGACAAAAATCGATTCACGATCCCTAAACCGCAATATTAAAATTTGTAATATTTTATTAAATATTAAAATAAGACCATTCGATTATCATCACCTCCGTATCCTTTGATGCAGACAAAGATGACCCAACCGACCGCGACAGACCAGGCCAAACGACTAAAGGCTCCATAAGCAACTTGAATAACTGTGTCTATTTCTGGGACAGTTACTGGATCTAGGTAGGGAACCAGACCATATGCAACTGCTAGACCAATTGCAAATGCCGCAACCCAACCAACTGAAACTACGACCTGATTTTGATAATCATGTTTTATCAGTTTTAAAACAGATTGTATTACATATTACATTTAGAATCTACTATGGGCATATTAGTTAAACCTTATTCATTTTTAGTTGAGAGCCTTTGGTAAGGTAAAGGATCCATCCGAGAATTATGCCAAAAAGATAAGGAGGGAAACGTGTCCACATTTGAACGTAGTAGCCATCGTACCAATGAGAATTTCTTATACCACTGCAATATTATTAATAAATATTTTACGAATTTGAACTGTCTTCTAGTTATACTTGAAAAATGTTATTACCGTGTTGCATAAGTTGTAGCCGCCGGTAGATCCCAGATAATAAAAATAGCCACAAGACCGCCTTGAAGAGCAGCAATCGCAAATATAGCCCAGCTGATCCCGACTTTCCACCAACGCCACAAGGGATAGATGAAGAGAGGGCTGACGATAAACATTTGCATGTCACAGGCCAGATACCAAGTCTCACCCAAACACTGTTTCCAATGTTAAGTAAAAGTGATAAATATTTAAATAGTATAATGATCCATTAATGATCATATGTTAATACTGACGACATAAGAGTAAGTTTTGACGTAGTTGTTGATGTAGAGAAGATTGTTCCACCAGTTATAACGGCATGCTGTTTTGCTCACAAAGTTTATGTTTTCCCACTTGGGCCCATATGTAGTATAGATCATAAGGGTTGCGACGAAACCCAAAATCACAGCATAGACGGGAGTTAATCTAAATACGTTCATGCATTGTAGGCTATAGTTTCATAGCCTACAATTATACTTAACATTAATATAATTTAATATACCTAAGATAGCGATGTAGATAGAATAAGGCGACATTGAATCGGCCCTTATTTCGCTCCAATTCACGTAATAAGAGGTACGCAACGAGCAAACCGCTCATTAAGAAGAATGTATCAACCGCAAAAGTTGCCGCGGCGACTCCTCCATGAAATGGCCACTGCAATGCTTCCTATAAAAATTCGTGGTTTTAAACTTTATAATTGATGCAAAAAGATTATTATTATAGTGATTTCTTTTTATAAAGGGTACATTATACAAAACGATGCCATCATAAATAGGGTTCGAAGTAGCCTGATAATACGTGTGGCCCATAACGATCCAAGTGGTAGACAAAACTCGGATGCCATTAAGACAACTAAAGTTGTCAGTCGAGTTCACTTTAGTTGACAGGATTTTTCTGCTATTGTTAAGAACGGAGAAACAGTTGAGAAAACGAGCGGGTAGACTTTCTACTTTAAGGTCGATGGGCCGATTCCTAAACTCTCGTAAGCCTTCGTGCAAAGTATCTATCAGTACCAAGAAGCCCAACAAACTCAACGTTGTTCTGCGTAAATTTCAATTACATTTGAATGATTAAGTGAAGTCGATAAATGTTTTAAATTTACATAAATGCAATGTCCGGTCCGTCGAAGGCGGGTGGTGTTTCAATCTTCTCTCTAGTGTTGCAATAACCAGCACTCCCTTGTGTCGAAAAGGCAAGATACATCTTTTGACCCGTTTCCGTGTCGTTGAAAGAACCGAAAGTCTGGTTTCCAACCAAAGAAGCCACAGCCATTCTTAGATCTTGGTAGGAGCACGACGAAGGAATGCAGAGATCCAATCGAGGTAAATAGGGAGAAATAAGACCTGCTTCACTCTCTAGGGGTTCCAAGACGGATGGGCCGCCAACTAAAAATTGGATAATTTGACTCCATTTGATCCAAAAATCACGTTCCTGCTGTTGATCTTGGTCTTGGTCTGAATTATTTCCATTGTTGATTTTGTTTGATCCTTCATTCGAGTCGGTTTGATTTGGGAAAATAGCTGCGATGCTGAAAAAAACGGAACAATACTGGCCAGCGAAATCGGCTTCTATTTTTGTTCCTGAAGAGTTAATATACAGATGAAAAAAATTAATTATAACATGAAAATTTGAGTTATAATTTAAGTTTTTTACTAAATAGTTTACCTGTAAATGTATTGTTAAACGGTTCAGCTTGTACTGCAACGCATTCGTCAAAAAGGCCTACTGATTGTTTCATGTAAGAACTATCATCCCAGAATCCTTCGGGATCTTTTCCAGAAGATTCATACACTAGAGATACAATTTTTTAAAATAAATGAATAAATCATTAAAATATGAATATATATTTGTATGTAGCTTTTACTTTGGAGAGCCCACAGTTGAAATTCCGTTTTAAGTAAATTGGAATGAGCAAAATAGTAATTCAAACTATCATTTCTGCACTGTTCGCTAATGTTGGCTGGAGTGAAAGCTGTCGGAAAATTCGAAATTTTTTCCTTCTCGCTAAGAAATCGGAGCTTTAAAAAACCTGCGATGTCGCGCTTCTTTTCTGGCGAGCTGTTGATCTGTTGAAGCAGACCTGAAATAGCATCGGCAATCTCCGGATGTTCTTTGCTTTGATGATGCATGGCAGTTTCAAACCAATTGCTGATGGGATGATTTAAGACATTCTGACGAGAAAGTTCATGATTTTCAGATGATGCAGAAATGATCCCGATTAAAAGAAGCCATTGGAAATGATACTCTATTAACTTAGCCATCGTGAATTAGTTGAATATTAGTTATGTAGGCCTATCTAATAATAAAAGTGACTGCAATAATTTTCAGCCGATACTTTGCTTCAGTAATCTATCACCTACACTATAAAAGGCTTTCTGTAAAAATTGTTTTTTTTTTCTTTTTTCTTTTGGCTGGTGATCTATCGAAAGATTACGTTGTCCTGGGGTCTGCAGCAATGTCCATCGGTATTAGTTATGTCAAATTGAAAGATAAGATTGGGTTTCAAACATTGTATAATATCTTACCATCATTCTATGCTCTTTAAACGCCGTAATAATATCTAAATATCCCACGATCTAACCTCGTGATTCTTTCAAGTATTTAAATTAATTCAAACATGTATAGTTTTACATATTATCTCTAAACGAATGTATGAAACAATAAATTAAGTGGTCGATGTAATGTATTACCTAGAGTTCCAACATTATTATAACATAATCTATTATGGTCCACTATTTTTTTTATAAGTGTATAAACTATATATTGCTTCTAATCCCATCTGCTGTATCGTTATAGTTATGTAACTGTTGGAGGATCGAAGTTCACTTAAAGTTTTGAAACATTTTTCTTTCATTTTTTATCTTATTATTACATAGTTACGGTAGTGAAATAATATGATAACACACTGCTGCATAAGTCCTAGTGGGGGAAAAACAAACTCTTGAAAAGATATTTATCAACAGTAAAGTAGTGCATTACATTCGTGGTGTAATAAAATATAAAATGTGTAAAATGATACAGATACAAACAGCGATGAACTAAATATTATTTTTAACCGTGATTCATTTATTTTGCTAGCTTCAAACTACGGCGAGAAATACTGAGTTTCATTCCCTTTTCAGGTTTGAGCACCAGTTCTGCGTAAGGCTTTGCCGGCCCGTGTTTTCCCATATCGTAGTGGAAGCTGAACCGGCGCAAAAGAGTTGAGAGAATCACTTTTTCTTCGTAGAGCGCAAATCTTTGTCCTATTTTAAGGACTTAAATTAGAAAAGTTTAAATAAATGTATTATGTTGTATAAATAGTGACCAATGCAATTTCTGGGGCCAGCACTAAATGGTACGAATGCAAATGGATGTCTTCCATCGGCTTCATCCGGAAGGAAGCGTTCTGGTTTAAATTCCAATGCGTTTGGGAAACACTCGTCGTTTCTATGCAGGGCGTAGATTTGCAAAGAAACTGATACTCCAGCAGGAATCGTATAGCCACCGAGATCAAAGTCTTCGGCTGATTGGCGTTCGATGAATGGTACCGATGGGAACAAGCGAAAAGATTCTTTGATGCAGCATTCTAAATATTTTAAATTGGTGGCATCTTCCATGGTGCACAAACGATCCGAGTCACCAAAAATATCGTCCAACTCTTTCTGGACCAGCTCCTTAATAAAACATTTTAAGACAATACAATAAAAAAAAATACTGAATCAATTTATTATAACTTTTTATTACTTGTTGCTCTGAATTTGTTCCCATGCAATATAAGAACCAGATAAGAGCAGCTGCCGTTGTATCGTGGCCCTATAATATTCATAATTTTCTATTTTCGATAATAGTTAAACGAATTAAATGTATCATGTGTACCTCAAACATGAAGGTCGCGACTTCATTAAGAATGTCCTCATTGCTTAGGTCAGCTCCTTTCTCAGCTTCGATTAATAATAAATCAAGAAAAGCTCTGCGTTTTTCTGTCATTAAAAATATATAAAATCCAGTAACATGTAATCATAATGACAAATTGGAATTTACCTCTTTGTCTGATAGGAGAGTCATAATATTGATGCTGAGCAGACTCTTTCTCTTTGCACAGTTCTTCTTTTCTGTCATGAATTACCTAAATTTAAAAACCCTAATTGATTAAAAATTTCAAGTTGTTTCGTGCATTGATTATTTATCACCTTTAAAGTGAACTTTTTGAGTACTTGTAAATGTTTGTAATAGTTTCTTCCTCGCGGGTGAAGATGACGATACATGAAATCGGGAAAGAGGCGCCAAATCGAGAAAAAATGATCGTTTAAACTTTCCGATACTCTTTTAAAATAAATTAAAAAATTCTTTTAGGGTTAATATGTTCTATGTACATAGTTTAAAAGAAAGTATACTTGTGAACTGCTGTCAAGTAGGCGGAATCTTCAGTCTGTGCATTAATTTTCACTCCCATAGCGGCCTCTTTTTTTTATGACAAACATAAAATTTTTGTCTAGTAGATAAACCTATATCTTTCTTTCGATAAATTACCACAAATGACATCAAGTGTGCAACGCTTCATGTAAGGCATGACATCGATTTCTTTGTGAAATGATTCTTTCGATAGCTGGTCGCAAAGAATCTCCGCATTCTTGTGAAAAACGTCGAAAAAATGTCCCAAAATTTGAAAATGAAAAGCGGGTGTCAATAGGCGACGATTCTTTCGCCACTTTTGGCCTAAAATAGTAGAAATACAGTCAGTGGTCAATTTAAAAATATTATGCAGTATATTCTATTTTTTGTTTATGTATACCGGATGCCAAAAGTAATCCATCTCCAAGCCAAGGTAGTAAAAGATCGTAAACTTCACTCTTCTCAATTAGTTTTTGGCTAGTTAACACGGCCTATAATTTAATTAAAAGAAAATTAGTAAATATGGTGCAAATACTATTATAACATTTGTATACCTCTATTGTTGATGGTGACGAAATTAAGATAGCGGGACCGGACCAAACCCAAACTTTGAAAATCCCGCCGTGTCTCTTTGGCAACGTTGTCATAAAGTATTCAAACATTTCTATAGATATACATTTAAAGAATCAATTTATCAATTGATATATTCTGTAATATGCTCAACCGTTTTTTCCCCTCGGGATATAAGGCAGGATTCCGAGTAAAGGAATCCCTGCTAATCCAGGGATGCGACCGATTGCTTTCACTTGTTTCGACCGGCACCATTTCCAGTACAAAACAGCACGTACTATCAAACCAATCCATATAACAGTCGAGTAACGAAACCCAACAATCATGCTGATGTGTTTTGGTATGGATATCTAATGGTCCAGTTAGGATCACCGACGTCTATTCGATTGTAAGATGGGAAATCGGGTTATACAGCAAAGAAAATCATGTCACCATTAATTCTAATTCAGAAAACAGTTTTTCTGACACAGTATCTTATTATAAGAACTTAACATTTGCAATATTATGGTACGTACTCTTCTCAATCCACCGGCGCTAGGCAACTAAAAATACAGATAAAATCGATACAGCGAATCCTAATACTCTTGTGTGCGCGCGCATCATATTATTGCAGATCTCCATGCTTCACTTTTGTTGAAGAGGACCGTATTTGGACGAAAATCCTAAAAAAAAAATTACGCTTGAAAAATCAAACAATCACTTTGATTCAAAACGTAGATAAGAACATTTTTTACATACAGCAATATTAATGTACGCTAGATATATGTGATAAATCATTAAAACATATATTTGTTAAAATTTTTTTTTTACAAAGTTATTACCCATCATTCCTGACTTGCTTATCTGCAGATGACCTAATAAAAGTGTTTCCGTGAAGAAGGCAATGTCGCGACCCTTGATAACGGGAATTATCCTATCCGAAAAAGGGTCACGGGACCATCATGATAATAAGAGAAAAAAGTTTTGCATATCCCTGAAAATAATGACTTTAAAATGGATACAACAAAATAACAGTGATGGCCAAATGGAGTGGAGAATTTTATTCTTTAAATGACCAAAAGCTTTGGGGATCGTCAACTTAAAGAAAATTAGTATTGTTATTTACGCATTCTTGTCAAAATGGTGATGAACGACAAAGCGCCAAGTTTCTCAACTAAAGTTTTTTATTTATCTTTTAGTTTGTTTGTTTTGTTTTTTGTTCAAAAGAGAAAAAAAGCTCATTCGAAAGACTTAACTTAAGTTAATTTTCATTGTTTTTACAGAGGTTAACAATAACGACACATTTCCTATAAAACTTCATGAAAAACTAGTGGTGGAGGTGGAGCTACACCGGGTGGCCCAGCATTCAAAATGTTTATTGTTTTTTAGCACAAACTCTATAAATAACGGTTAGCAGGCTCTGCATTCCGCCAGTCTCACTTCTCTTCGCCACATGACTCAAAATAGTGAGAAACAATTAAAAATAGGCTACTTAGTAACACATATCGTACTTGCCACTCATCTATCGTTACATTGCGTTTTATACATATACTCAATCCAGAAAACGAAAGATGAAAATTAGCCTGATTTTTCTCGTCTACTTTGTGAGCTTATCCTACCAGCAGAGGTGGATGCCCTACCACGTCCCGCGGGAGTTTGTTTATCCAAGTTACTTTTATCAAAGTAATCTTTACTTTCATCAATCGTTTGACACCTTCGCTTCCTTCAATCCAGAGGTAAAATGATTAAATCTTACACAGCCTATAACTCACTAGAAATTAAATTAACATTCATAAATGATTTGAAATCAATGTGAAGGTAGGCGATAGATCGTATGCGGAAGGTCGCTTTTCAAACAAATTGCTTTTTCCGGACCAATTTCGGTTTCTGACCAACTTGCTGTCTACGACTACGGTATTCAAGATAGTGACTTCATCAACTACTGTTACCACAATCAAATCTTGCATTGGTACTGCTTTATTCGCTGGAGACGTTGGTTCCAAAAGCACAACTTCTTGCGTTAGTCGAAGACTTGATGTTTTGGAAGATCTTATTGAGAAGTCGGATATCACTCCTTCTGAAATGGAACCGTAAGTCCCAATTCCTTACATGTGTATACGCATTTGATTTTTCTTTGGTTATTGGAATTATAAGAGAACTGATTCAAATTCAGGTTGGTTCCGACTGCGCTAGCTATCGAACAGAGGGATTCGATCATTCCTGAAATCTCTTCTTCCGTCACAGTACCAAACGACGAAAGTGGTGTGAACCGCAAAAGCCGCTTTCTTAAGTACGTTGTTACAACCACGTCCACCGTTACATCGTATTCCTTCTCTGTCACTGTTCTTACAACATCCTTTGCACTGGGGAACGCCGCAGGAGTTTTGTTGTGTGTCCCCAACGGATACACTGCATGCTAAATAAAGCCATTTTGTTATTTTATGCTTAGGTACCGTACTAGGTCCTCCTTTAAAGGAGCTGTTACCTGACATGGGTAATTATTTATATAAGCTTCATCTGAGATTACCGATGCCACCTGAAGTTCATTTTGAACAAAATATACATGTAGAAATTATTAGTTTAGATAGCAGGGGAAAATATAGTTAGTTACGAATTACAATATGTATTGTGTTCTTTTATCAATGGTTATATTCTTTTACTGGTCTAATATTGATATACATGCATAACCTTAGTCTACAAGTGACTTTAATATAAAATGCGCATATATCAACAAACAATATAGACTAGTCACCGTACTTTTAAAATACATTAAAAGAATCAGAGTTAAATACAAATCGGAATTCTTTTCTAATAAAAGTTAGAACAGCATTCAATAAATCAATTAGCGATGGGTAATCAATAAAGGCATCCCATTCTTCGGTTTCAGGATCAATTCAGCGCATGGTTTGGCCGGCCCGTGCTTAGCTAAGTCGTAAGTGAAACGGAATCGCCGCAAAAGGGAGGATAAAATTACTTTCTCTTCCAAAAGGGCAAATTTTTGACCTAATAATGCGAAAATTTGTTACCAGAAAGTTATTTAAATATATCTAGAAAATATGATGACTATACCAATGCAGTTCCTCGGGCCAGCGCTAAATGGTACAAAAGCATAAGGATGCTTTCCGGAATCGCTTAAGAAACGCTCCGGCTTGAATGTCAGTGGATCCGGGAAGAAGTCTTCGTGTCGGTGAAGCGCGTAGAAGTGGAGGAAAACGGATGTTCCAGCCGCAAGCTTATAGTTACTTAATTGGATGTCTTCACTTATTTTTCGCTCTATGGCAGGGACGCTGGGGTACAGTCTCAAAGCTTCTTTAATGCAAAGCTCTAAGTATTTTAGCTGGGCTGCATCCTTTATAGTGCAAGAGCGATCTGAATCGCCAAACACTTGATCAAGCTCCTCTCTTACAAGTTCCTGAGTATGGTCAGAAATGATGAGTCATACTTAAAATTAGGTATATTGATAAAAAATATATATTCGAAAACCTGGTGCTTAGTATTAATTCCCATGCAATAAAGAAACCAGACCATCGCAGCTGCTGTTGTATCGTGACCCTAATAGAAGATGAAATTTATATGGTCATTTTGCGATCATATTACAAATATTTACTTCAAACATGAAAGTGTCAACTTCGTTTCGAATGTCCGTATCACTTAAATCGGCTCCTTTCTGAGCTTCAATCAGAATCAAATCAAGGAAAGCCCTGCGTTTACCTATGTTAAAAAATGATTTAAACCATTAGATAACATTCATTAGCAAATTAAATCAATACAATGGTGCTATTTTACGTCGTGTAAAGGATACATCATCATCTGCTGTATTAATTGAATTCTCGTCACTATCCATTTTCCCCTCTGCAAACTCTCTTTTTCGTTCTTCAATCACCTTAAATACATTTAATAATACCGATTGATATAGTATGATTCCATATCCACTTTTAACTAAGTCACCTTGGAGGTAAAGCTGTGCATCACATTTAAGTGCTTGTAGAGTTCTCGACCTTGAGTACTTAAATGTTTGTACATCCATTCGGGAGAAAACTGCCACAAGCTGAATAACTTTTGAGCCATAATTTCGGATACCCTTTAAATGGATTATAGTTTTGTTATACACGGTATAAATCATTTTAGTACAGCGCATACATACTTATGAACCGCAGTTAGATAAGCAGAGTCTTCTCTTTGAGCATTGACGTTAATTCCCATGGCGGTTTCTTTGCCGTAAACAAATTACATCAAATGAATTATTGTAATCGTACCTGTAGCTATTTACATTGCGAGTAAAACTTGAATACCACAGATTATGTCGAGGGTGCTGCGTTTGAGATAGGGAAATATGTCTATTTCTTTCGCTTTTCCGTTGGTTGATGATAATTCTTTGGCGAGCAAGTCGCAGAAAATTTCGGCGTTCTTATTAAAGACGTCGAAAAAGTTATCCAAAATTTGGAAGTGGAATGCAGGTGTGAGCAATCTTCGATTCTTTCTCCACTTGTTACCTGTATTACATACACAATAATTAAATAAGGATGATGCAATACACAACAATTTCATATCAGTATGTACAACCTGTTGCCAAGAGAAGTCCATCGCCGAGCCAAGGATGAATAAACTGGTAAAGGTCACCCTTATCAATTAGTTTCTGACTGCTTAAGATAGTCTATATTCAATTCGAAGATACATATAATACTATCGTCTAAATATATGTTTACTGCTAAAGTAGTATTACTTCCATATCTGCAGGTGAAGATATTGCAATTCCGGATCTGTTCCAGACGGAAAATCTCCAGATCCGTCCATATTCTTTGACCATCGTGCTCTGAAAGTACTCGTGCTGCTCTATATGAAACATGTATAACATGGAGATTATTACGCTGCTTATGAACAATCAAGTATTGAACTATGTCATTTAAAAATTAGATTTAAAGACCTACCATCCACTTCTTTAGGGATCAAAGGAAGCATTCCAACGATGGGATAACCGGCAGGTCCTGGAACTTGCTCGATCAGCCGCATGAGAGGTGAGTTCTTCCATTTAAAATACCTCAGGGTCCCATAAAGAACAAGAGAGGCAAGACAAAATTCAGCTATCATTGTGATTCCACTTGCTATGTTTTCCGTCCGCTAAATATAACCTCTGAGACTGTGACAGAGGAAACTTTCTCAAACCTTAAACAAGATACAATTAATTGAGAGAAAAATCAGTTCGAAATTTAAAGACGTTGGTTCGGTGAAACGAGAACGGAACTATTCTAAGCGGGATCTAAATAGAGAGTACCTACAGTACCTCTAATGTTCCGGCGCAGCAACTTGTTTATGTATGTTTTGCGATATGGATTTTACATCATGGTGTAAAGTTCAAAGATAGGAAATCAAATAAATAGTGTTGAAAAAATGGTGTACTATTGATATAAAGCGTATAATAATAATAAAGTATCTGATTATATTATGAATAAATTATTTTTAACATACCAAGATTTTGAAACAACCCCTATTCTAGGGAAGCTATTATTAGGCTATACCGAACTAGTTTATTGCTGGTTTTAGAAATAAATAAGTGAACTCATTACCGCATTTAGGTACAATGTATTATAATGTGGTTAAACTTGATTACTTATCTAGTCATCGTTACCGGTACTTGGTACTACATTTGCACATCGCAAAATAATTTATGCCGGATTAAGATAGGTAAGGTACCGGTAGGTGATATTGACATATTTAGTATACTATATATATGTTTTCATAATGTATTGGAGCGGAGCAAAACTAATGAACGGTAAAATGCATCGTCAAATGAAAGAACTGCTCTGTTTTACGTTTTGTTACGAAGCCTAGACAGTGGATGATCAAGTCCATCTAAAAATTTTATTTTAGGCAAACCCAAAAAAAAATTGCCAACAGTACGCAACAGTACCAATTACCAATTACCAACTAGACAAGTAATGAAATATATAATTCAACAATGAAATCTGTGTGTTGACGATTTGCACATGGGAGTAGATTTTTAAACTTGATTTAGGAAATAAAAATAGGTACCGGTACATTTATGAGAGTACAGACAACTATATAGCTCTTAGCTAATCGACATCATTATTTTTTTTTATCGGTGTGAACCATCTTATTAATCGTTGAAATTGCAATAGGATTCCATTAGCGATGCTTAATCAACAAAGGCATTTCGTTCTTCGGTTTCAGGATCAATGAGGTACAAGGCTTAGCCGGTCCATGCTTTGCTAGGTCGTAAGTGAAATGGAATCGCCGCAACAGGGATGAAAGAATCACTTTCTCTTCCAAAAGAGCAAATAGATGCTGTTATTTTTAAATATCTAGAAAATACGATGACTATACCAATGCAGTTCCTAGGGCCAGCGCTAAATGGTACAAAAGCATAAGGATGCTTTCCGGTATCATTTAGGAAACGTTCCGGCTTAAATGCCAACGGATCCGGGAAGTAATCTTTGTGTCGATGAAGAGCGTAGATTAGAATAAAAATGGTAGTTCCGGCAGCAAACTTGTAGTCACCTAATTGAACGTCCTCACTTAATTGACGTTCAATTCCTGGGACACTGGGGTACAATCTTTAAGCTTCTTTAATGCAGAGCTCTAGATATTTGAGTTTAGCAGCGTCGTTCATGGTGCAAGACCGATCTGAATTACCGAAAACTTGGTCAAGTTCCTCCCTCACAAGTTCCTATGCTCAAAAATTCTAGATGCTAGACTAAATTCTAAATATCACTATTTAAAAAAATTAACCTGGTGCTTAGGATTAGTTCCCATGCAATAAAGGAACCAGGTCATTGCAGCTGCCGTTGTATCGTGACCCTAAAATAAGGAATTGTAATAATGTTATTACAATATTTAATAGAAAATTCAAATTTAAATATTCACCTCAAACATAAAAGTATCGACTTCATTTCGAATGTCAAGATCGCTAAATTTTTCGGTACCTTTCTGAGCTTCAACAAGAATCAAGTCAAGAAAAGCTCTTCGTTTACCTATATACATGGTATATTACACACCGATTTTATTTTGATTAATTATCCATTATCATTGCAATATAGTAATAATGCTATTACATCGTGTGAAGGACAGCATATCATCATCTGCCGCAATTGCGGAATCTGTTATATTTTCTATTTTTTCCTCGAAAAGTTCTTTCTTTCGATCATAATAAATTACCTATATGTAGTGTATATATAAAACGGTTCCACGCTGTAAAATTAATTTTGTTATGCACCTTGGAGGTAAAGCTGTGAATCACATTTAAATGCTTGTAGACTTCTCGACCACGACTACTCAAATGTTTGTATATCCATTCGGGAAAAAACTTCCATAAGCTGTACAACTTTCCAGGCATAATTTCTGATACTCTTTAAGATTTTTTAATTATGAGGTTATTTTTTAAAAGACATAAGTTTATATTTTTAATTTATATACTTTTGAACAGAAGTTAGATACGCTGAATCCTCTCTTTGTTGAGCATTCACTTTAATGCCCATGGCGGTTTCTTTACAATAAAAAATCATATACTGAATCAATTAAATTTACAATCATCGAACATATTCTCTCTGAACCTATTTCTAGATTGATATCACTATTAGATTTATACTTATTTTCAAATTTTACCACAAATAACGTCAAGAGTGCAGCGTTTTAAATAAGGAAACATGTCTAGTTCTTTCGCTTTGTCATGGGATGATGAGGTTTCTTCGTCTAGCAAGTCACAGAAAATTTCGGCGTTCTTGTTAAACACTTCGAGAAAATTATCCAAAATTTGAAAGTGAAATGCTGGAGTGAGCAATCGCCGCTTCTTTCTCCACTTGTCACCTTTAGAAAAATTCTGATTTAAGGTTATGAAATCATGAATGGTTTAAAGCATTTTTTTTTCCAACCTGTTGCCAAAAGCAATCCGTCTCCAAGCCAAGGATGTATAAACTGGTAATAGCTGCTCTTGTCGATCTGTTTCTGACTGCTCAAAATCGTCTATTCAATTCTCCGTCAAGTTATTGATCAGTACAGTATTTTTTAAAAATGTTAATTGTTCAATTATTACAAACAGAGCAAATTATTTACTTCTATATCTTGAGGTGAGGATATGACCACTCTTATAGTGTTCCAAATAGAAAGTTTCCAGATGCGCCCATGTTCTTTAACCATTGTATCGTGAAAGTATTCATGTAGTTCTAAAACCAATGTGCACATATATGAATAACTTGTACGAAATATCCGACTTGATTACCAGATGCAAATTAATTCTTATGGTATCTAATAATTAATTATTTTTTTAGATAGACTTAAAATTGACCCACTATCCGATTCTTTAGGGATCGAAGGAATCATTCCGACGATCGGATAACTAGGAGGTCCTGGAACTAGTTCGATGAACCGCACCAGAGGCGAGTTCTTCCATTTGACATACTTAAACGTTCCATAAAGTGCGATAAATGCAAGAAAGCATCCAGCAATCATGGTGATCCTTATTTAGTTTTCCCTCTTGTTGCACTGTGACCTGCTGTGTAAAAGTAGAAGATACCGAGTTATCAAAAACAGTTGTTAAGAATGGATGCTTCTTATAGCGAACCAAAGGAGCCAAGTCACAGACCGTCGAAAAGTTGAATACGATATGAAATGTTCTACACACATTTACTACCGGTACCGTGAATACATTACAGAATAAAAATAATCTATTTTTAAAAGCTGAAAATTTCCAAAACCTGTTCGAAAGACGATGGAACGAAAACGTTACCATTTAAACGGGAATTGAATAGAGTGCCAATATTTAAATGTTGACACAGATGGCGAGCCACAGCTGCCAGATTTCCTAAGTATTAAATAAAACAGACTTTTTAGAATTTTTATAGCTACAGACTACAACAAAAAATATTTTTTTAATCATTTTGTTATATACATATTATTTGTACCGATATTTACTTCTATATCTCTATTTTATCTTCTATTTTTCCTAAATTATAAATTTTTTGTTTGTTTCATACTGTAAGACCTATATATTTTGCTGTAAGAAAAGTATGTAAGTATAGGCATGTAGCACGCTCAAAGCACGCTCAGTGCAAAGTTCGTCAAAAGATAAGAAACAAGCTAAGAGAAAATAGAAAAAGCATGGTATTATTTTGGCATTAACTATTTTAAATACAACGTTTTTTAATGCGAATTTTATTTCACTAAATTAAGCTTTTTATTTCCTGTTTGAAAAGTAAGAACTTATTACACGATTTTATATCACGACTAGTTTATTAAATGGATGCGCTCGGTCGCATGAAAAAACCAAGATTTGATTCCATTATCAACTATTTTTTAAATATGAATTAAATGAGCTATAATAAGACGACCGATCAATTAGCGATGCGTAATCAATAAAGGCATTCCGTTCTTCGGTTTCAGGATCAATTCGGCGCAGGGTTTAGCCGGTCCGTGCTTAGCTAAGTCGTAAGTGAAACGGAATCGCCGCAACAGGGAGGAAAGAATCACTTTCTCTTCCAAAAGAGCAAATTTTTGTCCTGAAAATATGTTGTAAAATTAATATTTTCTTCTCTCAAAATTTTTTCCCCCGTTTGATAAAAAGATTTTTGGAATATACCAATGCAGTTTCTCGGACCAGCGCTGAATGGCACAAAAGCATAAGGATGCTTTCCAGTATCGCTTAGGAAACGTTCCGGCTTGAATGTCAGTGGATCTGGGAAGAAGTCTTCGTGCCGGTGGAGTGCGTAGAAGTGGAGAAAAACGGATGTTCCAGCCGCTAGCTTGTATTGATCTAATTCCACATCCTCACTAAGAGTTCGCTCTATATTGGGAACACTAGGGTACAACCGCAGAGCTTCTTTGATGCAGAGCTCTAAATACTTGAGCTGAGCTGCATCCTTCATGGTGCAAGAGCGATCTGAATCGCCGAAAACTTGATCAAGCTCCTCCATCACTAGTTCCTGATGAATTTATTAACTTACTAAAGTTTAGAACGCATGGTTTTAACTTTAAATACTTGATGTTTAGGATGAGTTCCCATGCAATATAGAAACCAGACCATTGCAGCTGCTGTCGTATCGTGGCCCTTGAGAATTGAGATGAATATAAATACATATTCTAGTTTATCGACAATCAAAAAATATTATAGCGAATTTAGCACGAATTACCTCAAACATGAAAGTGTCAACTTCATTTCGAATGTCCGTATCACTAAAATCGGCTCCTTTCTGAGCTTCAATCAATATCAAATCAAGGAACGCCCTTCGTTTTCCTTTAAAATATCTTGATTTAACAGCCATAAGTTAGGTACTGCTATATATGATTTAGTTTACGTCGTGTGAGGGATACATCATCGTCTGCTTTATTGGTTGACGGCGAATCATCATTCTCGTCCATTTTTCCTTCTGCAAACTCTCTTTTACGCTCTTCAATCACCTGAATTTATTATTGTTTTAAACGAGAGAATAAAAGAAAGGCACCGCTTTCTTGATCATCTCATATAACAAAGTCATGCATTTAGATATTGTAATATAAGTCACCTTGGAGGTAAAGTTGTGCATCACATTTAAATGCTTGTAGAGTTCACGACCCCGACTGCTCAAATATTGGTACATCCATTCGGGGAAAAACTGCCACAAACTAAACATCTTTTCAACCATAATTTCAGATACCCTTTTTTTAAAAAAAAAATTACATTTTGCTTTAAGTGCACAGTGGCTATGATGACAGTTACGGCATTACTTATGGACAGCAGTTAGATAGGCAGAATCCTCTTTTTGAGCATTAACGCTAATTCCCATAGCAGTTTCTTTATACCATTAAAAAAATAATATTACGCATAGCAAAAAGTTATTATCATAATTTGAAAGAAAATTAGTTAGGTAACGTATATGAAATACCACAAATTACGTCGAGGGTACAGCGTTTCAGATAAGGGAACATATCGATTTCCTTTGATTTTCCTTTGGTTGACGACAACTCTTTGGTAAGCAAATCGCAGAAAATTTCTGCGTTCTTGTTAAAAACGTCGAAAAAATTGTCCAAAATTTGGAAGTGGAATGCTGGAGTGAGCAATCGCCGGTTCCTTCTCCACTTATCACCTAAATATTATGAACAATATAATGTTAAAGAACTGCATAATTCATTTAGAGCTAAAATTTTGAGAATCACCTGTTGCCAGGAGTAATCCGTCTCCAAGCCAAGGATGGATAAACGAATAAGAATTACCCTTGTCAATTAGTTTCTGACTGCTTAAAATCGTCTATAACCGAATGATTAATTAGTGGTAATAGCTGAATGTCTCTTTGCATGTAAAAAAACGTTGTATATTACTTCCATAGCTGAGGGCGAGGAAATGCAAACTCCTGCCCAATTCCATATGTTAAATCTCCAGATCCGCCCATATTCTTTTACCATCTTCACATGAAAGAATTGATGCTGTTCTACATATAAATTATAATACGTATTAATACAGGTATCAGCCATTTCGTAGCAATTAAATATTAATTATTCATGTAATGGGAAGTCTGACATAAGTATATTAAAAGATTACCCACCTTCCATGTCCATGGGGACCAAATGAAGCATCCCGATAATTGGATAGCAATTAGGTCCCGGAACTGGCTCCAGCATCTTCATCATGGATGAGTTCTTCCATTTGAAATATTTTAGTGTCAAATATAGTACAATAAATGCGAGACTTAATTCGGCGATCATTTTAATCTTCGTAATTTATACGATCTGTTAGGATCCCTAAATAGCGAAAAACTGAAAGCAGGTCACATGACACATATTAGTATGCAACTACAAGATAATAAAATATAATAATACAAAACCGGTTCAAGAGACAAGAATTGGACTGATTACTGAGGCGGGCGATAGAAGTTTGTGACTTTTAATGCTGACACAGCAATTATTGCCAGTGTATTTTACGATAAAAGTAAAGTGCGGTACGGTCGAGAGTTCAATCAGATAGTAATTGATTAGAAAAGCATGTGGTTTGGCTATTTGTATAACAATGTTTTATATATAAAATAGAACCATAGAATGCGTGCGACATGGTAAGATTAATATTTATGATTTATGACAAAGTTACTCGTCTCTCACTTATTTGGCCGGAATATCATTTATTGAAGTACTTATGCATGGTATAAAGATGTAACAAACGGAAAAATTAGAAGTTATATTCCTAGATTTAAAAATAACTAGCGCCTAAGTGTCACTAGAAGTGGCATTCCATTTTTAGGCTTCAGAATGAGTTCAGCAGAAGGAATCGGCGCTCCGTTCTTCTCCATATCATATGTGAAATGAAAGCGACGCATTAGAGAAGAAATAATCACTTTCTCTTCATAGAATGCAAAGCGTTGGCCTGAAACATAAATATCTATTAATATAGTAATTACCAATTAATATAGAATATATTTGCTAACCGATGCAATTCCTGGGTCCGGCACTAAAAGGAACAAATGCGAATGGATTCCTTCCGATACTTTCATCCGGTAAAAATCGCTCCGGTTTATAAGCCAAAGCATCTGGGAAAGTTTCTTCATTTCGATGAAGGGCGTAGATAAGTATGGAAATTGTAGTTCCGGCTGGAACTTTGAATCCATCCAATTCGACATCTTCCGTAGCTTTACGTTCAATAGCTGGGACACTAGGGAATAAGCGAGAAGATTCCTTCATGCAGCATTCTAGATATTTCAAATTGCCGGCATCCTCCATGGTGCAAGGACGATCCGACTCCCCGAAAATCTCATCTAACTCTTGGTGGACCAGTTCCTATTCATGTTTAATTTCTATAATCTTATTACCTAATGGATTTTATTACAAAAGTGGATATTACTTGCTGCTTTGGATTTGTTCCCATGCAGTACAAAAACCAAGCAAGAGCTCCAGATGTAGTGTCATGCCCCTTCAATAAAAAATTATTATTAATATGTTATAAAAGGTAAATTTGATTGGTGTAAGCGAACCTCAAACATGAAAGTATTCACTTCGTTACGGATGTCTGAATCAGTTAAATTGGCACCGTTCTGAGCTTCAATCAGCATCAAATCTAAAAATGCTCTTCTTTTCTCTGTACAAAATAAAACAATAACGTTTTCTAAACCAAGAGTTTATACTAAAATCATATACATAAAAAGTACGGTACTCATTCCAATGGCTGAATCTTCTTCATTCTGGTCATCCGTATTTTGTTGAATCTCTCGCAAAATTTCGCTTTTTCGCTCCGCAATTACCTTATGAGGAAATAATTAAAAATCATTAATACATTTTCTATAGCTATTATAAGGTGAATACGAAACATACTTTGGTAATGAAATCTTGTATCAGATTTAAACAATGAAAGTACTCTTTTCCCTCTGAACTTAGTAGGCGATACAAAAAGTCTGGGAAGAATTGCCAAGGTGAAAACGCAGCAGTTGACAATATTTCCGCAATTCTGGATAATTGATAAAAAATTGTAACAGAAAAATCAAAAAGTGTTATTGAAAAATATACCGATTGACAGCCTGAAGATAATCCGAATCTGAAGTCTGCGCATTGACCTCAATTCCCATTGCCGTTTCTAGAAATAAAACCAAAAATGAATTTTTTTTTGTGATTCAGTTAGACCGGCGTAGATAATAGAATAAAATATTGTACCGCAAATGATATCCAGAGTGCACTTTTTGCAATAAGGAAACAAATCTATTTCCTGATTTGGTTTATCCGCGATGCCCTTGGATAATTGGCTACAAAAGATGTCGCTGTTTTTGTTGAATACATCGAAAAAGTTTTCCAAAATTTGGAAATGGAAGGCGGGAGTTAATAAACGTCGATTTCTTTTCCATTTGTCCTCTGAAGATATTAATAAAATCAAAATGATTAGTTGACGGTAGTTTTTAAAATATATTTAAATATATTATTTAATACGTCCGGCAATGAGAAGACCAGTGCCAAGCCACGGTAAAAGGAAATCGTAAGCATCACTTTTTTCAATCAGTTTTTGACTTGCCAAAACTGTCTGTAAATTTTAAGTATTAGAAAGCTTTGAGGTGAAAACTAAGAGAAAGTCAGCATGAATAAGGTTGTTAACCTCCATAGAAGTCGGCGACGAAATAAGAACGACTGGCTGAGACCAGAGCCACACTTGAAAAACCGGTCCGTACTCTTTGACAAACTTGTCTTGAATGATTTCAAGTAGTTCTATGAAAAATGGTTGATAACAGCAAGTTAAATGTGCCAAAAATGTGATTTATTAAACGTATGCGTTATGATATTACCATCCGATTTCCGTGGAACAAAAGGAGCCAAACCAAAGATGGGAACCATTTTCGGTCCTGGAATCTTCTTGATGAGTTGAACGAGCGGTGATTGAAGCCATATCAGGTACTGAATTAGTTTCCAGGTTCCGAAAACCAGGAAGAGTGCTAACAACACTTGAATCATTGCGAGTCAACTTAGCAACTGCGGATGTGTAATACTGAGCTAGCGCGTGTCCTTGGGATATTCAACGCGCAAAAAGGAAAGTAGGAATCGCTACAAAATATTTGTGAAGGATCCACCTGGCCTCAGGCTTTGAATACAAAGGTAGCAGCAGCCGCACCTATTAAAAAAAAAAAAAAAAAAAAAAATGTTATACCGGTAGTAATAAAGGTCGATAAAAAAGTTAGTCATCATTCCTTTGTAAAAATTCCATTTCATGAATTATGAAACTTGAGCTCGTATCATTATATATTTTTTTAATTCCACGTTTGAAATGAAACTTAAATATTTGATAAGATATTAATTTAATCCATCATAATTTGAGTTTAAATTTTAAAAAAATTGAATTGAAGAATAAAATAATGAAGAAATATGTATATAACAAGTAAAATCTATATTTTCTTCAAAATTGCTCTAAATTTCATAATTCATATATAGTTATATGAAACAGGTTGTAAAAACGGCCGTAATGCAGAAAAAAGTTACTACCTGACTATATGGTAGTTCATCACCCCTCAAGTGAAGCAAAAAAAAAATTATGCAGACAAAAAGAAAAATAATATTCATAATCTTGATGATAATCTTTATTATGCTGCTTATGGCAATAACATTTACAACCCCTCACAAAGCTGGATCACGCTTTGATACGATAAGAGGCATTCCATTTTTCGGTTTGATAACCAAATCGGCTGCCGCTATAGCCGGACCCTTCCGGGCCATATCGTAACTGAAGCGGAATCGGCGAAGGATGGATGACAGCACTACTTTTTCCTCTAGAAAAGCGAATCTTTGACCTATTCAAATAGATTGTTTTAGCATGCAGTAATAAATAGTATAATGGTTATAAATTTACCGATGCAGTTCCTTGGTCCAGCACTGAATGGAACAAAGGCGAAGTTATGCCTTTCAGCGCTCGGTTCCGGAAGAAATCGTTCCGGTTTGTAAGCCAATGGATCCGGAAAAGACTCCTCCTTCCGATGAAGAGCGTAGATGTGAAGAGAAACGGTCGTTCCGGCCGGAATCTTGTAGCCACCAAGCTCGAAATCTTCGTGAATGAAACGTTTTATGTTCGGAACGGGTGGATAGAGTCTCTGGGACTCTTTGATACACATTTCCAAGTGCTTTAAACGAGTGGCATCCTCCATCGTGCAAGGGCGATCAGAGTTACCAAAGACTTTATCCAGCTCTTTTTGTACCAGCTCCTGTTGCTCAGGATTCGTAGCCATACAATACAAGAACCAAACCATTGCGGAAGCTGTAGTGTCGTGTCCCTTCATATTGAATAATTTGATTAAATGTTACAATTTTTACGACAATTAATTAATAAATTTAATAAATACTTCAAACATGAAAGTGTCGACTTCGTTTCGTATGTTCGTATCACTCAATTCCGCACTTTTGGCGGCAATCAGTAGAAGATCTAGAAAGGCTCTTCGTCTCTCTACAAAAATTTTTTTAAATAAAAATAATAATTAAAATTTGTTTTCCTATAATACTCAATCCCATGGCAGTATCATCTTCTGTTTTATCGATATCACTTTCCGACTCCTCGAATAATTCACGCTTCCTATCCCGAATCACCTTTTTTATTTATCAAATCATACTCATTTAAAATATATGCAAGACTACATCTTTTTAAAAATTACCTTCTCAGTAAAATTATGGACAAGTCTTAACAGTTTAGAGTGCTCTCTTCCTCGGCCAGTCAAGTTAAAATAGACCCAGTCAGGTAATACGTGATAGAGTGAAAAGAATCGCTCGACAACAACCTCCGAAATTCTATTACATCATCGAAAAATAAATAATTTATTCTAATTAAATATTAATATTACTTCTAAACCTTTGTACGGCAGTGATGTAGGTGGAATCCTCGAGCTGTGCATTTACTTGAATACCCATTGCAGTTTCTATAAAACCATAAAAATGTAATTCAATAAACAGTATTCAAAATTATTATACCATTTTTTTAAAAAATACCGCAAATGATGTCTAATGTGCATCTCTTCAGTAATGGATAAACGTCAATCTCTTTACTATTAGAATGTTTGATGAGCTGCTGACAGAAGATGTCGGCATTTTTGTTGAAAACGTCGAAAAATTGATCCAGAATTTGGAAGTGAAATGCTGGTGTCAGCAGACGGCGATTCTTTTTCCACTTTTCGTCTATTTTTTTTTTATAGCAAGATGAATTTATCGAAATTCAAAGTTTTAAAATGAAATAACCTGATGCGATCAAGAGGCCCTGCCCTAGCCAAGAAGTCAGCACGTCGTACGCATTTCCTTTATTGATGAACGTTTGACTCGTCAATATTTTCTAATTTCAATTACAAATTAAAGTGAAAGAGAAATAAAAATTGATGATATAATTTTTAATCAATATACCTCAACAAGCTCAGGAGAAGAAATGTCCACAAAACAGGATTTAAATCCGAACCAAACGCGATAAATAGGGCCATACATTTTGGTAAATTTGTTCTGTAACTGCTGCAATATTTCTGATAAAAGTTAAGTACAAAGATTAGTATAATTTACAAAACTCTTATGTATTGAAGTAAACCGTCAGAGTCACGACGGATGAGGAGCAAAGCATTGCCGAGGATGGGCACCTTCTTCGGGCCTGGAATCAAATCGATGGTACGGACGTAAGAGGAATATTCCCATTTGAAGTAAAGCAACAGAGCCAGAAAAAGCAATAGCAGAACACTAGCTAATAACGATTCTACGAACATCTCTGACCGCGGAAAAATAATAAATTTATTTAGATTGGAATGCAATTGAGACCCTAATTTGTTGTCAACAGATACGAGAGTGAGCTAATACTGGCATTTGAGTCGAGAAAGTAGATCCTATGGTAATAAAGTTATACCTATACCGTGCACGCTTTTACTTTTCATTGAAATTCACAACAAAAGCAGAAATATGTTTTTGAGCATTGATAATACAAGTGCTACCATCTATGAACACAAAACAATGCTTTTTGATATTTTATTTACCTTGAAACCGAAAAGCGACACCCGTTTTATTTTATTGTAGGAAATGAAGATAACTTAATAGGTAAGTACACACCGTACTCTGCTCTTCTTAAAAGTATTTTTTAGGATCGTTTGCCAAGGTTATCATACTGAAACTCTTCCGCAGAAGTGTAACGCTTGAACGATAACAAGTTTATAGCATACAATACATCTAATGTTGGCGTGAACTCCAAATTCAGTCATATCAAGGAAAAGAAAGACTCCGCATTTCCATCTTCAGCATTTTCGTATCTCCGAGTCTTTAGTATTTTACTTTTAATCTTTGGCACACCAGGTTGTACAATGGTTTCAGTTGCAAATGTGCATTCACGGGTGGTAAGACGCTATAAAATACGTTTTTATTCTCTTGTTTTGCTAGGAAAACTCGAAATGTTTATATGCTGTTCTTCCTGATGATCGGTGTTTTAATCTTATTGTGAAATTCTTATTTCAATACAGAGTTTCAATTTTTTAACTGAATAAATAAAGCAGCGACGACTAATGTGTAAAAAATTTTGAACGCAGTAATTATTAATCTAATAAGAGTTTATCTGATAATTGAAAACGAAATGGATTGATCATGTGAGCAACGAATAACAAAACTGTCGAAAATTGGCTTGATATTGAAAAATAAAGAGTAGATAACATAGAAAAATTCGTCACACTGAATCATGGCAATTGCGTGATTTCACGATGAGATGAACACCTTTCTTGGGCTTTAGGACGACCTCACTCGACGGAATTAGCATTGGCTCGCTTGGATCCGCCAAAGAAAACCGGAATCGGCGAAGTATATTTGCCAGGACAACTTTGATCTCCAGCATCCCGTATTTTTGACCTATTTTCAATTATATTTGGTCATTCTTTAATTTTTTCAAGTCTTTATGACAGCACTGGTTATAAATATTACCGATGCAATTCCGAGGGCCAGCACTGAATGGAACAAATGCGTAAGGATGTCTTCCGGCGCTCTGTTCCGGTAAGAATCGTTCCGGTTTAAAGACGTCCGGATTGGGGTAGACTTCCGGATTGTGGTGCATTCCGTAGAACATGAGGGCTACAGAAGCTCCAGCTGGGATTTCATGTCCACCTTTGTTTAAAAAATGTGCATTTAATTTAGATTGTAGAAAGTCTTATTATTGAATGATTGGGTAATATACCGATTTCAATATCTTCCGTAAGACACCTCATAACGGCCGGAACACTTGGATAGAGCCTTAAGGTTTCTTTGATGCAACATTCGAGGTATTTGAGTTCACTTAAATCATGATTGGTGCAGGGTCGTTCCCAATCGTCACCAAAGACCTGTTTTAGTTCTTCCATCACCAGTTCCTGCTCTTCCGGATGCCTGGCTATGCAGTAGAGGAACCAAGTCATGGCGGAAGCTGTCGTATCGTGTCCCTATTATACATGTTGTAAACAAGTTCCATTAATTAATTCATATAAGTTAACAAAAGAATAGAAATCTTACAGCAAACATGACAGTGTCGACTTCTTCACGGATGTCATCGTCAGTCAGCTGAGCTCCATCCTCCGATGCTTTTATTAATAAATCCAAGAAGGCAAGTCTCTCTTCTACAAAAGTATAAGCAAGTAATTTATCTTTATCATGAATTTCAGGATTCAAAAGAATGTTTATTACTGGGTGGAGTAACATCATCTTGATGGAGGCAATTGTTGTTCAAAGTTCCTTTTAGGGAGTCCACCTGCTGGTGCTGCTTGTTCGCAGCTTCGCTCTGTAAAACTCTTCTTCGGTCCTTGATTACCTGTTTGGGTTACATAACAAAAGATGTTTTAATTGCATCTCCGGTTTTGACCCTGGCATTGAAATACTATAAAAGTTGCGCTCTCCAGCTATTGAAAGTTTTATTACCTGACCTTGTACTTTGTTTAGCAAACAATTCTCAAACATATTTTATGTATAAATGAAAATATTCATCTTTCTTAGCACGTATCACACGTCGGCGTGAAACGGAAATATTCTCGAAAACCAGAGAATGGCATTTTCAAAACGGTGTTTAAGTTAGCTCTTTATTTTTTAAATCTAGACTTAATGTCTTTGAAACCACACGGATCCCTTTTAAATAAACAAGGTTTCCTACCTGGTTAGTGAAAGCATGAAGCGCTTTAACACATTTCTGATTCTCTCGGCCGAGGGAGCTGAACTGATAAATCCAATCGATGGTCAACCACGGCCGAATCCCTCTTTCCATCACAATCTGGCCAATCCTAATAGTTTTTAAACCAAGGTCATGCGTTGAACGAAAGTCACGTAGCTATTATGCAATATACCTGTGAAGATTTTTTACGTATTCTGCTTTTTCGGCTGAACTTCTTGTCTGGCGTCCCATTGAAGTCTCTTTAATTTAAAAAAAAATTAATTAAACCAAAGTTCTAGATATTAGATGAATAATAGTTTACCGCAAATGATATCTAATGCGCACTGAGTCATTATAGGGAAAATGTCTAGCTCTCGGGCGTGACTCCCGCCGATTTCTTGCTCCAAGTTTTTGGCGCAGATGAGGCTCTGCTCGTTAAAAACGTCGATGAAGCTGTTGAGAATTTGAAAATGGAATGCTGGGGTGAGAAGACGGCGACGAGTCTTCCATCGAGCACCTAATAGACGTTAAAATAAAAGCACAAATTAAAATATGAAAGTCATTTTTCGGTGAAAAGAAAGGAAAAGAGTATTTCCTGATTATCAATTTTTAAGTGGGTCAGTTATGAGGAAAAGTTTTTACGGTATTTTGTGCTAATTAAAAAAAAGCGCGTCTACTGCTATCATTCAACAAGTTGTGAAATCTCGTAGGAATTCACGGGCAAAATACTTTTAGGGAAAAAGGCTAAAAAATAAGAGATATGGTACTCCATTAATCTTTTATCAAAGTATAATTTTATTCTTATGTGCTTATATAACAGTATTAATGACCATAAAGCTTAAAAAAGAAGAAATTAGTACTGACCTGTGGTGAGGAACATGCAGTTTCCAAGCCAGGGGCTCAGGTAAGAGTATTCCACAGCTTTTGTAATGAGTTTCTGGCTGACGAGGATCGGTTCCATCATCTCCGGAGATGAGATGACTACAACAGGTCGAGTTCCACCCCAAGCTCTGTAGATCGTCCCGTACTTGCGAATCCAATCGAAGTGAACAATCTTTAAAAATTCTATTTGAACAAAACATTACAGTACTTAGAAATGTATATTCATGTAATTTAAACTATTCTAATAACAAATTACCATCATGATCGACGTTGAGATCGAGAAAATTTCCGAGGAAGGGCCAAGTTTTGGGTCCAGGAAGAGCATTGATCAGCCGGACAAATCGTGATCTAGTCCACCTCCAATAAAGTAAAACTAACAAGACTACTGCAGTCACTAGCCATATAGACCAAGAGGTAGTCGATGGTATTTGTATGAATAACGCTTGAGCTATCCACTGAGTGTGCTGATCACTGGATGATGCTATGCTACTACTCGCATCCATGATGACAAAAGAAAAACTGACCAAGGATCAGAACTTTGCACTTCGAATTTATATGAAAGAAAAGTTGAGCTTATCTTGAGAGTGACGAGACGAGCGACGCGGAAGGGCCGATCCGATCCTCCATCAGGTGGTGCTCTCCTGATGGAAAGCCCCGCCTCCTGTATATCCATTTGGGATACCCCATACCATATACTCGCTGGGTATTACTTCCACTTTCCCTCTCAAAATCAACTCTCCTTTTTCATTTCGAGAACTATGTGACATGTGTATGTCTATTCGATCTGTACGATGGTGACAAAAAATAGAAATTTGATGTACTAAAAGAGTTTATTCATGAAGCAGGTCCTTGACCATATTTCATCGCAATTTATAAGAATATAGGGTGTGTTAAATATGGTAATTTGTTTCTTATAGATTTGATTGGAAGCGATGAGTCATATTATCTTAAATAGATTTACAAGAAATGAATATGATCATAAAATGTGTAAAATGACGACATAACAAGTTTGGCGTCTTGATATAAAATGTAAATTTTATTAGGGAAACGATGGAAAGGAAGTCTTATATTTTTATGACATACATTGACCTAATCAAATTAAATCTACATACTACATGAAATCCTAAACTCTCACATATGTTGTATTTTAGATTAATTGAACCCATATGCTAATCTTTTAAATCGCCTCTATAAAAATGTACAAGAGATATTATTTCGGATTATATGAACCTAACGGATTAATTTTGCTAATCTTTAAAGAAATCAATAGGGAATTTTTAAAAAGTAGGTACGGTATATTTAGTAATAATACAATAGTATTTCAATATACCATGGTAAGCACTAATCCTTTTCTAATATTTATATTGTACCAAACTCATCATCGAAAACATTGCAGTGGCATAATCCACCTAAAACTGGTTGAACAATAGTTATATTGATAGCGGGATTATCGCAGTATATTATAATAAGAGACGTGACGCTTTTCTGTGGAGGTCACTATGCGTGTTGCATTTATTCAACTGTTCATATGCGTCACCAGGTAGACAACCAATTTCGTCACTGCTTTTACTCTTTTTTGTCCTTTTCTACTAGAATGAACAAGAGAAAAATCAATTTACGCTCAGTCCCGCGGTCAGCATTCAAGGTTGGGAGACTCGCACTTCTAAGTGGCATATAGGGGAAAATGCTAAGACTCTCTGCTATTATATATCCCAATAAATTTTTATATGAGAAATCGACAACAACCCATTTAGGCGTTCGTTATAGGTTGCAACTTTTTCCGTTATTTTGAATCTTTATCTTTCTTCAATTCTTTAAGATATGTAAATTGTGCGCTCTCTTTTGTCGTACCGTTGTTGTTGGGTTTGGATAGGCGTAGCCTTTAAGCTTTCCTTTCCCTTTCGATGCTGCGACACAAAACAAAAAAAGATTTGAAATTGACGATAAAAGTTATCCCGACCCGTCATCTTGTGATTCTCGTCTTGTAACCTTTAATATGTAAATCATCGCACGATTGTCCCAGTATAATATAACACGATGACACGATAGAAATACAAATTTTTAATGTAAATAATTTAAAAGTAAATATATGGAAAATCTACGAATGACCTGGGTTTCGTTTTTGTACAATTCCCATTATGACGTTTTTTTATTTATTATTAAGATAAAACGCTCTGAATATAAATATGATACTTATTCCCAGAAGTATAAGTTCTACCTACATCATATGGTAGACATATTATACGTATATAAGAATTAAGAAACGATCTTAGGGATTTTAATTTAAAATTTTCTAGCTTTAAATAATAAATAACCTTGAAATCATTTGATATTCATTGAGTCGATAGAATTTCAAGTTCAAGAGCAATCAGAAAGAATAGTTAAATGAAAAGATAAAATACAATCAACTAAAATCGAATAATAGGTAGAATATATAGATATACGCGACACAATTTATACGATCCAAAGTTAAAGCACCTATACCATTCGTCGTGGAATTCATAACTTAATGTAATGGTGAAAAGTAAAAGTTAATGAAACCAACGAACTGAGAGATAATTGCGATCAATATAAGACACCTTGGAAGCAAACGGTTTATCGAAGTTGTCTCATTATCCAAAAGAGTTGCGTACTTTTCACCATTCAATTTGGCTTTGAATTTTGCATCGAAAGGTGTAATTACTTTATTTTCGGGGTCTAACATTTTTTTTTTGTAGGCATATAGCCTTTATTTAATTTCTTAAAAGGTCCGTGGTTTTTATTGTCTGCCGAATAGGAGGTCCGCGTCCATACTCCATCTATTAGTTTGTACCCATATATATTTTTAAACATTCGTTAATTGATAAAGAATAAAGAGAATTCTAAATTATAGTTTAATACTAATACCAATCAAGCTTACATAATGTAATAGAAACGTGGGCATGCATTTGATTTAGGTAAATTACGGTACCTACGTGCTAGAATTCGAATGCTAATATTATGCCTGCTACCTTAACTTCTCCTTGAGGTATAGGTCACAATCTGTCGAATCCTTGCCTGAGTCACGCAGGTTGTATTTTCTTTCTGAATGGACTGTGATCATGTGATGTGACCTTCATCACTATAAAAGACTATATGCGCACGTTCGACGACTTCGGTCAGCCTACATATATTCTTCTTCACCATACACAATGTTGGTCACGGCCGTCTACGTATACTTAAAAGTTTAAACCGCTTTATTTAACCTTAATTCCCATTATAAAATTTAAAATGGCTAGATGTTACATAACCATAGTTTTATAGTTATTATTTATATATTGAATAAAAAAGACTTTCACATATTTGAGGTTACAAAGAGGAAATGTAAAAATATTTATTTTTTTCCAAAAATTGAAGGTATATAGTCTCCGTGAACTGGTGAAAGTTCCGTGTCACGAAAAAATGTCGCACAGCATCGAAAGTGAAAGAGATTTTGAAAGAGAGAGTTGTTGTTGCGCACAGTTTTTTCCGTGTTGATAATAATGCTGGTCGCCATCATATACCTTGTCTATATGATGAAGCTCAGCAGCACGAAAGAGGAATACCATCAGAATAACGGTAGATTCTTATCGAAATCTCTTTTTTTTTTGCTGTACCTATATTTATATTCGTGCTTTTGGGACAACCGGTTTTAGCGGGAACACGAATAAGCTGCTAGTGTAGCTGCGTCATATGACAAATGTTTCTTCCTTTTCTATCCAGCATGTAAAGGTACGATACTTCATTATATTATGGAATTCCGGTGTTGCTGCTGTGACCGTCAACGACGTTTGCTGACGAAAGCGGATGACGATGCTCCTTCAAGAACTATCGAATCTATAAAATATGCTAAATAATTTACATCGAATCCTGAATTTTCTCTTTGTAATGTCATATGGATGAACGTGTGTGAAATAGAAAAGAAAGAGCATTTGTTCCTTATTTAGTCTTATAAATTGCATATCAGCTGGATTGTTTTATTCAACTTTGTCGCTATAATGATAAAGACATATTAGGTTGAAAGTCCTTTAATATACGTCATATGTAATATGTTTGAATCATAATGTTATGTTTTACTACTTATTCATTATCCTTATTATTTTAACAAGTCATGGTTCATATCAAAATAATAGATTTTTATGAAAAACTGCATATCATACTTGATTTATGATAATTATTCATGGTTTATCAATAGTTTCATTGATTGAAGTTAAAGATAGTTTTAAAAAAGTATCAAGTAGAAGACGATTAAAATATGGATCGAAGAAAACATGAGAAAGTGACAAAGAGAAAGACGGACAACTATAGTATAAGATAGGTGGTGTTATGGTGAAAGCCGTTCGAGGAAGTGACTGATAAACAGTCACGTCCCCACCGGTGACGTATCAGCCATCTCGCTTTATGCTGCTGCTGATCCTGCGTGCTATCTTCACCATCAAGACTCCTTATAAGAATTTTAATATTATAACGGCTTGCTGGATGCTGACAGAGAAAAATATTTGCCCTTATTCATGGTGCCACTTTGGTTATACTCCCTTTCATGATTTTTACGCAACTTTAGCATCCATCACGAAAGTGTTATTTCCTCTTCTTCATTATTACACTAAGTGCGTCACACAATGTCCCCTTTTGTGGAATTCCTACTGATAGTGACAAAGAAGAAGTAACAACACCGAGACCTTGGTGCTGCGCAACCATTCCTTTCATGTAACTTGATCAATTAGATGATTGATTTTAATAGTGATAACAGTGCTGCTCTGTTGTTTAAATGTTATCAATTATTTTTATTTCCGTTTTTTAAAGATACCATTTTCCTAATTAACCACATAATTTATCATTTAATGTAACGGTACAACTTGATTGTTTTTTTATGAATATGGGTTTAACGATAAGCTGAAATTTAAAAAAAGGCTACCATAAATGCACACTCTTTTTGACGGAATGCAAGTGTTTTTCTTAGACCATTGCAGTCGTTGTTTTTCGGTGCTTCTTTAGTAACAAATAAATCGCAAGTCACCTTCTAGAGTAAGTAGAACTTAGTCAAATCACAGAGAGACAGCAGTTGTGTAACAGTTTATTTTATTTGCCAATTGATTAATGATATACATTCTGTAATTTTTAAATGGCCAAATGGAATACTAAGAGCTATCATATAGGGGCCTACTTCGTTTTTGACTGTGACCTAATAGATTCATAGTCCGCCTTTTCTTTAATCATCCTCTCCTTCAAGCCAACCAGTAAAGTAAGTGTAGGTGTTCTTTCCTAGTTCGTCATAAAGCTTATTTGGTCCACTTTTAAACAATGAAACTGTGTCACCAGCTTTCAGCGGCAAAGAGGTGCTGAATGATAGGGTGAGATACATCGCATGTTTATCTGCATAAGCAACGGCACCTTCCGTATTACCTCTATTCACATACAGGAAAACATACAAATCGCCCTCTTCATTATCTTTAAGTCCAGTGAATTCAAAGTGGTAGACTCCGGCAACTGGCGCAGTAAAGTCTCCATTTTTCATGTTATAGGCTTGACCAATATTGAGTCGCTCATTTTTGAAATATATAAAATTATTTGCATTTGAATCGTATGTCTTTTCAACGTGAAAGTGAACCAAACTTTTCTTTCTCTTCAACTGTAATTCATTTCCGATTAAGGTCTCGATATCTAATTTTGTAAATATTTCGACACAAACAGAAAAATTATAGAGCGACTTGCTTCGAAAAGTTAGTTTGGTCACAAAATCGACATTTTTATATTTAAAAGCTACGTAATTCTTACTCTGCTTAGTTCCTTCCGGATTTTGAAAACGGCAATAGACGACTTGAACATTTTTAATGTTTGGTTGGTCTTTTCCATTACTGTTGACCAAGTAATAACCATTCAACGTATGACCAATCTTCCCCAACTCATTGCAATTGGTGGCAGGGCCGTAAAATTTTATTTGCTGATTTTCTTGATCATCGTCAACTGGTTTTATCGTCTTTTTCTCGCTACATTAACATTTATAATGTACATTAATACATGGTATTCTAAATTGTATGATTGTATTGATTGCTATAAATCTTGCTCGAAATTATGTCATTACATCGAAATTAAGTCTTACTGAATAACATTTGATGGAACCAATCGATAAAGTCGCTTTCGTCGACCGAGAACTTCGAGACTTGCAACACGACCACTCAGTTCGTTGATGAATTTTCTATCTCTAACGGCAGCAATCTTCAAAGAAACAATTTCCTCCTTTTGTTGCCTGTTTTGAGCTTCTATTTCTTTCATTCGATAGTTGAGATTAGACTCATGACTACCGTGCTGTTCTTCAGAAACACTAAGAGCAGTCGAGCCAACTTGCATTTCTTCTGCATTCACAAATGGATTATTAACTTTCAACAGGATACATATAGTAATGAGAGTCTCAAGAGGAGGCAGAAAATCATATTATTAGATTCCCCCATTTTTCCAGCTGGAGAAAATGAAGAAAAGAAAATAATTTGATCAGCTAAAGAATTGTGCCCTTTTTGGTTGACGTGTTAATGAAAACTATGATGAATGTTGCTGATCGATCAAACCGTTGGCTCATTTGGTTTGTCTGCCACGTCAATTTTTCAATAGTGGGTGTCCTATCTATGTGACGTATAGTTAGCCTTTTATCGACTAGCGACCATTTGGGCTAGAGAAGCACGGTATTGAAACGATAGTTAGATTAAAGTTAAATAAATAATGAAATGAAATGAAATGAAATGTAAGCGTGACCGCAGCATCACTTCAGGATTGCATATCGCTTGTGGTAACGAATGTTTCAAACAAATCATGGGCTGTGCATCGGCCTGAATAGAAAGACTGCCTTTCATTACGGATGTCGTGGATAGCCACATATTTCCCACCCCAGAACGGAAGAGGACGTTATTTAAAAATAGTTAATTATCAGCCCTAATATGCGACAGATCTGTAATTAGATGTTGCTTTCTTGTGTAGTTCGAGTCCTTGGTTGGCTTTTCCAAGACCTTGTCAGTTGTCACTTGTTCATAGTTCTGACTTAGGAGTTAGTATCTAGCCAATCCTTCCCCTATCATGACCATGCTCATTAAGGTATATATATCTTGTATAATAGATATTGGAAATGTGTTTATCCTAAAAATGGTTCATTTTATATTAGAGTGTGTTTGCCTTGGTGCTCGTCTTGACGTTGACTGCAGCCAATCATGTAACCAAAAAAGAAAACCCATCATCAGCCAATAGGTCTACTAGTACTCGCCTTATTAATATTGACAATGTATAAGGCTATTATTAGTTATCACAACATGAACAATTAAGTATAATAATTCATTATGTTATTATATTTTATAAAAACTGTTAGGTTCTCACTAGTGAATTGCTCCATCTTTCTAACAAAAAAAGCAAATCCAAAGAGGACTACAAACGGCTCGTCAAGCTGGTGAAAAATCCTAGAGTAGATGTCAACGTCAAGGATCCCTTATTTTTGGGCGCCACACCACTTCACCTTTTGTTTTATCATGAATCTAATGATACTATTCCGATCAGTTTTGTCAAACTACTCATAAAAAAAGGAGCTGATATCAACGCCAAAGATGATCAGACTGGAGCCCCACCTCTTTTCTTGTTGTGCTGGAATTACTCGGGAAAAAATCTGAACAAACTGGTCAAATTACTGATTGAAAAAGGCGCCGACGTCAAAGCCACGAACAGTTTTGGTTGGAGACTAGAAAATTTTCCCAAATGCCGAAGTTTTGGCACCGAGAGTCCTCGGCCTAATATCGACAAAGTAGATAAGCCAATTTAATTATTTATTATGATAAGACTATAAACGATTTCAAGTATACTAATTTGAACTGTTTCCTAAACTAAAACTACAAGGCTCTAAGCAGCGAATTGCTCCATCTTGCTAGCAAAAAAGACAAATCTGACAAGGACTACAAACGGCTGGTTCAGCTGGTGGAAAACCCTCGAGTGGATGTCAATACCAAGGACCCCTTATTTTTGAGCGCGACGCCACTTCACCTTTTGTTTCTGTATGAATCCAATGCCACCATTCCGATCGACTTCATCAAACTGCTCATCCAGAAAGGGGCCAACGTCAACGCCAAAGATGGTCAGACTGGTGCGCCACCCCTTTTCTTGATGTGCATGAATTATTCTGGAAAAAATCTTGACCAAATCGTCAAACTGCTAATTGAGAAGGGTGCCGATGTTAATGCTACTAATAGTTATGGTTGGAGACTAGTTAATTTCCCCAAATGTCAAAAATTTGCACAAAAATAATGAATCAGTTGATTAATACGGCCCGTTGTTTAATTCCGGATTGATACCGTACTGACGATTCAATTTTACGGACCTTATCCTTTTGCTTCCTACTAGTTACTACTGATTTAATAAAACTTATATTGTCGCACTCTTGTTGAAACTTATTGAATTAGTTAAAGAAAATTACTTGGAAATCGGAGACACCCGGGGTGGGAAAGCATACCGGGAGGGCTTTAAACGCGTTCAAACTTCCATACCCCCCGTAATTATCTCCCACATTGACCTTTTCTATATAAAAGCACCCTTCATTTCTTGTACTATGAGCACTCAGTTTACGAAACTCTACGAATACATTGTGTTGTGTTTCAACTACATCCCCGAGTGCGACAATATCAATAAAAATGGAAAATCTCAACAGATCCTATGTATTGAAGTTATTTTATCTCGAATATTTCGAATAGCATTTATATGAATAGCAATGGAATATATAATATAACACGCCATTCACTAATTAACTATTCTATTTCCTTTTCTGGGATTTTCGATGGATTTCGGATAACTTATCCAATCATTTTAGATCCGTTTCCTCTTTCCCGTTTTCATGTCTCGTAACCTTCATCTTTGAGAAAGGAATAAAAAATAATATATCGCATCAACTATTGACACCGGAAATTTGTTGAAATTCGATACTTTTATACACCTTTTTTCAACAGAATTTAGTGCAAATGCTAACTCATACATTTGATGACTATACATATCTTAATATATTGTAATTATAATACTACCTATATTAGCTAAACTTGTATTCATTTGTCGCGATAATTATGGATTATTTATGCCGCAAAGGGTTTGCGGCTCATTAACAGAAAGTATTTCCTTTTGATTGTGAGGGGGATTTCTTCTGGCATTTCATCTTCACATCCCAGAGCTGCTTTAACTCTGTTTAATCATTCGAAAAGGTCAATTTATATGCAATGCGAATAGAAAATTTAAAATAATTACGAAACAAACGTTTTAATGAATTCTTGTAGGAGCTCCTGTCCGACAGTTGTGCCTTTTTCCCTGCATAAATTGCAATAGCCAGACCAAGTGCTCAAGTCGGAAACTAAAAAAGCCAAAGTCTGGCTTACTTCATCCGTCCAAACTTCCTCTCTATAAACCCATTCTGTAATATTCTTCATAATTTAAATTTCGATCATATAACAATGATACTAACCTGACTGTATCTTCGTAAGGGAGATGGATGTCGGCATATTCGTTTACCAAATATTTTATTCCAGGCCCCCAAATTAATTGAGAGGTAAACTGAAATTTTAAATAAACTTAATAATGCTGAATAACGCGAAATGAATTTTAAAATAAATAAGCGCTAACCTTTTGAAGAGCTTTTTTAAAGTTTTCTGATTGCGTTGGGTGAATCAAAACAGGATTGAAATAACCGGAAACGGCCAACATCCCACCGGGGCAAAGAATCCGATCAACTTCTGTGAAAAATGCGAGTAAATCGAACCAATGAGCTGCCTGACTCGCATTTACCAGCTGGACTGAACTGGATTTCACCGGACAATATTCAGCTGTACTCATTCTTTCAAAATATAGAATAATTAAAATATTACAATAAAAACATCCTAAAATCTTATTGTTTATTACTTGAATTCGACGTTTGGTGGATGAATTAGACTTTTAGCTGCCTCGATTTGAGCTTGGCTCACGTCCGTTGCTAAAATCTTATCAAAGTCCGCTGAAAAGAGATCACTGCACTGACCGTTCCCGCAACCAACGTCTATGCATAGGTTCAAAGTGCCTTTGTACTGGAATATATTATATAGAATCAATGCTCAATTTTCTTGATAGATAATTTGTTTAAAAACCTATGTATAAATAGCATGGTATACCTTTGTTTTAAGATGATCGATAATGCGATCTGCTAGTTTTTGAGGCGCTTTTGATCTGTAAGTAGCATAAATGATTGCATGGTCTTTCTCTTCAAAAAAGCGTTGTTGCTGGGCTGTCATGTCTCGAAAACTATACAGTAGCTACTGACAATCCGAGCCCAACTGGAAGCAAAAATGATACAATTCAGTGTTCATAAGGAGGAGCTTACTTTAACGTTTTAATGATTAAAGATATGAAATTCTATAAATAGTTTTTCGTGCAGTTTTAAAAAGACAGATACAGCTATACTAGCTGAATGCTTTGATAGCCGAATCGAGTTTTTAAGATTTATTTTAAATATATATATTAGACTTGTTTATTTGGTTGAATCAAAAATCAGTTAGCATGTTTGCGATTTGATTTAATAAAAATGTTTTGTTATCTGAATCGATAATAAAATTCTCTAAAAATATTTCCAGTTTCATCAACTTGAATACCGGTACTGTTTTTCATCCGTGTAGAAAACAGGAAATGATGGGAGAGAAGCGCATCATGTCCGTCTTTATTAATACATATTTAAAACTAAAAAGTTCTACACATGCTGCCAGGCAACTTTAATTCAAATATATCCAATAGTTAACATATGCTGCTACTAAAAAAAACCTTTAGGGAATTTCCCAGAAAACAATCCGGCCTTGGTCCTTGTCAATTAAAAATCGGTGCACATTTTGGACGTTGAGCGGTCTAACTATAAATATAGAAGCTGAAAGCAACAGTTTGTCATTCTTTCTCTCGTCATGACTCGACTCATTTAGGTAAATTTGTAAAAACTATAATATATAACTATATGGGTTTAAAAAAATATATATATTTGATAAGCTTGTTTTATTTTATAGATTGTGTTTGTCTTGCTTTTCGTCCTGCTGTCAGTTGAAGACAATCCTCTAACAGAAAAAGGAAACCCATCGACAGGTATAATTAGCGCCAGCAGCCCTCGCACTGATATAGACAAAGTATGTATAAGTCTATTTCATTCGTTATCACAACAACACAAACGATTTCAAGTAGGTATTATTCATTTAACTGCCTTACAATCTTTTAGGTTCTAAGCAGTGAGTTGCTCCATCTTGCTAACAAAAAAGATAAATCTGACGAGGACTACAAGCGGCTCGTTCAGCTGGTGGAAAACCCTCGAGTAGATGTCAATACCAAGGATCCCTTATTTTTGAACGCGACCCCACTTCACCTCTTGTTTTATCATGAATCCAATGCCACTATTCCGATCGAATTCATCACACTACTCATACAGAAAGGGGCCGATGTTAATGCCAAAGATGGCCAAACTGATGCGCCACCTCTTTTCTTGATGTGCTCGAATTATTCTGGAAAAAATCTTGACCAAATCGTCAAACTATTAATTGAGAAGGGTGCCGATGTTAATGCCACGAATAGTTATGGTTGGAGACTAGTTAATTTCCCCAAATGTCAAAAATTTGCACAAAAATAATGAATCAGTTGATTAATACAGTCCGTTATTTGATGCCGGATTGACACCGTACTGATGATTCAACTTTACGAACCTTATCCTTTAACTTCTAGCTAGTTGTAGAGTTGCTAATGATCTAAAACTAATATGAATAAACTTGTAAAATTCCTCTACAACAAATCCTCTGTATTGTAGTTATTTTATCTCGATTATTGTGAATTTTAAATATGACAATTCGTCATTTTAATGGATGATGATACATGAAGGCTGTTGTTCTATATAGATTCCGTTTCATTTTTAAATACCGTCTAAATATAGCTTATTATGGACGCTTTTTAATTATAAGGTTGATCCCATCCTTGGGTTTGAGAACGATTACGGTTGAGGGGATCATCAAGGGTTGAGTGGGATGCTCCAAAGAGGAAAAAT